>VYZM01020592.1:330661-347634 GCA_013398915.1 Dromas ardeola
AACATCTGGGCTGCTGTGGCGGCGGGGAGGGGGGGGGGTACAATAAGACAGCACCCACCCTGCACCCACTCTTCAGCCAGGTCCAGCTGTTTTCCGCCCCAATGCTGTGCCCCGGCTGCTCCCCTCTGTGTGGCCCCCACATCATCCCCCTCAATTCCCACCCCCCGCCAAAAAATATCCCTCAACATCTGAATGGTGACACTGCAGCTCGCACAGCTGCTGGAGCAATACTGCAACATCTGGAACCTCCGCACCCTTGCCTTGCTATAGGCATTAGACACTGACCCTGTAGAGCCCTCTACAAAATATAATAGAAAAATAAAGAAATAAAATAAATCCCATTTTCTTATTTTTTCCAACCAGATAAAACCAAATCCTACCCCATTTTCCGCTCTCTGAACCACATTTTTGAGACACAGAAGGGTTTTACTCTCAATCACGCTCATAAAGTAATAGTTGGACGGGGCAATGGCGTTAAAGCCGGCAAAATTTTATGGAAAAAATATCCAGGGGTTGGAAAAATCCAATTCCCAAGATGTACATGGGACCGTACGTGGGGATGCTGAGCTGGGTTGTCACCGGCACGTGTCACCAGGAAAAGGTTCCTTTAGTCTTTACCAGGACCTGGCTTCGTTTCTCTAACGAAGTTAATGAGACCGCAGTTATGCGTGATGAATCCTATTCATGTCAATCGGGCACAGGGAACACCGTGCAGATTCAGCTGTTTAACGAGGGGGAAAAAAAATTAGCCCGGCATAAATTAAACCTTTTATAGTGCCTGAATTTATTTTATAAATGAATATATAAAACCATTTCCAACTTTCCCAGCCAATTTTTCCGTGTTGGGGGTTTCAAGGTTTGTGCAATCCCAGGGAAGGGAGTATGTTGGGAGGAATTTTTCTCTTCCTTTTGGTTTTCCTGATCCGAAAGGAGACGCTGGACTAGAAAGGTGGAATTACTGTTTAATCTCAAAAGGCAGCAATGCTTTTTTGGGTGAATATCGCAGCGGTTTGCAAAGAAAAATGCTTTTAATCATGTGGCCGCAACTGTCTACGCATCGGGGAGCGCGTAGGACGAAGTATTTTTTCCTCTGCTGATGAGGGAGCTGATTGCCATCAACAGCTCACGGGATATTGTCACCGACACGGCCTTCAACGTCTCACCACGGTGTCACCGAACAATTTGCAGTCTGGTTTTCCCCAAGGATGAGCCAGACCTGCTTTGTTGTCCACGTTTCCCCACCGCAGAGCCCTGGATGGAGCCATCCTGCTCCCATCTCCGCCGTTGTGAAGAGTATCTGCAAAGGGAAAAATATATAAAAATATACAAAACTCATCTTAATTATTAAGAGGTTTAACCCAGGTTGTGCTTGGGTAGCATGTACCAGCAAACTGCAGCTGGTTTAGGTGAGGACAGGTTTCTCCCAGCTCACCCACCCTGCAAACCCCATCGTTTCCCACCATGGATATCCCAGCTGGTGTGGAGAGCTTGGGAGAAACCTTCACCAAGCATCAGGGCTCACTAAATCTATACGGGACCCAAGGTAAAAATAGAAGAAAATCATATATACACCGGTTGGTGGAAAGCGGCCGGATGCAAACAAGCCCTAGCATGAAGTCGTCCTCTCCTGCTCCCTGCCCCGGGGCTGGCTCCCATCCCTTGACGACTTTTACTCATCCAGCAAGAAAGGTGGCTTGGATGTTTTTTCCCTGGGTGGCGCAACGGGGATCAAAGAGGCTTTCCCAGAGCCAGCCCTGTCTCCAGGGCCTTCCGCTCCCAGCCGCGAACCGGGCAGTACCTTCCCAGGGGAACACATGGCCCCGCTACTCACCATGGATCTCAACATCTTTTTTTGCCTCAAAACCCAGCATTTTTGAGGAAAGCTCACATTTCTTCATGCTCCATAAAACCCCTTTGCACCAGCCCATTCCCAGTAGCTTGCACCATGTTGAGGATGGTTGAGATGGTTTTGAGGCTCAGCTGCGGTGAGGTGGTTGATGGTAATGTGGGCAGGTGAAAACAATAGACCCACCTGCATGAAGAGAGCTGGAGAGGGGCAGGATGGGTGAGGGCTTCAGGATGAGGGTTGTGGGCCACAACATACAGCACTTTGCAGGAGCTGGGCTCTGCACCCAGTGTCTGGGCTCAAAGATCTCACCAAATCCAACTGTGGGTCTCCGTTGGGTAAGCGGCAGCTGAGAAAGGCTGGGGTTTAGGACTAATTTGATTATTTAATAGCAAGGGAAATGTCACCTGGCAAAGGATATTTTTCTACACTGTTTTTAAACCAATGTGTTTGGCCCCATCCTCCTCTTGAGCTGTGCAAAGCATTTTCCCCCTAGTAGGTCTCTTTGCCAAGGAGGTGCTAGTTAGGGGTTCTCCTCAAATTCAGCTCTTGGGCTAAAACTTAATTTCCCAGGGTGCACCTTGAGCTGGGAACCTCCAATCAGGGCTGTGGGAGTCTTTAAATACGCTCCCTGTAGGGGGGCTTTGTTATTAGGGAGTTAGTGGGGTGGGGGGTAAGGCCTTCTTCAGTCTGGATGGCTTTGAGGGAGTATGTCATACTGTGCTGAGTGAGCGTCGTCCCACCAGTAGCTGTGAGTGCTCGTGGCTTAGCAAAGGCTGGTAAAATATGGAGGTTTTCAATGTGGTTTCTAGTCCATGAAAAGTTTGCAGGGTGTCTCACGGTGGTCTGTAGCTTTACGTTCTCTCCTTGAGAGAGAAGGTACCTTCTCTCCTTTTTTCCTCAGTGGTAAAGGTTCTTTGTGGGTGGGGAGCACCTTGGCATTGTTTGAATGTGTGCTTTATTTCTTGCACTCTCTGAGGCCTTGGGTTTCCAGGGGTAATCATGATTTTTTTAATTTTGGGAGTGGGGGTGGTTCTGGCTGCTCCAGCCACAAGAAGAAGAAGAGAGATAATAGCTGGATGATGGTGGCCCAGCTGCCTGCTTTGCTGGGGAGAGTCAATATCTCGATTTTGCTCTTGTTCCTTTGTTGTGTTTGTTTTTATTATTATCATTGTTTTCCATTGCTGTGGTGTAATCAGGGCCTGGATATTACTTGCTGCATAGCCTTGGCTGTTCTGAGGGTGCAAATCCAACCCCCATCTACTTACATGAAGCTGTGAATCCCTGTATTATTGGGAGGGGCTTTGCCTTTATTTTAGCAGCAATTTCATTTTTACCATCTCCAACAGCAGCTCAGGCTTTTCCATTTGATGTTCTACTTGACACTGTGGGTAGCTGCAAATTTTAGGGTTGAGCTGTGGTATGAGCATCTGTTGGGGTTTCCTCTGAGAGCAAAAGTGGGGTGCTACTGGCCACACACATCTTGTCACAGTGACCATCCTTGGGGATGCTGCGTTAACCTTGTGTCACGTCTCAAAGAGCTGGTGGATGACAGAGCCATGGGGGTCTCAAGAGCCAGTGGAGAAAAGACCAGCAGCAGGTGGGTAACATGAGGTATGACAGGGGTCTTTGGGGGGGCCTCCAGCATTACGTTACCACGCTTGCTGTAGCTGGCTCTGTTGGACAGCTCAGCCCTAAAGTGCTCAGAAGGGAAATCCATCCAAATTTCCTTTTGGGAGCCTTTTTTTGGTCCTGATGGACACAAGGGTTAGGTAGTGTGGCATCACGCCATGGCTTTTTCCACCACCAAGAGGTTTGCTGCAGGCATTGCCTGCTTGGCCTCAGTGGGGTGAAATCACTCTTGTCCCCAGGAAGCGAAAGAGCGAGTCAGGGAAGGGGCAGGAGGTACTAAAGGCGCCCAGGAGAAAGGCTGCGAAGAAGGATCTGGAGGAAATGCCATGCTTGGTGCAGGTATAAGACAAGCCCTTGCCATGCCCAGGCATTGGGGTGACTTGTGTGACTGTCCCCAAAGTTTTGTGGACATCCAACCCAGTGAACGAACTTCCTTCTCTCTTACACTGTTCTGTTCTGTCATGCAGGCCCCTGAGGTAAAAGGGAAGAAGAAGAAATCACCAAAGGAGATCAAGGAGAAGCCGCTGCAGGAAAACATCATCAGCAGGTAACTCCTTGGCTGGATGGAAGGGCTGATGGTGGCAGCCAGGGAGGAGATGGCATCAGTGGGGCTTTGTGCCCCTCTATGCTGGGGTTCCCCATCTGGGTTCACCCCGGTTGTGCATGGGAGTGTCGTGTCCAACTCTGCTCTCCTTGGGTACTTTGATTATCAAAATTTTTTAATTGGGAAAAACTTGTGTTCTTTCTCTCCCTCCTTTTTGGCCAAGAAGCTCTCTAAAGCAAGAGGCTGCAGAAGGGAAAGGTCCTGGCTTGAGCCTGCAGGATGGGATCAAAGCAGAGGAGGGAGATGCATCTGGGTTGGTATGTGGTGGTCTCTGCGCCGAAGGACTGAGGAGCACTGATGTGAGTTCCTCTTAAGGGAGCTGTGACAATGGTGTCCTACAACTTGTGGTTGCGTGAAAGCCTCTAAAAGGGATCCTTTGAGCACCTTGAATTAAATGAAAGACTAAATGGCCGGAAGCTCAGATGCATGTAGCATCAGGGTTGAATCAGTCACATTTTGGTGTTGGACCAAGAGCATGAACTCGCACTAACAGGGAGCACCAGGACATGGGTGACTCTGTCAATTCTCAAGCACGAGGTTGGGATTGGTCTCATCCTGACAGTGTCCCGTTCTGAGGCATTTGGTCTTCCCTGCTCATCCCAAGAAGATCATTCCCTGTTCTTGGGATGATGCTGAGAGCACAGATCCTGGCTGATTTCCCCCTACGTTTTGCTTTGCCCACATTAACATATTGCACTTGTCCTCTTGGTGTCTAAAACCAGCAGATATGCTTTTTCCCTTCCCCACGATGAGTCTCCATCCCTCCTCCTGCAGTGTCTGAAATGGCAGCAAACTCTCCTGGATGGGTGCGATCGGAGCTGCAGCCTTGAAACCCCCCAAGGCTGCCTGCGGTTGGTGTCCTGGTGTTGCCGGTGTTCCTGGTGCGAGCGCCAGGCATTTGCATGCAGGAATTTTTTTTTTTTTTTTGGAAGGTCGTGGCTGGCTGCTCTTGAATTTACCAACCTGATTTCTGACAGTGGCTGAAGGATTGTGAATATGCAAGCAGGCGTATTCCCAGGGAACGAAAGTGTATATTGCCATAACCAACCTGTAATTAACTCAAGGTTTTGTTCCCCACCCCCCTTAATGAGTTAACCCAGCAGCTTTCAAGAAAAATCCCTGTGTGGTTTTGGTCTCCCTTGAAAGCCTTTGAAAGAGAAACTTGGGGAAGTCAGAATTTGTAACAAGAGCCTCGATGCTTGGCAAGCATCAGGTGAAGCTGGGATGGGGTTTCAGTTCGCTGCGTGGTTAGACGTAGCCTTGCTCAGCCAGGAGCAGAAGAACCTGGCTTCATCTTTGAAAACAAGCATGCAGTGTGATAATATTTCTGGTGGCCACCATGGGTCAGCTCTTAGGTCTCTGAGTCCCCTCTAAGTTCATTTTCTTCTACGTCCTGTCCCTATTTTCCCTATGCTCTGCTTTTCTTTCTCCTTGCTCTTCTCTTCCTTGCCCTCTGTTCACCCCTGTTGTATTTCCCACCCTGTGGCTTTGCCCCCCTCCTCTCTTTCCCCCTTACCATCTGCTCAAGGGTCATTTAATGTTCTAAGGACCAAGCTGGTGTGGATGTACATAAGCTGTCATTTGATGCATCTTTGTTTTGGAGCCCTCTTGTCCCTTCTGCTGTTCTGGGCCGGTGTCCCCGATAGCAGCAACACATCTAGTGAGCAGGTGGTTGAGGAGGGGTGATAGTTTTCATGTATTTGCTTTATGAAATACCTTTTCGGTGTTGTTGGAAGTAAGACAGGAATTTCCCAACCCCACAAAACCTCAAAGCTCTCCTCGTGCTTGGAAAAGCCTGCCATTTTGGGCTTCTGGTTTCTAGCCAAGGTGGCTGAGGAAGGGCAAGGCAGTGTCAATGGGACATGAGTACTGTGGCTGGGACGTGACTACTGTGACCTGGTTGGCTGCAATCATGGGGGCTGGATGGCTGCTTGGGGGTGATGCTGCTATGCCAGCTAACCTCTCCCAGATCAACACTGTTACTATCTTTCAGACCGAATCAACCCTCCACCAAGGGCCATCAGTGGGGCTGAAAGACTCTTCAAGGTAAGCTGGGCTAGTTTTTGAATGCTTTTTGCCAAGAGAAGTGGAAACTTGTCCTTTTTCTTCTTGCCATGGGCTTGCACAGCCCTGGTTTTCCCTCCTGTATCACTGAGACCACCCTGCTGCTGATGCCTTCACTTGGTGAGCTTGCCATGTCCTGGTGCCTTCAGTGACCTTAAAGCTTGCCAAAAACATCACAAATGGAATTTGAGGCTTCATCCTGGGATTTGAGGGTGGAGAGGGAGGCTCCTGGCCCCATCCAACCTCCCCAAGGATGTTCGAGTCAGCAGGGCGCGATCGCTCAGATGCACATACCTACATAAATATGGAGGTAGGCGGTGGGGAAATGCTAGTGGGGACAACCAGCCTCGCAAAGCCTGGGAAAAGGGTGTTTCTTTCTCTCGCCCCATGCTAGATCTGGGCAGAGATATGAAGCTGAATTCATAAAGCTGTCCCATAGCAGGCTAATCCTCTCTGCGTCTTAGAGGCAGGGGCTTTCATGTCCGGTGAGAGGCCTCTAATAAGACCTTTTGGGGAAGAAGCCGATCCCAGAGAGGTGGTAGGACTTTGCCTTCTGAGTCATGAATCTGCTCGGCTGCTAATGAGATTGGAAGGGCTGAGCATGTTTTGCCGAGCTGTTTGCCCTAATGAGTTTAGTGGAGATTGTGTAACGTGGGTTCCAGCTGCGTGGAAAAACCATCCGGCCCCTATTTTTTTTTGAGAATTTGTTGTCCCCGTCCCAAGCAAGCTTGAAGGCTTTCTTGAGCCCTGTGTCACTCTGATGTCCCACAGCCTGGTAATTTAGCATCAGCCCTAAATGATCTGTTAGAAAAGGGCCAAAAATTTCCCTTGCAGAAACTATGTCTACAGGATGTTTTGGCTAAAAGCAGAAATTGTGGCTCTTCTCTCTTTGTGCTCACCTGGATGTGCAGGAGAGCTGTCACCACCCTCCTTGGATGGAGAAACCTGGCTTCCCAACACTGTCCTGGGCAGCATTGGGCAGTTGGCCATGCTTCCAAACTGGTCCTGCTGAGAGGTGCCGGGAGGGGGGGAACAAATGCAATGGGTCTGACCCATGGGTTGGTGCCAAGGGCCTTGAGCTCAGCTCCAAGCTTGCCTGGCATGGGCTGGAGGAATGTGGTTGTGGTTGCCCTGACCTGCTGGCCTGGATAAGTTGGGGTTTTTTTTGTGGTAGTGCTGATCACAAGCTGGGGGTGTGATGCTCTGCAGCCTGGCGGGCATTTCACTTGATTGGGAGGTGGCCATGACCCAACAGGGACAGGCCCAAGTTTCACCTCAACCCTATGGAGATGTAGGCTCAGTCTGGCTTGGTTTTAGGCTGTGCTTGCTATTCCCTTGTTGATCTCTTGCTTTACTGTTCTGGAACATAAGCAACTCAAAGATGAGGTTCGCAACTCCCTCCTTGGCTTGGAGAAGGTTTGGGAGAAAGTATTTTATGGGGCAGGTCAGTGCTTTGTAATGTTTGCAAGTCCCATAGAAATCCCCAAAATTCACCTGACTGCTTTGCTGACCAAGGAAACATTCCTGCATTCCCCACCCATATTGCTGATGTGGAGGTCATGGATGTGGACACTCCTGGTCCTGAAGCTCATTGCATTGATGAGGCTGTGTCCTTCCCTGTTGTATCGATGCTCAGGCTGCCTTCTTGTGAAGGGAGTGGGGGAGACTGTCCCTGTTGTCCCAGGAGATGTGTCCCATCACAAGGTCTTCTCCTCCAGTGTATCCACAATGCTCAGCCTGATGCCATCTCTGTCCTGCTTTCTGTTGGTGCTGTCAAACCTTGCAAACCTGTCCCCTTCTCTGGTCAGAGGTGTCTCTGGGGGACATTTCCTTGGGAGGACCTTGTGGTCCTGCTCATTCGAGCTTCCTCATCCCATAAGCTGCAACCTGGGGCTATGCTGTTCCTGTGGGGATCGGTCACTGCTGCTTTGGGATATCTCCATTTGCTGCAGAACCCAAGGTGTGCCCACGCTCAACAGGAAACAAGGGCTTGTTTGGGAGCAGTCCCTTAATTTTGCGTGTAAGATGTTAAGGCTGTTGCTCACCAATGTGGTGAGAAATGGCTGTGCTTTTGCTGTAGGTCACAACGCAAACCTCGGAGAGCGGGACCCACAGCAGGACAGCAGCTCTCAGCAACCAAAGCTGGAGTTGGGGTAGGAAAGATGGGGGAACTGCCACCCCCCCTAGACCCAGTCCTGCATGGGGAACATCACTGAGTACCTCTTTCATGCACCTGGGCTTTGGGATAATCACTCTCCTTTGCCAGCTTCACCTTTCTTCCCGTCTGGCTTCATCCCACAGGTCCCAAAGCCAAATGATGGTGTTGCTGGTGGGGCTCCATCTCTCTCTGGAGAGCCTGGGGCTTTGGAGATGGATGTGGGGATCGCTGCTACGAGGGAGGGTGAGGAGAAGGAGCTGGACCCCCTTGTCCCACAGCAGGAAGGGGATGCCCGAAACTCAAAAAGGAAAAAAGAAAGAGAGAAGAGGCAAGAGCAAAGAAAGCAGAAGGAAAAGGGGTTGCTGAGAAAAGGAGGTAGCAAGAAGGATGAGTCTGAGGAAAGCCCCAGGGATGTGACGGAGGGTATCAAGGAGGAGGAGGGTGCTAGTGGGGGCAGGAGTTGGGCAAGGGGACAGGGTAGAGCCAAGCAAGGGAGCAGCAGCACCCAGGGACGGGGTGATGGGAGGCAAAAGCAGGAGAAGGGGAAAGCAGAGAAGCAAAAGAAGGGGAAAACAGAGCAAGTAGAGAAAGTGGGGAAGAAGAAAACAAAGAAGGAAAAAAAGGTTGAAGAGGAGCAAGCGCTGGAGAAAACAGATAAGGAAAGAGAGAAAAGAGTGGGAGAGGGACTGGAGGAGGGAGATGGGCTGAGAAAGGGAAGCGAAGATGGAAAAAGAGTAAAGGAGGAGGAGGAAGAGGAGGTGGATGAGAAAGGGGATGAAGGGTGGGGAGAGACCCAGAGGGCAGAGGTTGGGCAGGAAGTAGAGGAGGATGAGGCAGGGAAGGGAGATGTGCCAGGGAAAGAGAAAAAACAGAAAATCAAAGAGAAAAAGCCAAAGGAGGAAAATAAAGAGCAGGGGAAGAACAGCGAAGAGAAGGCCCCGGGGAAAACCCGTAAAAGGAAATCTAAGGAAGAAGGAGAAGAAAAGAACAACAAAAGGGCTAAAAAGGAGGAGAAGGAGGAAGAAAAGAAAGAGGCAGAAAACAAGTGGAAATGGTAAGTGTCCTGTGTTGCATTGGCCTGTGGGCAGGTCTAACACTGATGCAACTGGGGTTTTAGTTTTATTTCTTAGGGTAAAACTGTGAAAATTCCTTTTTTATTACTATTTTTAACTGCTCTGCTGTGTTTTCTTAAGCCTTGAACTCAGCACTCTTGGCGTGAGAAAGGGGGTGAGAGATAAGGGGGAGGTCCTGAATACAAAACAGTATTTGTGTATATTTTTTTATTCTTATAACAGAATATACAATACATATTCCTTCTGAAATGGCTCTGCTGATGCCCGGGAAAGGGAGATGCTTGTGGCCGGTGGAAGGAGATGATCTCCACAACCCCCTGTGATAAAACAGCTTCCCAGACAGCAGGAACCATATCAGGGACTTGTAGAGGATATAAAGGAGCTGCAATTTATTTTATTTTTTTTTCCCTTTGCGGCAGGTTTTGGATGATCCAGGCAAGCTTTTTGGTAGCAGATCATTGGGAAAGGGTGTATGAGTGAGGCTGATGGATGCTGTAGGGTTGTTTTTTTTTTTTAAGGTGGCAGAGAGCGGTGGATTTAGCCACTTGGTGTCACTCTCTCCCAGAGCACCCCAATATTTGGGTTAGAGAAGGAGCATTTAGGGGTCTGGATGCTTTGGAGCCTGTTGCAAACCTGGGCTGTGGGGAGCTGCTAGGGTGTTATCCCAGGCAGGGATGCCCATGGGTGCCTGGACCTTTAAGAGAGCTCTTGTGGGGCACAGAGTGGCATGAAAAGTGTGACTCTGTGGTTTTTTTGCTAAGCAATGCCTTGTTTGGGGGACTGGAGCCTGGGTTGGAGGCGAGAGGCCGGTAGACAGCATCAGCTCGATTTGCAGCAATTTTGCCCCAAAACATGTGCAGGACTACATTTCCCATAAGGCTGCGCTGCCTTGGCACGTGGGGAAGTGCCACAACCTGGACTGCTTGAACGAAAGTGGTGGCTTGTCATGGCGATGCCTTGGGCACAACCACCACCATGCCCCAGTGGGTAGCAAGGTGCCAGGGCAGGATGCTGGGGGTGACCTGGGCATCCACCACCAGCCTCACTGTCTCTCTGGGTGCTCGCTGGCATGTACTGGCGTCTCACCTCCTCGTTTCTCGGCCGTGGGGTCCGGCCCCCCCGGCTCACCCCACTTTGCCTCCGGCCAGGTTCAGGGGGCTGCAGCAGGTGAGTGTGGGTCATGCTCTGCTGGGATGGGGGATCGCGTGGGTCTGGGAGGAGAATCAGAGCCCTTACAGCATCCCACAAATCACACACCCAGCTGCCTGTCTCTGAGATGCTTTCAGCCAAGTTTTCTGTAGCTTTTTGAGTATTTTTTTTCTTTATCTCTTTTCCCTCCTGTGTTTTCTTGGAACAATGCACCTTTTGATGCGATTGATTTATCTACCCCACTTCCCATGTGGCGGAGAGAGGTCCGAAATACTTCCGGGGCGCCGCTGAGCTAGAAACACAGGGTTTTTTTCCTTCCCCGGTGTGAAATCTTGCTGTGTTTTCCCAGCAATCCTTGTTTTCCCGGTGATGTTGGGGTTAAAGGGCATCTGCCTGGCTGGCACTGAGCCGCAGGGTGCAGATATCTTGCTGGTCCCGTGCACTGCCATCAGCAAATGCTTCTCCAACCCCTCGTCTGGGTTATCTTTTTTACATGTTATTCCTCTGCTCTTAAGGGTGGGTGTTTTCATTCTTTTTTTTCACTTTTTTTTTAAATCATCATTTCTCAGCTAAGGCTTGTGGTGACTTTAAAATCCTAATTGCTCTGCAGGGAGGAGAGGTGCTTTAAGACTTTATTTGAGTTAAGATCATAGGTATAAATAGTGTGGGGTGGTGGTCTCCTAGCTACAAATGCGGTGTGAGCTCCTCCTCTGAAGCCTTTTTGTGTGCTTTTTAAAAAAAAAAAGAAAGAATGCGGTGAGGTCTGGGGAGGGAAAGGATGAGTGTTTTAGCCTTTGCAGCCTCTTTGGTGTGAACTGAGTGACCTTTGTGGCTCAGCAGTGGAGTCTCTGTCCTCGTGGATTTGGCTGACTCCTCCATCCTTTTGCTCCCCCCCCCCTGCATTTCCCCATGTTGCTGCACCAAGCCTGTCCCCTTCCTCAAGATACCTTTCCCTGGATTGCATCGCAGCCTTCCTTGTTTGAAAGCATGGGGAAACTGAGGCAGTAGCAGAAACAACAGGATTTCACCCAGGTTTTGTGGCAATCCTCGCTGCTCATAGAGCAATCTTCTTGGTGTGACCTTGGGAGAAGGTCCCAGACCCCTGGGTGGGGATGCTCTCACTGGACCCTGTGCATCTGTTCCAGGTGGGAAGAGGAAAAGAAAGAAGATGGGGTGAAGTGGACACAACTGGAGCACAGAGGACCCTACTTCGCCCCCCTCTATGAACCGCTGCCTGATGATGTGCAGTTTTATTATGATGGTACGTCCGCCTTGTGATGGGACCTGGGGTGTGAGGAGTTGTCCTCTGCCTGGCCAAAAAGCCAGTATCTTCTTTTGTATGGGGACGTAGTGAAAGTATTGCGGACCACAAATTATTTTTATGGGCCTAAATATCCCATTGGATAAAGCCTGCACCATGGGTTACAGTTATGGGGTAGCAAGTTATGGGACTGTTGGGGAGCTAATGAGCCCCTGACAGCTGCAGGGTGCTTTATGCATCCTCTCCACACAGAGCACCCTGGGACAGGGTGAGGGTTCCTGCAGCTGGTTTTGGGGCGCTGTAATGCAGCTGTGTGTGGATCTGGGACTTGCACCTCTTCTCGCACCCTCTCCTGGCTGCAGGACATACAGTGGTAGGGCTGGACCCTGAGTTTCTTGAGGGGAAGCAATGCATCTTCCAGTACCTAAAGGGGGCTCCAGCCCCTAAAGGGGGCCTACAGGAAGGGTGAAGAGGGACTCTTCATCAGGGAGTGTAATGATAGGACGAGGGCTAACTGTTTCACACTGAAGAAGGGTAGATTTAGATTGGATATTAGGAAGAAATTCTTTATTGTGAGAGTGGTGAGGCGCTGGAACAGGTTGCCCAGAGAGGTTGTGGATGCCCCGTCCCTGGAGGTGTTCAAGGCCGGACTGGATAAGGCTTTGAGCAGCCTGGTCTGGTGGGAGGTGTCCCTGCCCAGGGCAGGGGGGTTGGAACTAGATGATCTTTAAGGTTCCTTCCAACCCAAACCATTCTATGATCTTGATGCTGTTACCTGAAGTCTTTGTGTACTTCTTGTGAAGATGGACTGGAGGGAAAAAAAAGAACAATTTTTTCTTATTTTGGGTTTGAACTTTAGGTCAGCTCATGTGCGATGTCCCTACAAGCTGGGAAAATGTGTGTGTTTTTTTTTTTTTTTTTCTTTTGAGAGCTGCAGTTTGCCTGTCCCATGGCCTCTGTGACTGACACATCAGTTGTCCTCCAAGACATTGCTGGATTGCTCCAAGCTCTCGGTCACAGCTTCCCATGTTGTCCCCAGGGCCACCACGCATTGCCTCACAGCAACTCAGTGCATCCATGAAGGGGCTGAGAGATTGGCAGGACAGATCCAGGTCTCTGTTGTCCTCCTTGGTTTCCCACCATGCCTCCTGGGCTGTTTTCTCCCTGCTCCCTGAACTGTTTTCTGACAGATCAAGGGGAGGAGGCAAGAAGGACCTTGGGGCTTGATCAAGGGATGCTGGAGATCAGAGGGGACTGCAGTCCCATGGGGTCTTGGACTTCCTCAGCCATCTCACTGGGGCTTGCTATTCTTTGTGGTGTTTTTACAGAAGGAAAAAAAAACATAGCCAATTTAGGGAAATTTGGTGTCTGACAACGCTGTCACCAGAGGGCACTGCTGGGACATAGACGGGGCTGTCGGAGACTTTTTTCATCTATGAGGAGGATTTGGACCTGCTCTGTGCCCTCTGAGATGTTGGAGACCCATCTGTGTGTTGGGTGTATTTTGGCTGATGGCTTTGGCCTGGGATCTTGGGTGACATTGGCTTGTTTGCTAAAAGGTGGCACCATTCCTGGATGAAAAAAATGGTTGTGGACAGGCAACAGGACTGAGTAGGAAGGGCCCACAGCTGAGCTGGTGTATGTAGGTTGTCATGGGGATGTGGTAAGGCTGTGACCCACCATACCCTGAAGTCCAGGTGGAGGTCAGGAATTCCAAAAAACAGAGTGCCTGGTGCAGGCAGGATTGAACCATCCCCTGGAGCTCTGCAGGGTGCTTGTCCTGCAGCGTGCCTAGAAAAGCTATTTCAAAGTCTTGGTTTCCTAGGAAGAGTCAAGTTGTTCCTTGGCTTCACTGAACGTCATTGCTCTAGCCAAAAAGCTCAGGAGCGGACATTGGCTTTACTTTCTCCAAGAAATGATCCAAGACTCACTGGACAACCATGAGGGTCTCTTGTGTCTCTGTTGCACAGATCTCAGCTTTGAGCTTCCCATGATTGCTCCATCCGCATGGGAGAGCATTTGAGATGAAACCTCTCCGAGTGGAATCCTGGCTATTCAGTGCGGTCTGAAGTGATCATGGTCAGAAAACAAACCGTTCTGTCTTGTCCTGTGGAGACATTAATTTGGGACTCATCAAGGCATGGTGGCTGCTGAAAGCCCTGTGGCTCAGTGACCTTAATGTAAATCAAAGTTTCCACTCTCCTGGAAAAGAAAATGAAGTGTGTGGTTGCGGATGGGCCACGGTAGCATCCTGCTGGGCCAAGTGCTCTGGGCATTGATCTTCAGATGAGGTTGTGCCTGGTGTGGGGGGGTGCTGAAGTCTTGCCAGTGTCTGTTCTCATCCCTTGTCTCTATTTTGGCACTGTGGTGCGCATGGGGACTCACTAAGCAACTGCGGGGTTGCATTGTCCCCATAACCGATGCTAAAGGTCCTCTTTCTTCCTAGGCAAACCCCTGAAGCTGAGCCTGGCCACAGAAGAAATTGCCACCTTCTATGCCAAAATGCTTGATCACGAATACACGACCAAGGAGATCTTCCAGAACAACTTTTTCAATGACTGGAGGAAGGTACCTTCCCTGCGAGGCCTTCCTTGCTGTCCATCTTCTGCAGTAAATGCTCAGCATTAAACCTGTCATCCCCAGGCTGTGGTGTGGGATGGAAGGGATGGGGTTTCTTTGAGGCTAAATTCTTTATTTGTAATCATATGATTATGAGATTCTAAATGATATGATTTATTTCCTTGCTTCTTGTGGGTTTGGGCTGGGGCTTGCTGTCTGCAGCATCCTTGAAGGCTTCACATTGGCACTTGTGCTCCCTCTGACGTTTAGTGATGCTACTAAAAAGCAGGTGCTGGGTCTTGCAAACAGCTTCACAACACTCTGGGGCATGTGTCCCTCTGAAGGATTAACCTCATGGTCCCATAGTGCCACAGCTCCGTCCCCAAATAAAAGCAAGACCTCCTACTAGGGCAAGATTATGTGCTCCCAGATACCTTCAGTGCTGCTTTTGCAGTCTCTGCAGGTTGCTTGCAGTCATGCTTGGGGACTTCTTGTTTCCACAGCAGAGGTTAGAGGTTGCTCCACCCCAGAGCTTTTCTGCATTTTGTTTCTGTGTGGGTGCAGGCTCAGGTGTCCGGAGGCAACCTGGCCTCCTGCCATGGCAGCTTTGTTTGCCCTTGGTTGGATGTGGCTGGGATAGATGGGGGTGGCTGTTTCCTTCTGACTTTTCTGAAGAACTGGTATATGGGTCTCCATTTCCTTTTCTGTGAAGGAGGGGGATAGGCAGCAGCTCTGTGTGGAGTTGGTTTTGCCTCCCAGCTTTGCCTAGTTCCTCTCATCTCGTGCTCAGGAGATGACCTCACAGGAGCAGAAGATAATCAAGGACCTGGACAAGTGTGACTTCAGGGAGATCCACAAGTACTTCGTGGACAAAAGTGAGGCACGGAAGGCACTCTCCAAAGAGGAAAAACAGGTGGGGACTGTTTCCAATGACATGTGGGACTGGCTAATGTGTTTTGGGACCAGCTTTGGGGTATTTTGACTCCTACTTGTCTCCTTTCCTGGAGTCATGCCCTGAAATGGGACCTTTTTGGACCAGCTCTGTCTCCATGACCATCACACCCATTTTCATTAAGTTTATCTGCAGATGCTGCAGGTTTCGTGGCTTTGCAAGGTACCGGTCATCCCTGGACCATGGTTTGCCATCCTGTCCAGAGGATGGTGGACCTTGCTAAGGGGCTGGTGGTACACAGGCTTGTTCTATCAGCATATCATGCTGGGACAGCGTTACTGTGAGGGTTTGCAAAGTGGGTGGAGATGAGCCATTTGTTTGGAGGGGGCTTGGACACATGCTCACCTCTTCCTCCAACCCTTTGAGCTCAGCCTTTCTTTCTCCAGGGAAAGGAGGGTAGCGATAGGCAGGCATGAGTCATGGGGTTTTGGTTTTATCCTGTGGAATGATGGTGGAATGGTGCTTGTTTCAGAAACTGAAGGAGGAGGCAGATAAGATCCAGGAAGAGTATGGGTACTGCATCCTTGACGGCCACCGTGAGAAGATAGGCAACTTCAAAACTGAGCCACCAGGGCTTTTCCGTGGCCGTGGTGACCACCCCAAGATGGGCATGCTGAAGAAGAGGATCATGCCAGAAGATGTTATCATCAATTGCAGCAAGTGAGTTGCCTTGGGAAGAGCTGAGCTTGTGGGACTTTTTTTGGGACTGGGGTGAACAGCACACCTCCTCTACCTGGAGCTGTTGTGGGGTTTTGATATCTCCTGCAATCGCTGATTTGCACAGCCTGAGGCTTGAACTCGCTGGAGCCCTTCTGTCACCTTCTGGTCACCTTCAAATGTCTGCTTTGCAGTTAGATCTGACTTTTTGTTTCCCTGTGGAGGTACAGTGGCCAGGAAGATGGTCAGCAGCTCCCATCTCTCACTGGTGCCCGCACTGTTCACCTGACATCAACTGCAAATACTGTGGTGCTCCTATGGCCTTCTTGAAGAAGGGGCAACTCTCTACTCCTTCTCCTTTGCTCCTCTTCCAAACGAGCCATTCCTCCTCATTTTATAGTTCCCTCATGCTGGCTGGAAACATCAGGATATTCACTGCAGGGATGAAAAGCAGTGATTGCGCTAAGAGTGTTTGCCCTCTAGGTTACATGAGTTGGATTGGTCTTAAACCACCCATATGAAGACCTTGTGGCCTTGATTCAAAGCACTCCCCACCAGCCCAGCAAGTTCCCCTGTTGTCCCAGCATTCAAATGATAAAGACCTGCTCATGTTGTGGAGCAATTTTGGGTGGGCTGTATGTTTTCTTTAAGTAAGGCTGCAGTGTGACGACCATCCTCGGCTCACTCTGAAGAAGCAGTTGAACTAATCACCTCTTTCTTCTTCATGGCCTGAGGGCTGTAACCTTGGTCTGCCCACAGGGACTCTAAGATCCCTGAGCCTCCAGAAGGGCACAAGTGGAAGGAGGTGCGCTTTGACAACACGGTTACCTGGCTGGCCTCGTGGACAGAAAACATCCAGAACACTTTGAAGTACATCATGCTGAACCCCAGCTCCAAGCTGAAGGTTGGAGTGATGCTGCTGTTCAGGCAGAGCTGTTGCCTGTTGGGCCATGGGCTTTTTGTCGGGTGGAAAGATCAGGGGAAAGCAGAGATGTGGCGCATCAACAAAAATGTACCT
>VYZM01020594.1:0-15615 GCA_013398915.1 Dromas ardeola
CTGAGGCCAAACCACGACAGTTTTCTAAATCAAAGCATACACACACAAACGTAAGACTTACAACAGAGCTTCCTAAATCAAAACACACACATACAGATATAGAGGTTAACCTATATAATTAAGATGTTTCTCTTTTTGCAAAAAGTAGTAAATTATTAGTATCAAAAGATGTTTGAAACCTTGAGAAATCCAATAGTAGTGAATTACTCACTCTTTTTCCTTCGTCAGCATTTGTCAGCAAACAACCTCTGAAATCCTTATGAAATCTACCTGTGAAATCCTCAAGAAATCTACACTTTAATACCCTCCAGAAATCTACCCTGAGAGGTGTCCCAACTCAGGGGGAGATACTGGGTCACAGCCTGCTGCAATCCCGGAGAGCTCAAAGTGTCTCACTTAGGATCGCCATGTATAGGATTGAGAGACGATTGACTTTGGTCACTATTATCTGATAATTCTGGTAAATAATTGTAGCCAGAGCGGGCTACAATCCAGGCAACAGGAGTTTCAGGCACTGTCAGGGAGTGCCTAATCGTCCTAGGACAAGAAAGTACCTGATTGTCCAAACTCACTGCACCTGCAACCAAGATAAGAAACTGCCAAATAGTCCCAGCCCACTACATTTGTAACCAAGACAAGAACACAATGTTGGCTGCTCCCAACATCGCAATGTGGCCCACTGGGGTCTGCACCACCACAGGCTGACACACCTGAGGGACAGGGTGCCATGCAGAGGGACCTGGACAAGCTTGAGAAGTAGGCCCATGTGAACCTCATGAGGTTCAACAAGGCCAAGTGCAGGATCCTGCATCTGGGTTGGGGCAGCCCCCGGTATCAGTACAGGCCGGAGGATGAAGGGATTGAGAGCAGACCTGCTGAGAAGGACTTGATGCTTGGGTGTACTGGTGGATGAAAAGCTGGACATGAGCCGACAACACATGCTCGCAGCCCAGAAGGCCAACCGTATCCTAAGCTGTATCGAAAGAAGCGTGGCCAGCAGGTTGAGGGAGGGGATTCTGCCCTTCTACTCTGCTCTGGTGAGACCCCACCTGGAGTACTGTGTCCAGCTCTGGAGCCCTTTGCACAGGGAAGACATGGACCTGTTGGAGTGAGCCCAGAGGAGGGACACAATAATGATGAGAAGGCTGGAGCACCCCTCCTATGAGGACAGGCTGAGAGAGTTGGGATTGTTCAGCCTGGAGAAGAGAAGGCTCCAGGGAGACCTTATTGCAGCCTTCCAGTTCCTAAAAGGGACCTACAGGGAAGATGGCGACAAACTTTTAGTGTGTGTTGCGATAGGACAAGGAAGGGGTAATATCTTTAAGCTAAAAGAAGGTAGATTCAAGACAGAAGGAAGACATTTTTATGATGAGAGTGATGAAACACTTGAACAGGTTGCCCAGAGAGGTAGTAGATGCCCCATCCCCGGAAACATTCAAGGTCAGGCTGGAAGGGGCTCTAAGCAAATTGATCTCATTGAGATCTACTCTGTGACTCTGTTCTATGAAATCCTATGAGAAAGCCGAGTTCTGTGTAGACTTTACTTTCTCCCTCTTGAAAAACAGCTCGATTGGACTTCACACCTGTGAAATTTCAAAGGTGCGTGATGTTAGCATGGAACAGGCCCCTGACACTAAGAGCTTTTTCTTCTTCAGACAGATGGAAGATGGCTAATGCCAAACTCACATTCAGATCCAGAAAACACCAACATCTTCTCTTTTCTTGAGGTTTAGGCCAAAGACAGGACAGTGCCCTGGGACAAGGCACTGGTTCACTAATGGAAACCAGAAATCTCCGACACGGCTGCAACATCAGGAGAGTGATCAGCAATTCATCTCCTGACAGTTCCCCCAAAAAGATCCTCCAGAGGGAGAGGCAACACACTCACAATGTGGAGTTGCACAGCGAGCCTGGAGGGACAGAGTTTTTGCCCTCTGTACACTGAATTAATCTTTCCACTACATGATTCTAGCATGGTAACACACTACTGGGAATTCACACCCACCATGCAACAGCCACAGACCTGTGACTCTCCTTCCAAGGAGGAATCATAAGCTCCCAATCTTAGATGGCTAGCAGTGATACTGAAGACAAGGATCCTGAAAAGACATCATCTCTGAACCACAGAAATCTGTCTATCCGAGAGCAAACAATTAAGCACACCAGCAGCTCTTTTGTACAGGCTAGAGGATGAAGGCTGCCCACAGAAATCAGATGCTAGCCCATGTAACAGCCGTGGCTTTTTGCCAGGTCTTCCAGACTGCAGCCTTTACACAGCTAGAAAGGGTCAAGCCAGCTTGAAGTCTGACAGAAAAACCTCTGATCACCCTCACTGCACCTGCAGTGAAAGCCTATAGCTCTTAACACCCTTGAAGGGAGAAGAGACGTCTTCCAATGACACACAAC
This sequence comes from Dromas ardeola, assembly GCA_013398915.1. Classification (NCBI taxonomy): domain Eukaryota; kingdom Metazoa; phylum Chordata; class Aves; order Charadriiformes; family Dromadidae; genus Dromas; species Dromas ardeola. The sequence continues at coordinate 2,407 of VYZM01020594.1, forward strand.
TCAAAATGACAGCAAGATACCACAGGGGTAAGAAGAAAAATAAAATACCGCTACAGACAAGCCTCTTGAAGACCACTTAAACATCAGCCTTTTCCCCTGGCTCTGCCTTAAGCTAGGGCCTCTTCTGTCTTCTGCTGCAGATTGCCCAGCGGATCAACTGAACCACAGATCAAAAGCAGTGGCTACAGCAGAGAGGTGTCAGCTCTGCAGCTTCTGTAAGTGAAATGGGACAGCAGGGGCAGAGAAATGTGTAATGGTTAAAACCAGGAGAGTGACAAGGAAGACCCAGCCAGACCACAGAACCACCTGCTGTAGGACATGCACACCAGTGCCATGAATGCTGAAGAGGTGGTACTTAACCACCTTAAGCAACAGCTCCTCCAATCCACTGCTTTCAGGGTGATGCTTTACAAAGGGAAACTTTGTCAATTGTTTATCATCCTCTCCAGCTGACACACAGCTACTGGTCAAAACAAAGAGCTATAGCTTACAGCATTCAGAACAGAATAACACAACAAAAACCACAAGGCAGCCTGACCCAGCCCTTAATTTTAAGGAAAATCCACTAAAACAGTTTGACATTTACTGCAAACACCCTTATAACTAAAACTTCATCACGCTTATGGAACAGACATAAACCATGTGGGGTTCCAGCCGCCCACACCCAGGACCACGAACATGGCCTCCTGCACCACTACCTCTGGTTGCCTGGTACAGCGCATGTAACTTCACACACCACAATGTCAATGTCATACTTCAACAACTAGTTTCTGAAAACCCAGGTGGACAACACAGATGTCCCCTACAAGAATCAGTCCTGTTAACACTTCCGCAATTTTAGACACGTTCAAACCAAAATGCCTTCCCGCTTATAAAAGGGAAATAACAGTAGAACACCTTCAGCTTTGAAAAAGAAGAATTTGAGTTACACTTAAATAAACGGGGCGAATCATAGCAGAATTTAATGCATGGTAGGACTTAATACGCCATGATGGCGTTTTGGCAGAAAACTGTGATGTTGACACAGTTGCCCGGAATCCCTCACAATACTCAAAGATTTGGAGACATTCTCAACACTACTGCATTCAGAGCAGCTGCAATGTAGTCCTGCACCTATGGGGTGTATCACACCACATACACCGCACGTGCATCCCACAGAGCCTTGATGAATTTGCTCAGTGCTCCAAGGGGGCTAAAAACGCACGAATTCCCCCCAGAACACACATAAGACTTTGAATGGACGAAGGAAGGAGAGACAGGCAGCATTTTACATAAAACCAGCCTCCTCTGCTCAGTGACGGAGGGCTGCAATCCCTAGGAGGTGCACTTCCTTCCACCATGCCTCTTAAAAACTGAACACAGGACATAAAAATGTAATAAAAAAATCCTGAAGAGATTAGAATAAAAACCACTGCTAATCTTAGCTACAATAGCATCCACCTACCTCCACAGCACAGTTATTTTAAAAGAAATGCCGAGTACAACTAAGATGTAGGCCATGTTATTAATATATGTAACCCCAAGATAAGTGTTCTTCCTCTTTTAACTTGGGTAATCTCAGCATTATCTAGGCCATCTCAACACTTCTTATCACCCCAAAATAAAACAAGTGAAGGAAAAAAAAAAGCCAACAAAAACACCCCAGTTGTCATGGCAACCTCAACTTCTCATTCCTATAGGGCTTCGTTTCCAAGCATCATCACAGACAGAAGTGTACAAAACTGTAGGATTCCAGTGGAAACCAGAGCAAGAAAGAAGACAGAAAAAAAAAAAAAGAAAAAAAAAAAAAGACAAAACGCAAAGAAACAGGGTCCTGTGCCAGCTGGGCAAGTACATTCAGTATTTTCTTCAACGTGGTTGCTACGAGGATATTGACATGATCAGGAAACTAAAGGCAAATGATTCATACAGTGGTGAATCAGAGAAAAAGAAAACACTCACAAGGTGCTATTTCCAGAAAAGCTAGCAAACTGAAGGTGCTATCTCTGAGCTACTTTTTTTTGTTTGTTTTTTGAATCACCATTCTTAATTTTATTATGAATTTCAAGCATTTAAAAAAGATTCCTGCTAAGAAAGAGTGAGGAATTCAATTCCACAACTTAGGCTTGAGTCACTAATGAGACTCAGGACTATACTTATCTTGAATTTAAAGAACAGTCTCCTTCACAAGATTAAGATCATATATAATTCATAGAAGCTGAGCATTTACATCTATCTAGAGAAGAGAATCCTGCAGTGTCGAGTTATATACCCCACTTATGAGTACAGCAGAACTTCCAAGGTGCAATAGCTCTGTTCACAAAGCAGTAGAAGTCAAAATCTAACCCTGAGAAACTACAAATCATTCCTAAAGAGGGACCAAATGACCTCAAGGTTTCGTTTATTTTGGTTTGCTGTTGTTTGGAGTAATTTTTTTAATCAGACTGGCAGGGCAAGTTCATGTAGCACTTGCTCTTAATTTATTATGTAACATAATCAGCTATTAATTTATACACGTGAATTACCAATGCATGCTGAAAGGTTAAGGCTTCCCATGAGACCGTATTTACAAAAAACGTTACACTGAGGCAAAAGTACTAAATAAGTATAATATAACTCCATTATCTTTCCATACTTGGGAAAAGGAAGGGGAGAAGGATTTATTTTTAAAATGTCTATTCGCGCCTCCTAAAGAAGTGCTTGAATGACAAATACAATGGCTTCAAGAAATCTCAAGGCACTTGCCAGACAGGAGGTATTCTGGAGCAAAGAGAAGATAAGAGCAACAGAATAAGAGAGGTCAAAACCAGAAAGGAAATAACAATACTTAGCTGTTTTAAAGGGCATTTTTAACATTACAGTATTTTTACCTCCTACTTTGGCTTGTTTCTGAAAAAGAATTTGACTGGGGGAGTCCTGATAGTCCCAGGTGCTGTTGGGAACAGGCGGCACTGTTTAACTTCAGTTCTTCACAAGGGAAACTACAGGCATGCAAGTCAATGGCATAGAAACCAAAGCAGGAACCTTTTCACTTGTTTTTGTTTTTAAGGTTATGTCTCTCTGCTTTCACACCTCCTCATTTTGGGGTCACATGCTCAGTTTCTCACTCAGCATCTTCTATTTGCAGAGTTAAGTCTCCCCAGCATCCAGACAGAGGGTTGGAGCATCAAGCATAATGGTAAGCACTATTTACCTCAAGTTTCAACCTTTTCTAGGATAAAAGTGTTGTGATTTCTTTTGGAGGGGCTGCCGTTACCACCCATGACAACTCTCCATCAGTGAGCGCAGACACTGCTCACAGCTCAGGTGCACACCTGCCAGGCACCGCTGTCCCACTGTGGTACCATGCCAACAGTATACCCAATGGCACCTGTGGCCACCTAAAATTTGTAGAAGTGTCTTGAGACTTGCAAATTGTCTAAATATTTGTGAATATCCATGAAATTTGAAAGCAGTTTTTCCAGTCCTCCGTATCAACACTGATACGGAGTGAGAAGAGATTTAATGTGAAAAAGCAGTTTTTCCTAGGTCACGTTACTCAGCACACACCTTTGTTTCAACTGAAGGGTTTCTTTCTACAGCAGATACATTCCAGGATTGCTAGTCCTAATCAGTTTCCCATGTAAATTTTTATGTCTGTATACTCATTCTGGCATCCTAACTAGATTCTGAAGAAAATCTTTAATCTCACAAAAGGCTTTTTTCTTTTTTTTCCTGAAAGAGAGCATCCACAGTCTCAAACAGGACTAGCCAATTTTCACTTTATGTTCAGCTCCTTCCCTCATGCCCTCTTCATGCTTAGAGGAATCTTAGCAATTTCCTTGTATTCTTCTGCCTTCTTTTGAAGCTCCCAACCACGCAACGATTTCAGCACTGAGGAAGTATTTTTGTTTGAAAGACTTAAGGAACTGGTTAGTGGAGTACTCCTACGCGCGCTGGTTAACAAGGTGTACCAGTTCTTATCTCCACGCGCTGTAGAGAAAGTACTGCAGAAAAAGGACAGACTCATTTCCTGAATTACATCATAACAAAGCAAGACATTAAAATATGACACATTCTGCTGAGGAGAAAGAAATGCAATGAGGAACAGAGATTTTTTTTTTTTTGCTTCATATTCTTGCACTCAGACTGGAAGTCCTATTTCCTAGCCACTGTAATCTAATACCACCCTGCAGAACAACCCACTGCAGTCTTCTATATATGTAAAACCTCCAGGAATGGATTAAACTATGGTCAAATACAGCAATTTTTATTCTCACTTTTAGTTGCTTTAGGTCTTAAACAACGTTATTTTTACATAGCAAGAGGCACGGCATTTATATCATACAAGAGGTATTTAAAAAGAAGCCAAGCAGGTGAGCAATATCAGCATATTGCATTCATAATCCTAAACATACTTCCAAGTTAATCACTCTTATTCAATTTTAAACAGATAAAAAGCAACAAACATACATAAAAATACATGTTTTTCACATGTATCTATATATGTGAGTATGTGTATGAATATATATACACAAATATGCATACACCCTCATTCTTCCAGAGCCAAGTAAATAAAAATATTAAAATAAAAAAAAAAAAAACAGGAAGTGAAATTAGGGGTTGACTGTACCATAGTGAATAACAAATTTCCACAAGTGAGAAAACAGTAGACAACAATATGGTTTAAAAGGAAGAATACTGTGGTGGCACATTTAGAAAAAAAAAAAAAAAAGAAGTACACTTCCACTTAGTTCCTTATCACATTGTGATATACAAATGTTAGTTTCTGCTCTCTGCTTGGGAGTGTTTCCTAACACTCTTCTCTCAAAACTGAAAGGTGCTGTTAAAAAAATAGGCTGGCAAAAAGAGAAAATGAACAGGAGGTGATCAGCACATACTATTTTATCATTTATAAAGTGCTATATGCTATACGTACATCCTGTTCTTTCCCCACTGGAGCCGAGTCAAATTAAATATGTGAACGTAACTTAGTCACCTGTTTTCAATAGGTGTTGCAAAAGCAGTTTCGCCGAAGGGATTTTTCCGAGCCAGCTCAGGACAGTCCTAATGAGCAACAAGTCACCCAGAAGGAAGACAGTTTGAGCTGCTGAAATGCAGTGTTAGAAAAGACTAGTGACATAACCAAAAAGCAAAGGTCGTCCAGGGACAGCCTGATTCAAAGATAATTCAAAGCTGGCACCTAAGAAAAGAGCTCTAAAAATCAGGAAGAGAACCAGGTTTCTACAGGATAGTAAGCAGAAAAGCAACATTATGGACAGTTAGAAGAAGTACGTAATCAAAGAGGAGAAAACAGACAAGCAACAGGGACCCTGCTCAGAGGGAACCCACTGGAAACAATTCAGCAAAATTCCTTATCCCTGGACTTGGAGTTCAGAAGAGGGGTGGGAATCAACAGAAACATTAATTACATACTGCCAAGAACGGAATGAAAACCAAAATCCTTGCATGACATACTCCATGGCACTATAAGCAGGAGACCACACCTCAAGATCAGCATCTACACTTGGGTAACAAATGCCCATTGTACATGACACATCCCTTGTTACAAAGCAATTGTCAATGCAAAGTGATGGCTTAATGTTTTTTGTTTTTTTTTTTTTTTCATGTGGAAAACCCTGGGATACTGTCTAATGGTATCAGGTATTTTATTGATATAAAAGTAACATCACCACTAAAAAAAAATGCTGATGACTAAAACTGACGGACAGAGTGATCACACACGGAGATGTGCATTGCTGAGTAAGATGTGCTACATCCTATTTTAATACAAATGTCTACGTCTATAAAGAAGGAATGCACACCACCTCTAGAGAAAGGGCAGATGTTACCAAAACATACTAGTTCTCATAAAGAAACCACACCTGAACTAGGGGGAAACACACAGCAAATGCAGGCAAACATCACAGAAAATAGGAACAGGCAAGGGCTTCTGCACCCATGAAGTAGAGGTCACTTCTGACTGAAACTCTACCCAAGTTTTAAATAAAACGCTATAAAATGGCTCAGTACAGTGCTTAGGAAATGTTTTACAGTGAAATCCTTAGAGCTCAGTGTCCTTTTGTTTATCAGAAAGAAATAACTAGTCAGGCATTTATCTCCCACAGAACTGCAAGAAAGAACAAAAGGCTTTTTAGACCCTTAGCACAGCACTGCATGTACTACTGTCCACAGGAAACTCAGCAGAGGAAGGCTGAAAAATTTTGTAGCCAGATGGGAAGAAGCAGAGTGTATTAGCCTAGAAGATGGCTGAGGAACACCTGAGCATATTGAGTCTAAGCAATATTAAATGAAAGATCATCTAGAAAGGTGGCTGAGATGGTGAGCTTCTCTGCTGGACGAGAAGCTCAACATGAGCAGGCAACGTGCACTTGCAGCCCATAAACCCAACTGCATCCTGGGCTGCATCAAAAGAAGCACGGCCAGCAGGTCAAGGAAGGTGATTCAGCTCCTCTACTCTGCTCTTATGAGACCCCTCCTGGAGTACCTGCATCCAGCTCTGGAGCCCTCAGCACAAGAAGGACATGGACCTGTTGTAACAGGTCCAGCAGAGGTCCATGAAGATGATCAGTGGGCTGGAGCACCTCTCTTATGAGGACAGGCTGAAAGAGTTGGCGTTGTTCAGCCTGGAGAAGAGAAAGCTCCAGGGAGACCTTATAGCGGCCTCCCAGTACCTAAAGGGGGGCTACAGGAAGGATGGGGAGGGACTCTTTATCAGGGAGTGTAATGATAGGACACGGGGTAACGGTTTTAAACGGAAAGAGGGGAGATTTAGACTGGATATCCGGAATAAATTCTTTACTGTGAGAGTGGTGAGGCACTGGAACAGGTTGCCCAGGGAAGTTGTCCATCCCTGGAATGTTCCAAGGCCAGGCTGGATGGGGCTTTGAGCAGCCTGGTCTAGTGGGAGGTGTCCCTGCCCATGGCAGAGGGGCTGGAACTAGATGATCTTTAAGGTCCCTTCCCACCTGAACCATTCTATGATTCTATGAAACCTGCAGAGAGCAAGCCACAGACGCTCCAGACCATGATGGATGGATGAGCACCTTCTTTATTGCTCTTGTCATTTATCACCGAGTCACGCTGAGGCAGTAACGCAGATGAGATATGAAAGTGCTGCGCAAAGCCCGGTACTGGTTTACTGGCTTTAGCACTTTCTGTGGCAAGTTATTTCGTACATAATTGAGTTTCTGAACTGAAATCTGGGATAACGCTGTCAACACAAAATATAGCTTCCAGCTACAAAAGCTGTGTGCATCCTCGTGAAGCTCCCTGTCCTTTCCACTGCATCAGTGATGGTGACAGTGATACTGTCCCCTGAAGCACAGTCAGAGGAAGGCGGGGCAGAAGAAAAGCATAAATTCTCCAGTACAAAATGGATTATCCTTCAAATCCAGACCAGTAAGTAAATTGCATCTTTCAGTGTGTCAGTCAATCCTCCAAATATTTTTCCCAATATATGACCAGAACTGAGCTAAGTTTCTGTGTCAGGTTTCTTTTGGGGAGTGGGTTGGGTTTTTTTGTTTTGTTTTGTTTTTTCCTCTTTTTTGACAGTCTTTGTGTTTGTTCCCAAGACGGATTCAGAGTCACACAGCTCAATCTAAATTTTAAATGCAGCAAAGTCACATCCACCCAACAACAATCTCAACCACAGACTCACACTGCATCTCAACATCAAACATCTTATTGTTGCACGGAAAGGCCCCGCCACTGACAAGGAACCCACTAATGAATAAAGTGAGCATGTCTTGAAAATTCAAACCGACTGTGGGACAGAAGCAAGATTTCATTGCGGTGTTACCTTCTTGCAGCTTTTATTTTTAATTCAAAATGCACCAAAAGCAAGCCAAGCTTGTCAGAAGAAGGGGGAGAATTTGTTTTCCTTTTGAACTGCAAGCATTGAGACTTTCTGGGGAATCTCATACATCATTCACTTCCTTCAAAACTGAGCTGCATGGAACCGGCAGGGTCAAGGATCTTCCAGCTGCCTATCCCAACTAAACAGAAAGGATGAGATTTCCAGGGGATTGCTCCTCATCTCTTTATTTCCTACCACTATTTCCATATCCCTGCAAACTCCCTGTTGGTTTAACTCCCAGTTTTAAACTAAAACACACCTTCCCTATCCGACTCCACTTACTTCGAACAGTCTTTAAACAGGAGTAGACTCCATTCAAAACACGTCCAGAATGTGTAACCCCAGACTGCGTTCAGAAACGCTGTCTCCTACACCAACGAGGCACAACATGGCTTGACCATGTCTGTGACATGCCTGTACGAATCACAGCAGCTTTATGGCTGTCCTTCTAAGTCAGAGATTGGTGGCATAAACATTGTTCCGATTCACCATTTACATTTTATTCTGGACAAGCTGCAGTGTTGTCAGCCAACATCTAAACCAGGTATTAGGAGAAACAGGGATTTCTGCATCTTGGAATAAGTTTGGAGGTTCTCTTTAGAATACAAAGCGTAAAAAACAAAACAAAAAAAAAAAATACAAAACCAGAAAACAAGGATGCTATTTCCCAAAGTATTTTTTGACTTAGTGCCTCCATATCAAGACAAGTATCCTACCTGCTCAAATGACATTTCCCTAGTAAAAACAGACACAAAACATACCAAAAAGTCCCTGACAGAAGCTTCCAATAAATGCTCTAATGAAAGAGCTATTTATCTGTAACCTCAAAATGGCTAAACAATTCTGTTAAATTTGCTAACCAACTTGTTTATTACTTTCACCTTTGGATAAAATAAACCCAAACAAGTTCACAGTAGGAAGATTTACAGCACTGGAAGCATTTGTAGCCCCCAAAATGTACAGATGCACAATTCTTCCTATTTTTTTTTGAACCCTTTTATGGAAAAAGCACTGTGAAAAGAAAGACATTTAACGATGGATAAAATAAATCCCAAACTCCAAATTAAAGTATCTGCTATCAACTTTTTTAATGTATGAAATTGGTTCCTCTGTGCACTACCAATGAGAACTCAGCTCTCTTTATTTCTTATGCAGACTTCATATCCTTAATATTTTTCATTTTTAAGATGGACACACACATGCACAGAAACCCAGTAACTTACACTGTCTCTTCCTTGCCAAGCCTGAGGAAATTTAAACCCACTCAAAACTGAAATGACCAGGCTTTGGAAAGCAAGAGCAATATAAGAGAGTAATTGTTCGCGTTACAATCCAAACATCACTTACTCTTTCACACACACACTTATCAAAGGAAGTGACAGCTACGAAGGGTAAAGCGACAAGAAAAATAAAGAGTCCTTTACCACGGGTTTACAGAAAACAAATTTGCCGAGGGGGGGGGTTGGGGGGAGAAAGAAAAAATAAACCACAGCTGCAAGCCAGGTTGACTGAGATTACAATAAATATGTGCACAAAATCTTAACACAGTGACATCTTCAGACCCAACTGGACACCTAACCCACATGGGAAGACTGCCTTCCCTGTAAAACTTAAGTTATAAAAATACCCTGCCAATCTAGCAAGAGAGCTGTAATTCTCACCAGGAGCCCCTCCTGTCCTGGACAAGTGCCGGCAATGGCAGAACTGGCCCTGAACTGGAGAGAGAAGCAATATTTTACTTCAAAACAGAGGGAATAGATCAGGACACTTTGTGCCTTATACAGAGAGCATCAGAGCATTTCTTCTATGCATTTCTCAGAGTACACAAGGAGTAAAGGGAAGGACCACTTATCTTGGCCTGCACTACCAGAAATGTGTTAAGAATTCATTGCACTTTCTTGCATTTTTGCTACGTATCTGTGTAGGCCACGTGGGCATGTGCCAGCCTGCTGAGTGGCTGATAAGTTTGCTGAAACACTCCATAGACCTGATCACTCACGTTTAGAAGATGCCATTTTCCAAGGGTCAAAAGCACGATCACAATTAAAGCTCAAATCTGGGTCATTTAGGCCACACCACCACTCAAAATAATGACAGGCAGGAGCTTTTCCCCCCGCTTCCCTCTCCTTTCTTTAACTGATGGAGTCTTACCATCAGCATGCTCAGTTCCCTTCGAAGTTTGGAAACTTTCTGTTTTGATGAAGACCAGCTCCAGGGAACATCAACACAAACAGCATCAGGGGACTGAACACTTTGAACCCACAGATCTGGAACAGAAACCACTGCAAATTCACCTAGAAAAGGGGCACTCAACGGCTTCATTTAGAAGCCTGTGGGTGGTTTACCAAAAGGAGCCCAAACAAGGACAACATCAGATCAGCTGCAATTACACACGCAATCCTAGTCTCTCTGGGGAGAAGAAAAAGGAGATAGTGATTAGCTACCAAGGTTTTCCAGTCTCCTGCAAACATGTCCTTCACTAAAAGCTGCGCGAGTTATTTTTTTTTTCATTGTTAATCAGCCTGGCACTCCTAGAGATCGCCCTTTTATTGCTGTCTAAAGAACAATGATCAAACTCCATTAGTTAAAGCAAATGTGACGAGGAGGTAATTATTAAGCGGAATTAACTTTAAATATCTTTCAAGAAATCATATTAGCATTTATTAAATAACTCGGAAAGAAAAAGCTGCCAAGCTATTCAAGAAGGCATAAGGGTGTACGCATGGCTGACAAAAGGGGACACCGTCAGCAAATGACCCATGGGGTATTTTTGAAATTTGTTGTTTAGCAGTAAGTTGTTCGAACAGATGGACATGACACCGAGCACAGCTGGTTGAAAACAGACAAATGGACCAAAAAAATCAGTTCTTCACCCAGAGGAGACACTGACATGCCAGGCGACACGACAGGGTTTTCCCCCACGCTCTGAGCGGGAAATATTTCAGCTAATGAAGACTAAAGAGTATTTTCCTCTCTCTTATTACCCCTCACACACACGACTTGTTTGGGGTGGAGGTTTCAGATGAGGTGTCTTAACATCGAAGCTTAGAAGTGCCTCATTAGCACACGATCATTAGACAGCTGTGCTAACGATCCTTACCCAAAATTCAGCCTGAAAAGCCAAAGGGGAAAAACAATTTCAGACCACAAAACTGTCAGGGCAGTTTTCAAACTAGTAAAAGACACTGAATTCAAGTTACAGCTATGCACTACCTTTACATACCTAGTATGTGAATGGAAAAAAAAGTGAGACACCCTGGACGAAAGCCTTTCGTATTTTCTTACCTGTTAACATACCAAAACCCCTCCCCTCTTCAAGTAACAAAACCGGCACCTGAACGTCTGCTTTTGTGACTCCAATAATTTGCCCCTTTTTAAGGCAGTGATATAATAAAATTAACTGCAAAAGACTAACTTCATGCTTTTCCACAGCTTAAGAAATTTTCACTCGAGTTTGGGGCTTTTTCGCTGTTAGGGTAGGCAGTGACTTTCCATTACGCAGACAGAACGACACATCTCTCAGCAGAGTTTTAAGTAAGGAAATATAAAACAATTCTTGAAAGACTTTTTTTTGCACCACACAGGAACACGACTTCCACCCAACTTAATCCCGCACCCTCTTCACCCACGACAATGACAAAAGGCAGGAGCTATTTCAAGCACTGCAGTGTACTGGCTCTACACCCACTGCCCTGTTTGATACCACCTGAACTATGAGGCCTTTGTACAACCCGACTCCTACAAACGTGACCTCAGAGATACACCCCAGCTCCTACAGACGTGGTCCTAGAGATACACCCCAACGCCTACAGACATGGTCCTGGAGATGCACCCCAACGCCTACACAGACATGGTCCTGGAGATACACCCCAACACCTACAGACATGGTCCTGGAGATACAACCCAAGCCAGCTGCACTGCACAGTCTCAAGAAAACATCAAGGTGTTTTGTTGTTTGTTTGTTTTTTCTTAAAAGCAGGCCATGGAGAACCCCTCTCTTCCCTCTGACACGATTTGGTTTCTCTGCATCAGAAAAAGCCATAATTTTGTCACCTCCAGGAACCTCAGCTGCCATGAGGGCCATCAAGGAGAGCTGGAGATTCCTTCTCCCCTCCCTGGCACCAGCCAAGGTTTAGAAGGTTCAAACTCCACCCCAGTGGTGGTGGCTAGCAGTGGATACATCCTGGGATGGGCAGGGGCAGTGCTGGACCACGCAAACACCCCTGTCACCACACTGGTCCTTGGAGCCTTCTTGGGCGTTGGACTAGGTGACGTTTAAAGGCCCCTTCCAACCCAAACTATTCTATGAGTCTATGATCCTAGGAGCAAGCAGTGCTGTACCTCCGATTTTGTATCATTATTGTTAAAATTTTAGTAATTAGTACCAAATTTTTATTCTGACTGGTTTTATAATTTATTATTAGATTTTATTATTAGAATTACTACTGTTGCAATTTATTGTTATTAGAATTTATTGCTATTAACAGTAGAATTTTTTGTATTATCATTGTTTTTAGACTTTTTTTATTTTAAACTTCATTATTGTTATTGGAATTTTTAGTGTCATTGTGGTCACTAGACTTCTTTATTTTAGAACTTTTATTATTGTTATTGGAATTTTCAGTGTCATTGTGGTCACTAGACTTCTTTATTTTAGAACTTNAGTCTATGATCCTAGGAGCAAGCAGTGCTGTACCTCCGATTTTGTATCATTATTGTTAAAATTTTAGTAATTAGTACCAAATTTTTATTCTGACTGGTTTTATAATTTATTATTAGATTTTATTATTAGAATTACTACTGTTGCAATTTATTGTTATTAGAATTTATTGCTATTAACAGTAGAATTTTTTGTATTATCATTGTTTTTAGACTTTTTTTATTTTAAACTTCATTATTGTTATTGGAATTTTTAGTGTCATTGTGGTCACTAGACTTCTTTATTTTAGAACTTTTATTATTGTTATTGGAATTTTTAGTATTGTTGTCGCTAGACTTCTTTATTTTAGAACTTTTATTGTTGTTATTGGAATTTTTAGTATCACTGTTGTTGCTAGACTATTTTAGAACTTCTTATTGTTGTTACTGGAATTCTTAGTATCACTGTCGCTAGGCTTTTTAATTTTAGAATTTATTACTACTGTTATTGGAATTTTTAGTATTAAAGCTGTCGCTAGACTTTACTACTAGGAATTATTATGACTAGAATTTTCATTATTACTGTTATTAGATTTATTTTTTAGTAGAACGTATTATTTTTACTATTATTATTAGAATTGTCTGATTACTAATGATTATTATAACGATAATTTTTGTTACTAGTCTATTTAGGCATCCCCCCTCCCCCCGCCGCCCCATCCCGCGGCGGTCGC
>VYZM01020594.1:16057-36711 GCA_013398915.1 Dromas ardeola
CGCCGCCGCCCCGCGCCGCCCGCCCTGAGAGGAGGCCGCAGCCGCCCCGGCGTCCGCCCCTCAGGGCCGCCGCCGTGCCGCCCCGCTCCAGGCCTCGCTTTTCTGGGCTCGTCCTGAGGTGTCCCCGCGCCTGCCAGGGGCGAATCGCGCAGCCAGGTTGAGGTGAGCGCTGGGGGAGCAGGTGGAAGGGCGCTGAAGGATCCCCCCCGCAGCGGTGGTGGTGGTATGGATGCTTCAGAGAGGTGGGCAATACTTAAGGGCCCCACCGCTACCGCCATGCGTGTCAACGCCGCAGGAGGAAGCGTGGAGGCAGGGAAGAGGCCTGCTTGTGAGAAGGTCTCATCACAAACAAGCGGCAGGTTCACTTTGCAGCTTACGACTGTGAAGGTTGGAAAGACCTGCAGTTTCTTACCATGGCACGGAACTGGCCAGTGTCGCAACCACAGCCTCGTGCGATTTTGGAGTGCACAAAGCTCCACCTCAAGAAGTTTTGTGATGATGCATTGGGAGAAGAAGATGGATTGCCATAGATTTTGCCTTCTACTCCCAACATCTCTGCCTTTATGAGAAAAGATAAAGGGTTCTGTGTAGCAGTCCCTCCCCTTTATAGCACCGAGGCGGGGGGGGGTGGATTTCTGTTGAGGTTTTTTTGTCCTTTATGTTCACTTCACCTCCTTGTTGCTAGTTTTGAAAATATTTACACCTTGGGATGTTTCCACCTTGCTAGTCTCCTCCTCTGCCTCTGAAATACCTCTGTTTCTTTGGCTGTTACTACATTAGGCAAAGTATCGTGGCTGGAGTAGGTTGGGACAAGAAAGGAGGCTGTGCCCTTGGATTTTGTGTATGTGGATGTCTGCTGTCCACATCCCCACTTGTCTGATTGGGTCCTAGATCTCAGTTTTGTATTAATTGAGAATCTCCAGTGAGTTGTGTGAAACAAAGTCCAGGTACCTTCATTAAGCCATGAGAGACAAGAAGAGGGTAGTTTAGATTTTCATCGCTGATTCTGATTTATTTGTATTTTGGTGAAAGGTTTAATAAACCATCCTGTTGTCATGAAGACCAACACTGAGGTCCGTCTAAAATTTCTCACCGTCTTCTAGTTTCTACTAATCTTACTTTACATGTCCCTTCCCGAAGAGCGAGAAGGATTTGACCAGCTCAAAGAGAAACAGTAGAAATAACTTAGAGACTAAAGAAACCACGGTATGTCTTTTTATGGTTGGAGAAAGAGTGAGCAGTTAGGTACAAAAGCTTTGAAATATTTCTAACTGCTCTTACAAACATGATTTAGAAGACATACCTAAGATACTGTAGAGCGTTATGGAATCTCAGATACACAAGAGGATGTGGAAGAGGGAAGCAGTGTGAAACCCTTTCCTTTGAAGACATGTGGCTGCTGAATACAATGAATGAGCCAAAGCCCATAATGACAGCTCCTATCTTCCACAAACTCAGCCTCACTTTGGTCTTTTTGAAGATCATAGAGCAAGGCCTCTTGGAACACATTTCTGGGCACGTGGAGGAGAAGACAATGATTAGGAACAGCCAGTATGGATTTGCTAAGGGTCAGTGATGCCTCATCAACCTCATTGCCTTCCACATCAAAATGAGTAGATTTGTGTAGGAGCGGAGAGTAGTGAAGCCTTGACTTCAGCAAGGTTTGGGACACGGACTCCCACAATATTCTGTATCCATGCTGGAATATTATGGTCCAGCATGGGTGGACAACTGGACGGGTAAAAAACCTGGGTGGATAGTTGGGCTCAGTGGGTAGTGGTTAATGAGTCATACTTGACGTGTGCTGGAGGCCAGGGAGCAGTACTGCAGGGGTCTCTTCTGGGACCTGTAGCATTTAGCATCTTTATCAATAACTCAGAGACGGTGACGGAGAGCAGTCTTGTCAGGTTTGCATATGACACCAAGCTGGGGGGAGCAGACATTACACTGCCATCCAGAGGGACCTTGACAGGCGGGAGAAATGAGCAGACAGGCAGGGGGGCAGCGCTGTGGAAAAGATCCTGGGTGTCTCAGTTGACAATGAGCTAATATGAGCCAGCTGTGCACCCTGGCAATGACCAGGGTAAACAGCATCCTGGGCCCTTCAGGAGCACAGTCAGTAGACTGAGAAGGGATGATCCCTGTCTCCTCAGCATTCATTATGGAGTATTGCATACAGTTTTGTCGCCCAGTACAGGAAGCACATTGACAAACTGGAGCAAGTTCAGTGGAGGGCCACCAGGATGGTCAGGGGCTGGGGCAATTACCGTGTGAGGAGAACTTGAGAGAGCAGGACTTAGCCTGAAGAAGAGACAGCTTCAAGGGGACCTCGTAGCAACCCCCTAGTACCGACACAGAGGTTTTCAAGAAGACAGAGCAAGGCTCTTTACAGTGGCGCATGCTGGGAGGACAAGAGACAAAGGGCAGAACTTCAAATAAGGCATTCAGGCTGGGTATAAGGAGAAACATTTTCACCCTAAAGCCAGCCAAGCAGAGGAGCGGGTTACCTGGAAAGCGTATGCCATCTGCATCCTTGGAAATTTTCAAGACATGACTGGATAAGCCATGACCAACCTGGTCTGATCTCATGGGTGTCTGGGCTTTGAGCAGGAAAATTAGACTAGGTGACCTCCTGAGATCCCTTCCAAACTCAATTCCCCCATGATACTATGATTCAAAAATTTACACTCAGCCATTTCAAATGTGAATGGACCTCAACACACACAAATACTATCACTTTTAGAGATCTGGCTATGTTGTCAGTTGGTACGAGTTGACAGAGTTCCTTGAGTTTTATTTCTGTGTGCACCAGCTGAGAGTGCAGACCTTCACAGAGAACACTTGAATTCAGAGAGACTACAGGTACATTTAAATTCCTGTTGAACACGGACAAAGGGAAACTGAGACTAACAAAAGTAGCCTGTTTGCCATGCTGTCCGCTTTCCTGAACTCCCCTGTAGTCTATTTCAGTGCTTTCAAAGAAGCTGAGTTTGACTACATCAATTGATTATGGCAATTAGACATGTGTGTTTTTTCAGATGGAGTTCAGTGCTGTTTGTCAGATTTGTTCTTTGGGACATTCCTCCTTGTTTAGGAGAGGAAGTCCCTTCCCTGTATGCTTAGCCTGTGTTGTCGTATTCTCACAGAGAGAGCTCTTCTCTTACTTTTCTTCAAGAGCTTGTCTACAAAGCATCTTGCCTCACATGTTCCATTGGCCTGTCCTGCCTTTCTTTTCCACATGGACTGTCCTCTTGAACTGCCTTTCTTTTGTATGGATCTAATAGTCCTTCCCCTCTCAAGAGACAGAGGCTCGAGAGTTGGAAAGCTGAAGCTCATGTGAACAAATCTTTCTATGATAAGGAAAATACAGTGAACTGCCTTATAAGGGCATCAGAATTTGGCCTTTTTCCAAAATCCTGAGGAAGTAATCAATACACCATTTTATAGAAATATAAAAATGCATTCAATTAACAAGTAATTCAGGTACATTACTGCATCATCTGCCAGTCACAGGGTTTTCTTCCTGGAAGTTACCTGTAGAATGGTAGTTTTTAATGTTAAGGTGCAAATGAAATGTGAGATTTTGGCTATTTCTTAGTATCTGACTCCTCAGATGCATATTTATATGCTGTAACACATAGGCATGTGTGACCTATACTTACTGTGCTTTAACTTCCCTTCTTATCTCTGAGCAACCAGTCTAACCAGTCAAAACAACCTAAACCACCTGATGATTTTCTTCAGCTGAGTCTGCCACCACCTCTGCTGCTAGCAGCCATGGAATATGGCAGCAGTTGGAGACTACCCATCCTTTCCGTTTCACGTGTGTAGCAGGAATGCCATCCTAGACAGAGGAAAAGAGTGAGGTAAAGAATTACTATCAATCAGAGCTGTCACATTCCCTCACTAGAGGGATTTGGTATCAGTTGCTGACTCAGAGCTGGTCATCTTAACAGCAAGGTTTCGACTGCCTTTATGTCTGCACTCAGGATACTCATGCAAAACCAGAAGAATGATAAGACAGCTGGAAGCAATTCCAGCTTTTTTTTTGCCTTTTTTTTTCTTTTAGCTATCAAGGTGGCCTTTATAAGGAAGGCATATACTGATCTTTATAAAAAAGTGTTAGTTAAAGTCTTTTTGAAGAAGAAACAGCAGTTTGCATGAGCCGAAGAGGATGGAGTTACATGCAACTAGTGTAACTGCCTGCACTCTCACAATGCCGGGAACCTGTGCAGCTAAAAAGAATAAAAGAATAAAAGCAGCTACCTGTTTCAGAAGTGTCAAACCAGAAAACCAGCCAGACTAAAGAAAGAGTTTGAGGTGGCTGGATCATAGCATGCAAAAGGGCTGCTACTGGTCAGGATCACAGTTACAGTGATGTGAAGCTGGAACATATTTATGTCAAGTTGGGCAAGTACTGTTTGTCTCCGACAGTTCTGCTGGGACAGGATTATCACCCATTTTAAGCAGCAGCATGTTCTTGGCTGGCAGCTTGCTGTGGTCAAGCTGTGCTTGCTTGTCTGGGTCAGGCTGTCTGAGAGGAGTCATCCTTCAGAAACTGTAGTTATTAGTCAACTTTATGTTCAGATCTCTTTTGGATCTGAATAACCCAATGTCATCAACAGTCAAAGCACATTACGGGGAACAAACAGAGAATCATAGAGTCATAGAATAGTTTGGGTTGGAGGGGACGTTTAAAGGTCATCTAGTCCAACCCCCCCTGCAATGAGCAGCGACATCTTCAACTATATCAGGTTGCTCACAGCCCTGTCCAGCCTGACCTTGAACATCTTGGTTAACGCTAAAAAAATCCTATACACTCATGGATAGGCATCCTGGAGCATTTCCAGCTTACAAGATTTTGTGGAATTCCATCAAGCCTTCGATTCAGAACCAACATCCCCACATACTCTAGCATAAACTACAGATACCCATGAATAGGTGAAGAAGTAATTTCTACCTTTATGCTTTAATTGTAAAATCTAGAGCTGACAGAGATCAAAGGATTGCCTTTGTTAAATATTGCTTGGTGGCTCTTGCAGTCTTTTTTTATATTTTTATATATATATATATATATATGTATGTATGTATATATGTATGTATGTATAAGTATACGTAAAAGCATAAAAGCGTGAGATATCCATCATGTCTCAATGGACTGTTTCAAAAGATCTGCATAAATCTTCAAGCTGCAGTAAATATGAGGGGTTTTTTGTTCATGCAGGAATCGTTGCTTTACAGACTGATAACTGAAAGATGGAACCAACAGGAACAACTACCACTTCTTAGATATACTTTTTTTTTTTAATAAAGAAGTGCTACATGATGAAAATGGGCAAAATTCTAAAAGCATACATTTTCTATGTTTTTACAAGATTAGTAAAATGGGTCAAAATGAAATGTCTCTGAAATGATAATTTACTTAGTTTTATACATAGATAAATATTTTGCAGTACTTGGTATGCTGTAACCTCATTAAACTCAAGTAATGCAACTCTAGGGCAGGCAATGCAGGAAAATCCTCATTTTCACAAGTTTCCTGGCTCGGTAAAGGTGTATTCTGTAACTTGAGGAAACTTTACACCTTGGATCTTCTGAACCTTTTGTAATGTTCTTTTACTCTCTATATCTAGGGAGAGAACATACTGTGACAGATAGAAAGCCTTTGATACAACTGAGAAATGCAAGTTCTGGTACATTACCCCCAGCTTATGTACAGGATTAAGTGAGTTTTATGTGCTGTCAATATCACATCATATTTTTATCTTTTAAGTAATACAGCAAATTGTACCAGTGCTTTCTTGACACTCAGTACGATGAAATCCAGTTACTCAACTCTTTCATGAAGCAATTTATTTGTAAGCAAGCTGCAAAAACCTGATGATAAATAAACACATCAGATCCAGGCACAGGGAGAATTTCATAAGGGTGTATAAATTTGGCATTAGAGGGTGCAAAGCAGAGGGTTGAAAGCGCAGTGTTCTCTGTGGTGCCCCATGAAATGATGAGAGGCAATGGGCACAAACTGAAATAGAGCAAATTCCATTTACATTTAAGAAAAAGCCTTTTTTTACTTTAAGCATAGTCAAACACTGGAACAGGCTGTCCAGAGAGGTTATGGACTCTCCATCCTTGGAAATACTCAAAACCCAACTGGACAGGGCCCTGAGTTGCCTGCTGTAGGTGACCCTGCTTTGACCAGTGGGTGGGACAGATCACCCCACAGAGGCCTGCCAGCCTCTGCAGCTCTGTGGTCTGGTGAAGCAGGTTTGACAGTGAAGAGAGTCAAGACTGCCAGTCCTTCTTTTGACTGGGGCTCTTACTGAAACAGTGGGACCAAATGTGGCAGCCTAAAATAGGTAGAAAGAGCTTCTTGAAAAAATGGACTCTCCTGGCTTTCCAATTTCCTGGTTTCTCAGAGAGCGCCAAACACTTTCCTCCACTTGCAGAACAGGGGTGAGAGCCATGAGCTTCCCAAATGCCAGATCAGATTGCTAAACTTCTGTTTCTATATAAAGTTTTCTTTATACATTGGTGAGGCATGAAACTCGATGGTATGCCATCTCACAGATGAGTTGTGAGCAAAAGCCTTTCTAAGCTTAGCTGGATCTTCTATATTGCCAACTTCTATTTTCTGAATTTCTTTCCCTACCGCTAGGCATTGAAAGAGAAGCATGACGCCTCCAAGTATATGTGGAGGTGGAAAAGGAAAATTTAAATAGGCTGTGGCTTCTAAGAATGAAGAACTTAAAACACAGGCAGAGCTTTGAATGTGTCCTACTGTTGGCAGTCAGTAGGAAGGGCAGGCTATGGGGGGTTTGGTTTGGTTTGGTTTGGCTCATGAAATATCAGCTTCCTAGGCAAGAGAACTTTCATATTTGTAGCTTTGTCACCTCTCCAGAATCTAAGTTGGTGATGTCTGAACCAAAAGCAAATCCTGATATTCATTTAAATGGGATACCATTTTTTTTGGCAAAAGTTTCACAGCTGAAGAGACAAGGAAAATATTAGATCACATTTCTGCAGTCTATGGCCTGCAACAGAAAGCAGAAGAGAAATCCAACTTCTCATACCTACACTACAAAAAAGTATTAGTTAGTTGCTGGCATTAAATTAGTTTTATTTTTGCTTCATAGTAGCTCTACAGCTTACTTCCTGGAAAAAAAAAGAAGTCTTTACAACAATTGTTCTGATCACATTAGAAATAAATCAAGTGCACCCTTGTTGGTTAAAAGCAGCAACAATCGCCCCCAGGTAAGAGAAGCAAAAGCTCAGATATGGAAAGCCAACACAAAGTTGTGGCTCAATTTCTAATTATGCACTAAGGAAGCTGTCATGTCTTTCAATATTTGATTCTTTATATAGCCAGATTAAGAGATTATATGTTTTCAGATAAATGTTATGATAAAGAACACATTAGACTACACAAGCTAAAAAAAAAAAAAGAGAGAAATTGAAATGTCTATCCTCTTGAACTCCAGAAAATAAATTATATATTATATTATATATTAATATTTATACATAAAATATACCACTCCACACATGGGTATAGAGACTTAGACCAGAAGAAAGCGCTTCAGTTTAAATACATCCATCTCCTGTGGGGAAAAAACCTACAGAGATAACATCAATTAATACAGCTTTATTTTTACAAAATCGTTATAGTCAGCACTAGTAAGTGTTTAACAAAAAGGTAAAGACACTTATCACAGGCAGACATAACTGCACAACTTATACCATATTTTAGCATTTGCACTTCTTGCTATCTCAGGAGCTTCTCTGGTTCTGCTAACAAAACTTGAGACTTGTAAATAATAAGCCGTATCAGAGCTGAAAGGAAAAAAAACCCAACTGTGTAAGAACACAGCAAGATCAAGAAGCTGAAGCTTTATGTCCAGTCAGCTAGCAAATATGATGATAAGACAGGCAAGTCATTTGTGCTCCAAATACACTGATTTTTAACATTTAATAGCTTATTTCCAGCTCTTACATTTTAGCACAAGTGACTTCCTGACAAAGAACATAAGGGATTTTCTCAGAGTTAAGGAATCGCTTCTCTGGGGGAAAAAAAAGCCACCCACAAAAACAAACTAAAAACCAACTAGGGTTTAATTTATTTATTGTAAAGGATTGTTGATTTAATTTATGTATTCATGTTTTGTGTCTGGACTGAGGGAACACGTAAGCAATTCTTATGAATGGAGTAGCTAACTCAATGCATTCTGAACTGTAAAATATGCAGAAACATTCATGTATGGAATAACAGATTGCTGTTTAGGTTTGGTGAGAGTTGTGCACATTGAAAAAAAAAATCCATGAAGTTGTTAAAACCACATCTGTTTCTGTTTCTACACCCTAATTATTTATCGGAAACACGGTGTATAAAATACCATTTGATAAAGCCTTATTTCCCTTCACGTCTGATCGAACCTGTCAGCCCACAGGATGCATCCACTCCTGCACCAGCAAGAACATAAGGTAACACCACCTGTGCTCCCATGTCTTTCATCCCAGACTCCAGAGCAACGTGGTTACACGCACGACGCTCCTTTGGCAGTGTCATCGGTGTCCATGTGGATGACAGGGGGTGATGGTCCTAGGGCTGGACAAAAGCATCCCAGATCTAAGGCCCTGGCAAGCAGCAAACCTCCTGAGACAGTAAGTCTGGTCAGCAAAAGTAGAGGCTCCGGCCACCATCACTCACCCTGTCCTCATGAGGGGACGCGTGTTGCAGGCTCAGATGCCTTTCCTGACCAAGTTTGTTCCTGCTCACCTGTTCTCAGGGTGTTGGACCAGAGTGCATGAACAGAAAGAGCTATTCTCCTGCTGCCAGGAGCCACCAGCTCCCAACCTTCCCACCCTGAGAGTCCCAACCTACTAGAAAGTCAAGCATAGCCTTTAGCTGTCCCACCTCTTACACAGCCATCACAGGTGAATTATTAAAAGACCTTTTTTGGGGGTTAACTAAAAGGGTTTTATTGATGAAGAAATGATGAACAAATAATAATTAATGACTGAATGACAATTAAATAGTAATAAGATGGTGATGAAGCAATAATCAAATGGTAATTAAACAATGGTTTGATGATGATTTGACAATGATTTAAATGATGATTTAAACGAAGATTTAAATGGTCATTAGATGGTGGTCAAACACTCTACTACTTACTACACTTCTAATAATTAAGCTCTACCTGGATATATAAATGTCACTAGCATACAATATACTTTTAGGCCTAATACAAAATGTCGCTTCCCTTGTTATAGATACCAGATGCTGGGTAAGGGCTCTCTCAGCCTCGAAGAGTAACCTTGAGAGGTGTCCCTGCTCAAAGGGAGATCACCGCCGTGCAGCCTGCTGCTGTACAGGAGAGCTCAGTGGGCTTGGGGGAAGCTATGGATATCTCTAGCATAAAGTGATGGACTCATAATCAAACCTGTCTTTGGTGTATGTCCAGGAGTGCAGCCATAGCAGTTTTAGTTTTGCCTAGTCCCTGCTCAGGCTGGTACTGTTGGCTCCTGATAAGACGTGGCCTGGGCTCCTTGGTTCCTGAGAAGATAATGGTCTAGTACAATTCCCAAGGTCTGCAGAATCAAGGCTGCCTGTCGGTGACGCCTGAACCAAAGGACTGCCCACTGACTCAGAGTGGATGCCACCCATCACAGCCATGCAGGGCTCCAGCTCTTGCCTCTGCACAAGCGTCTCCTTGGAAGGATCCTGTTGCTCTCCTGCTCATCCTCCCTCATGCTATGTGGTGTGCTGGCCGTCTCCCATAGCTTCTGCACCAGCAGCCCTGCACTTCAGCCAGACCTGGACCTCCCCTGGGTGAGGCTGGTGTCACCCCAGCCCTGGGGGGAGGCACCAGGAGCTCCCTATAACCCCACAGCTGGAAGGACGCCCTGTCCTCCTTCTGGAGCAGCATTTGGGCTGGTGCTAAGGGGTGTGCTAACGTGCTGGCTCCCACTGTCCCGCACAGTCTCCAGCAGTATTTCTGTGCCCCCTTGGTGTCCCCTGCTATGCTACTGCTGTGTAAAGGCCAGCCCCCTTCCCCAGCGTGATCACTGCTCTCCTCTGGTCCAGCTGAGCAGGAGCAAACAACCCCCGACTAGGAAACCACTGGCTTGGAGCTGCTGTGCTCCATAACGAGGAAAACACAAGCAGGCACAAAAGCCTATTTCTATCTCTGAATGACAAAACACTGGTCTGTTAAGTGCAAAGTCCCTCTTTGCTCCCCCTGATTACCATTACATTTTCTTCTTCTACTCTGTAACAGAATAAGTCTGTAACTAAAACGGGCTCTGCTCAGTGCAGTCCAGGGTTGATTTCATGGAAAAGTTTCATGTGAATGCTGCAAGAACTGGTTTTGTAGTTGTTTATTTCATTGAATAACGCAGGATAGGAGGAGTCTCTGGAGCTCAGAGAAGGGGCAACCTCAAAGTTAGATCCAACTTTGGTGTTAAAACAGTTACTCGCTTTCTCCCAGCAGGGCTGCTGACCTGCTCTATCACCTCGTAATTCAAACAAAACTTTACAATGTGTAACTCAGTTCAAGATTCTGGGGAGAGTGTAAATTTTCCAACCCATGCTGTTACCAAAGACATGCCTCTGCTTTGTTTATAACCATATGCTAACTAAAATGTTGTTTGTTTCCTACTAACCTTCTTACTGTGTGAGAAAATAGCTAATTACTGACTTTCACTGAGCTGATGTTACAGATAGTGATAATGAGGAGACAGCCAGAAATAGCTAATCACCAAGGATGGGATAACAAGAAGTAGTTAATCACTTCAAGGTTCTTTTATGCGTCAAGTGTGTACTCCTATACCAATTAGGACAGAGCTGTGGCTACTTCAAGGAACATCCTTATCATCCTCAAGAAGCTGGCAAACTTACAGTAAACTTTGACTGTCCTGAGATGACTCAACACTGTAAAAGGATAATGTGAGGAAGGGTCTCCTTACCCAAATGACCACCGAGACACTCACGTTTGCGCAGAAGTGTTTTGCCGACACAGCAAAATTTGATACACATGGGCAAAAAGACTATTCAATCATCCTAATGAATATGTAAGTCTAGGTGGAGTTATGTATTAGGTAGGCGGAATTACGAGACTATTTTGTGTATAAATAACGGGTGAATATCCCCAGTAAGGCGTGCTAGATTTGTGAGTTTTCCTCCTAGCACCTGACGTCGAATAAAGCAGTATCTCCTCTCTAAACTGCTTTTGGTTTCAAGGGCTTTTATTTCAGGTAACAATGCTACAAGTAAAACAATTAAACACGTGCTTGTGTGCTCTGTGACATAACTGGACAGGACCAGCAGGTGGTCATGGATGTAAAATAGAAACTTTCAAGGTGTGCAGGGCAGCCAATGGCTTGGGCAATGGTGTGACATCCCGGAGGGTCAGGCAGGGAAAGCAATGTGGCAGTGGCACTTACCCCTGCAGAGGCTGATGTCCTTAAATTCCCAAGCCTGAGGAAATGAGCACCCAACATCAAAATGTGGTCCGCAGCTAAGTTAACAGGGATCCTGCACCTGCGCATTGCAGCGTGGGGACAGGCACCAGCACCTCCGTCACCAAAGCTGTGACAGGCCTGGATGCAATCCCTGGGAGAGAAGGCGAGATCTTGTCTGCACAGCCCCAACCCAGGGGCCCACCTGCAGGGGTCATTCGGTGCAAGGATAGTTATGGGACAGAAAAGCCATGGACCCTGCAGTTTGCACTACAGACCACTGGCATCATGAAAGTCTATGCACTGGAGTCCAGCCTGGTTTTCCCACAGAGACCAACAACAAAGGGATGTTGTCTTTCATCCCAGGAATTTCCTTACAAAACACAGCATTGGCCCAACATGCTTCTCCTGGATATACCTCTGGCTGTGGTGGACTCCCAGGCTTCGCGTCAGCCTCTTCCCCTTCCATGAGCGCTGCTAAGCTGATGACAGAATCAGTTCAGCTTAAGTATACCTGTAAGTTGGACTCAACCTCAAAAATACTTCAATCCCCAGACAGTGCCATTGCAGGCGCTTGGGATTTGTTGGGAGTCGGGCCCTACTAACATCAGTAACCGTTAGGTTGCTCTGTATGTTTAGTTATTTTAATCTAAATAAAGGGTGTCTACAGAGAGGTTTAACCCACACACGAGTAACATGTTTCTCTTGAAAATTAAGTCCTCTTGGTTTTTTCCTAACCTTTTTTTAATGATTACATTCCGAAGCACTCATACGTTACAGCATTTGTGGATAAGGGAAGAGCAACAGACGTCATCTACCTGGAACTGTGCAAAGCATTTGATACTGTCCCACATGACATCCTTGTCTCTAAATTAGAGAGACATGGATTTGACCGATGGATCACTCAGTGCACAAGAAACTGGCTGGACAGTCGCACTCAAACAGTTTTGGTCAACAGCTTGATGTCCAAGTGGCGAGCAGTGATGAGTGGCGTTCCTCAGGGGCCAGTACTATGACCCTTACTATTTAACATCTTTGTTGACGACATGGGATGTTGGGATTGAGTGCACCCTCATCAAGTTTGCTGATACCACCAAGCTCTGTGGAGCAGTTGACACACTGGAGGTTCAATTTACCAACAAATACTTGAATGCATCATCGCAATTAGTCATTAACAAGAGTTTCAAAGATCAAAGGCACATCAAGTAGTTGCTGAGGTTTGACAATTTAATCCTAAATTAGTTTCATATGGAAAAAAAACAGCCTTCAACTCATCCTTCCGGTGTGTTAGCATTATGTTCAGGTTGGGAAGGCAGACTTCAGGGTGGGATTTTAGGACGGCTTGCTGTGTGCCTGGGTTTAGCCAGAGAAAAGAGAATGTGAAATAACAGGGTGCAGTGTTGAAGCACAGCAGATGCACAGCAGATACTCCTCCATTGACTTCCATGTGAACGCTTACTCCAGAACCAGGGCTCCAGAACCAAGGTTCTGTAGCCTAAATAAGTTTTCTTTGCAAATGGACTAAACTAAGTACTGCCAGTGTAATTTTCAGTGTAGAACAAGACCGCCCAGATGGGACTTTAGTGTGGAATAGCCCCTTTGAGTCATCACCCCGCAAATAACATGTTTACAAAATCTCCTAAAAGACAGAATTACAACAAGAGCTGCATCAGGCCAATGCTAAATGCTTTTTAGGAGGTGGAAAATTTAAAAAGAGGCTTAGCCTTGGGATATGTTGAAAGCACCACAAAATTAAATCTGGCTGTTCAGGTACTGCTTGCATAGGGAACATGACTGAAGTATTTCATCAATGTTTAGTAAATAGATTTTCAGTGGTTGTGGTCAGTTAAGATACTGCATTAGAAAAACAAGGTGAATGGGATTTCCCTGATGGAAATGAAGCATTGAGAGTCCAGTAGCATTCAAATTAAAATTTCACAGCAAATCCCATTGGGTAGATTGCTTTTGGCACAACGCCAGCTTTTGATTAAGGTCTGTGGTGAACGAGGCAGTCTGTTCACTGACAGACAGATCAACAATGGAGGTACTATTTGCACACTGAGCAGTAGTAGAAGATTGCCCACTCTTGCGGCATCTAAATGCTGCGCCAAGAAACAGGATAGAAAGAAACATCGAACTCTGACTTCTTCACTGTGTTATCCTCAGCTGCTACGTTCAGTGGGTAGATCTTAATGGAGGCTTAGTTGTATGGAAAGATTTGGACTACTTGCAAAGGGGCAAAAAGGACAACTTTTCAAACAGAAATAGCATTGCAGTGGCTGGTGTGAGATGTAATTGATCTCTGTGCTCTCACTTTTGCCAGAGGCCAGGGTATGTCCATCATGATGCATTATTCTCTGCCCTCAGAGGCAGAAAAATATGTCAGAGAAAGATCCAGCCTGACTGTGACACTTCATAAGTGATCTGGCCTGGTCAGGAAGCCTCAGAAGAAATTTAATGGAAGATTCTTGAATTGTGACTGATGTTGTTATTCAGAATGTTAACTTTCTGCAGGAAAATCGAGAAATCAAAAAGCAAATTACTAGTACAAATATTTAGGGAAAAAATAGGCAATATCCAACTTTTCATTGAAAAGTAGTTAAGAACAGTTAATAAAGATCATTAGGCATAAAGATTATAAAGGCATGAAGTGAAATGTTGTGGACAAACATAGCCTACCACTAGGGTGCAGCAGAGGAATTTCTACTGCTTTCTCTGCATCTCTAACGCTCTTTGAGCAAAACAAGCCTGTGTGGACAGTATTAAATACAGACCTCATTTCAAGAAGCACATTCTCTATTGCCTTCTATAATGTGCCACCTGTTCTTTACAGCTTTATTCAGTGTTTGCTTCTGATACGGGTGTCAAATAGTTAATTTCAAAGTGACAGAAGAATGTTCCCTTTTTCACACTTCAGAGAAATTATTAGAACTTACATCAGTTCTTCTGACATGAATATGGAAATGGGTAATAAGAGGAGAGAAAGAGAGACTATGAAATGATGAATTTCAGATTGAAAACAAGTTTTTCTATCACTCCCCATACTTTAGAGAGATTAGTGAGATTCATTTCCAGATGCTTCCTTGTCCTCCTCCTCCTCCTCCATCTCCATATAAATAGGAAGCAGAGAAGCATAGCGATCCTTAGCTCTTTGCTTTGGCACTGAACCTGGCTCCGCTTTCCTTTCAGTTCTTTAAGAAAAAGTTTGGCGCAACCTTCTACTATGACTGAATGAGTTGTCCAAGGGTAAAAATGGTATTTTGCGAATAAGGCCTAAATAAGCACTGAAATTAATGTTAGTAGGTGGATTAAATATGCACATAGATGAATGACACCTAAGGAAAGTGAAATATTCCCTGCTGCTGTTCTTGTATCTTTCATTAGTAATGTAGTAGCTTTTATTTCTTATTAGAGCAAGACTTTAACTGCTCCATTTAAGTACAACTCTCCACAGGGACTCCAGAGGATTTACGTTAACGCAGAGTCTTCACTAGGGTAGTAAGGCATGTCCAGATGTAATTTCCCTTCAGAATTTGGCAACCGGGGACACAGGAAGAAGAACAGTGTCCTTTCCACTTAGCGAAGTCTTGTGCTGTCTGACCACTGCTAGTGTGCAGAGGCAGTGAGAAAGGCAGCGCTTTGCCTCCTGATTTACAGCCCAGGCGCTGTACTCCTCCGAGAGGCCTACAGTAAGTTTTGCACATTATTTTGCAGATTAAGTCCCTCACTGTGGGGCTAAAGTGCTGTTTGTGCTGTCTATACAGTGAAATCTGATAGTATGCCTTGGTTGGTGAAAGTCGGAACAGCTCCACCAAACGCTTAGCAGCTACAGCAGCATGGCTCTGATCAAGCCAAACTCCAAATGTTGAGTTTTTAGCCAGCGCAAAAATGGCTCAAGATTTGCTGAATTAATTACTTTGAGCCTTTTCCATCATCTATGGCTAGTATATTAACCCTTGCAGAATCTATCCAGAAGTTAACCCATATTTGTATGATAATAGTATTATTTACTTATGAATGGTTTCCTATTCATTTTACTAACAGTTCCTGTCTTGAATTTCAACACTTTTTTTTTTTTGGCCCAGTTTCCTCTTTTTCTAACCTGCTTTTATTCTCAAAGCATTCCTTGTGATGTGTTCTCACATTCTTCATTTGGAGGATCATTACATAATGTTTATTTTTCTAAACAATCTTATTACAATTGACTTCAAAATTGTTATAATTTGACTGCAAATGACCATAACTGTTCTGGCATCACCCTTGTGTTCTATGTAATACCTCCATACTTTATGTCAAACTGCTTTTATGTAATTTCTACCAGTGACAGCTTTAAAACTTCCATCCCAGTTGATTCAGATCACTGCAGCAGTGATATTTAATGCATACAATGAATTTAGGTAGGCCACAAAGGTTCCCTCTTCTCCCTGACTTTGGGAGTAACTGATGCTTGAAAACCACTGTTTATTAAGAGGAAAAGGCATGGGATTTTTCAAGTTTGTATGCTTTTATTCACTTGTGAACACAGCACAGCGCTTTGGCTAAATCCGCACAATTATGCAGCTCTTGTAAGCTGTTCTTAAATACCAGTTAGTCCTAACCCAGAAATTATTTGTATGTACACATGATTATCAAGTCCAGAATTTTGAAGGTGAAGTTGTTCCCACATTGCAGCAAACACGTAAATTAAACAAAAGACAGTGTTATTGTTTCTCCTTCCTATTCTTCTAAGAACTCTCCCTGCTGTTTAAGTGGAGTAACTCCTGAATTGTGAGCTACGAAAAAGAAATTCACCATCAACTTACTTGTAAGAAGTGAGAGATCTCACTGGAATTGGCCCCATGGGAAGTGGGCAAACCAAGTTCTGGACATCAGAGCAACTACAAATAATTACGCGTCAGTACAGGGATCAGAAGGATGGTGCTGCGGTGAACGCTCAAGGCTGTACATTTACCAGTCATCAAATGCATGACAGCGAGCATGTAGTAGGAAACGGATGGATGCCTCTCAGGTAGGGGTTAGTGACTGCGTGCGAGTTCCATAGGCTGGTACAGCTGCAAAGTGAAAACACGTAGCTTAGACTGGGTTCCAGAGTTTGCCGCTTCTGACAAATTTCTGCATTAGTTTACTCCCCCCATTGGTCCCCTTTCAGCTGTATCAGATGAATAACATCAAACAAGTGCTTTTATTCTGCAAGAGGACTGTACGGTTCCCTGACAGTACACCTGTGTGAATTTCGACTCAGGAGCAAAATCAGGATCTGAACTCCCAAGTCAATGCCCTTTTATTGATAGTGAATGACATCAAGCCTCCACTAAACCCCATCTAACCAGTAGATGGCAGAACTTAAATATTTGTTTTGATACTGAAGCTAAACTATGACGTTCAGTAAGTATTACTGCAATTATATGAATTGAAGACTCGTTTACAGAAAGGCATTTAAGTAAATCAGTGTTAAGACCAGAAGAAAATTATAATATATTTCTTAAAATATGCTGACCATGGAATTTCTGTTAGAGGATGCACAATCATTTCATTAAAGATACAGAAGCAGCAGGCCCTCACTTATTTAAATAACCAGAACCCACTTTGGTATTTCTAACCGGTTTCCTGAGAGACGCTAGGTTCTCCCTTTTCAGGCTTGTACTACTGTTGCACAGTGACAATTCTAACAGCTTAAAACAGTTGGGTGTATATGATCGGTGATGAAATCTGGGCATGAACTCCTTTGTGAGTGGCCAAAAAAATTTATTTTGCTGTACCCAGGACAAGCTGTAGGCCATAACCTGCAAGGCACCACCTTCCCAAACTCGTTTGCAAGTGGCTTCCTGGAGTGAAGTGCTTTTACTGAGTGCTGACTTCATTTGAAAATATTAATTCACGTCATGGTCTGCAGAACATAGTATGTTATATGATGTACCCTTAGGTGCTGCTTGTGGGAAAACATCACTCCAGAGCAAACCTCATCAGGTGATTTCATTACAGTGCAGATAGCCAGGAAAAGCAGAAGCACACAAGCAAGTTGTGCTACTGAGGGATGCTTCTTTGGGATGACTACTTCAAAGGGCAAACAGCTCTGGGTCCTCTGGGCTGACAGCTTTAGCTTAATTGCCCCTCCTTCCTCACAGTCCTATCCCAGTTTGAGACCGATTGCAGCAATCCTGCGATTGCTGCAACCTCAGCGATCAGCTGAGACTGCATGGAGTATTACCACAACACAGAAGTCTACTAACTACTAACTGAACGTTAAGGCTTTATTGGCTGTAATGAGCTGAAGGCTGCCTCTTGGGAATCCCAAGTATTTATAACTTCTTGGTAGGATCAGAATGAGTGAAATATGTTTATAGAGGCACGACAGTGAAGTCAGCTGGACTTCTAGGATACTGCTTGGTGAATAACCTCAAAGAACACTCTAGAAGGAATCTAAGGTTAGGCCAAGCCTCTTGTAAATGGATTTCCCAAGTAAGACAGAAAGGACAAAGGACTGACACACAGTTCCTCATCTGCTGTGAAATATTTTAATGAAAAACACTAAAAAACAGGAAATCACAAGCACTGGGATGCTCTTGACTGCAAGGCAAAAGGCATTGTTACTTGTACTTGTGTCCATCTTTAGTGCAAGAACTGAAAGTCATTTCCTTTAACCATGATTCAGCACAATGCATGATTGCCCAAGAAAAGCATTGGACATGCTTGCAATCTGATATTAAAACCAAGAACCCATTTCAGTAAACATCATCCTTACAAACAATGGATCTAATGAAATACTCACCTCCTAGCAGTACTGGGAGAGAGACAAACCCACAAACTTTTAATCATCTGCTAAATAGCCACATTATTGTAAACCCAGCCTGGTTGAGAAGAATGACAGCCTCAAACACTCCTGCTGCAAGCACCAGCCTGCGATAACCTTCAGACAGCATTACCATAAACCCTTGAATGAACAGCCTACCTTCCAATCCCACCGTGGCCTCTGTGTCCTTACATATAACCAGCAGATGCTGCAGCAGTATTGTCTCTCTTTCTGTGGTGAGAAATCTTCTCTCCCACCTCCCAACCTCCGGGGCCTCCCCTCCACACAGAACAGAAAATACAAACCTTGCAGGTACTCACTGGGAGAAGTCAGAGGCGACGAATGGATTTTCCATTTCTGTTGCTGACCTGCTATTTCACTACTCTTTGGTCTTTGCCCAAGAGATTTTAGGTCGATCAGATTTTTCAGCAATTGCTTTGGTATCTAGGTATGAAGGATTTTATTCACGATTCAGAACTCAGTGACGCACGTGGGCTTTGGAAGTCTGTTCGTCTGTTCTGTTAGAAACAACAGCAACAACAACAAAAAAAAAATCGCTTTTTTTTTTTTTTAAAAGGAAGTGACCCAAAGATTTATTGCAGGACTTTATCTCACCAAGAGGAACATACTGAAATGCTTTCATTATTATTAACTAAACATATATAAAAATAAAAAATTCTATCAATTAATGAAACATCTAAACCTCTAAGGCAAGCAATAAGAGGTTTTAGAAATTCTCTGGCTTCTGATACCACCAGAGTCATCTACTCTTTTGTGGTGTCCTGAAGAAAACATGGGCCTTCTCATTCCGCTGACAAACTACAAATATTACTTTGTTCTGACAAACTCAGTCTTGTGAACCTCTCTGGCCAAGTGTTTGAAAAATGTTGTGAATGAATGTCCAGTTTCATGTCCAAGTTAACCGTTTGTTAAACCAAATCTATGTTCCAAAAACTCATTCAGTTCTACAAAGAGCACATAGTGCATGTGAAATACTCCATGAGATATTTATGCTGAACAGAACACAGGCCAACCTGGAAAAGATTTTGAATAATAACTCAAAAGTACCGTATTTTGTAGATGTAGATGACAGGACATTTAGAGGTATCAAGTCAGAGAATAGTAGGTTTAACTACAGTGGGGCCCTAGAAGTCTTAACTGTACCAGTAAAATCAGTAGCAGGTGTGCCAAAGCCAGGATTTCAGTATTTAGTGAGAAAAAAAAACAAACCAACCCTACACAACGTATCTTGTTTGCTAGACCTTGAGATCCTACCACTGATTTTCCCTGGTCTGCAAGTTCCAGCTGGACAGTGTGTAGGCAGGAAGATCTGCCAGCACAGGGTGGTGAGCAGGAATCCAACCCGCCAACAACCAGGAGAGACATCTTGGGCATTTTCTAGGTTTCATACTACTTTCCAAGCAGTGCAAAGCACTTCCATTTTCGCTCTTTGCATCAGCTTGCTCCTCTGAGACCTGCTTCTCTGCAGCAAAGCCAGCAAGTAGCCATGTTCGCTCTTAGCCTGAGTTTTCTTCAGAGGAAAAACAAAACATTGGCAGCCGCCTTTTCCTCCAGCTCTGACTCTCAGTGGTTAGCAAGTCCCCTAGCCACTGCTCCCCAAGACCTTCTCCAGACTTGTAAGACACACCTACGCCCTTTCCACACAACTCCCATTTCCTATTTATCTAATTATTTTCTTAGAATTGGATGATTTTAATTTACGTTATTCAGGCCCAAGCTGTACACTGTTCTAGCGCGGGCACGCCAGGCACTGAAAAACACCCCAGGGCACTCGGCTGTGGAGGTGATGTTAATTAGGACACCCTGTTCTCTGACGTTGTTCTTCAATATTGGCGTCAGGACGTTGATCCTGACCAGTTTATAAGTAACAGGCTGTTTTTGTCCAGAGCCAGGCCAGTGAGCTCTCTCTTCCCGTGCCCCCTGGGCCCGGAGAGCCAACTGGAGGTCCTTCTGCTGTGCCCCTGCCATGAGGAAGCAGTGTCCCCAGCAGTCGGGCAGTGTCCCCAGTCCCCTTCGAGTCCAGGTCCTGGCCGCAGTGACGGGACTCTGGGAACCCCTCGGAAGCCCGAGCGAGTGTACAGAGCACCCACGGCCCGCGCAAAGCAGCCCACGGCCCACGCCCCGCTGCCATTTTACAGCACCCGTCCCTGCCGCGGCTCAGCCCGCAGCACAGCCCTGACCCGGTCCGACCTCGGCCACGGTGGTCGCCACCCCGGCCACCCCCTGCCCTCGGGGGCCACCTCTCCACACACAGCCGCGCTCCCTCGGCTCGTCCCCCCCAACATCGGGGAAAGCTCCATGAGAGGCGAGCCCGGGCCAGGCCTGCGGGCAGGAAGGGGAAGCCCGGCCCGCTCCTCGCCTCCGCTGGCCGCCCTCCCTTCTCCCTCCC
>VYZM01020594.1:37226-59882 GCA_013398915.1 Dromas ardeola
GGGGAGCGGAGCGGAGGGGCCGGGCCCCGGACGGCCCAACCCGGGCGGCGGCGGGGGCCGGCGTTGGACCCCTTACAGCGGGTACAGGGCTCGGCTTCTGCAGCGCTGAGAACAGAGAAGGGCCTCAGCTAGAGGTCTCTTCTCCCAAGTAACAGGCGATGGGACAAGAGGAGATGGCCTGAAGTTACGCCAGGGGAGGTTTAGACTGGATATTAGGAAAAATTTTTGCACCGAAAGGGTTATCAAGCATTGGAACAGGCTGCCCAGGGAAGCAGTCCAGTCACCATCCCTGGAGGTATTTAAAAGACTGGTAGACACAGTGCTTAGAGATACAATTTAGTGATGGTTTTTGTCAGAGTTAGGTTGGTGGCTGGACTAGATGATCTGAAAGGTCCCTTCCAACCTAGGCGATTCTATGATTCTAAGAGCGGGAATGGAGGAGAAGTTGTTCTGCCCTATCCTCGACTAAGCTTTTCCAATGGTTTTCCTACCGGAAAACAGCTCCAGCCTTGCCTGTGGGTATTTCAATAGTATCTAAGTAGTAGAGGATAGTGCACAGAGCACATACCAAGCACGCAGCAGCCCTGCTGTGTTGCAAAAAAACCCCAATAAAACCGCAATACAAGTAGGTAAGACAGAGAAGGGGTGGAAGAAATGCATTAGGAGGTGAAGCCTGTGTTAAGGTCAAGTGACAGATTTTAATTATTCTTTTTTTGTTTTGGGTGACAAAATTCTCTGTTTTGCATTCACGGCACAGACGGCAGGTGCATGTGTTCCGTCACAGTAACAGTCGTGGAGGCTGCAGCATAGACACTTGCCTGGTAGCCACCTGTTTGAGGACTGCGGCTGCCAGGAGATGCCCTGTTTCAGAATCTGGATTAGGTGTATGTTTGGATTAGTTTCTTTGTGTCTGTTCAGCATATTGCCCTGTTTCATAACACCACCACAGTTCCCTCTTGTTTTTTAACTGGAAGTTGTACTTTGATACTTAGTTTCCACCTCTAAAGCTAGCATAGGTGTGGGAGCTGGAGGGGGGAAAGACGGAGAGGTCTGGAATTCAGTATTCTTTAGTATCAGCAGGAAACTTGGTCTAAAACAGAGGATTCTCTCTCCAAACAACTAGAATTGAATTAATACCTCTGAGCACTCAGTGCTGTTGCTATTGTTCAGACTGGCTCATTATCAATCCGCAATACCGAAGTAAAGGAAGACCACCCTAGAGAAATATTAACACTGGAATGTTTATTTAATATTGCTTCGCTTAAAAGCAATTGTGCTCCATCAGAATGTCCTAATAAACTTCTGGGGATTGTTACTTCTTCAAAGAAAGTAAGAGGAATTTAATGTGCATAGAGTAGGAAGTGCAGCTGACTCTTGTGCCCTCCAGGTTCTGTGGTGTGTGTGAGGAGTTATTCAGAAAATTGTCAATAGGCTACTCATCCTGGACTTAGTAACCTCTCCTCCTAGAGAGGTTTTCAGTGTATGAAGGAGTCTGATCACTTAGCAGTGCCTTGCTGAGTATATAATGCAGACTACTGCTGAACTGAAGAGTGTAGCACTTTCAAACACCGTTTTTTGTTATATCACATTTGTAATTTGGCACTTTTCTTTCTCTCTGGTTTCCTTTAGCCAGAGGATAATGCATTCCCACTTTGATATTACTCAATGAAGTTTTTATAGTAATGGTGGAAGAGCTGAAACAGCAATTGCAGAAAATCACAGAAGAAATAGTATTAATATTTAAATAGTAAGAGTAGCAGCAAATCACTTTTGCTAGTGTTTTCCAACGTAGACTCTTACTGTAGGATTTCATCACATAATAGCTGGAAATATTTCCCCTCCCTGGAGTAATGATCCATTTAAGATCACTGGAAGGATAGGAGTTGAAGAGTGGTCCCTTTCCTTCTTTTGAAACAGAGAGAAGGTAGAGAAGAGTCTTCGTTTCCAGTCTGCTCTGTTTTCTCTACCTCTGAGTAGGAGGTAAGAATTTTTCAGGGTTCTTGCCTTCAGCGCTGTCTTAGGGAGTGGTTAGTTCAGAAGATTTCCTCTAGGTGTTTGGCACATCCTCGCAGGAATTGGGACATCCCACAATTCTAGGGTCAGGACTCCAGAAACTTGTGAAAGAGGGTGTTTAGTTTTGATTGGGTTTTTTTTGTTGGAGTTTCTCCACCCCCCCAGCCTTTTTGTGGCAAACTGTTCTGAAAAAGACAGTTGAATTAAAAATGTTTTGTGGAAACCTAATTTGGCTCCCCAGGGAGCTTGGCTAGTAATCTGTGGTAACAGCTAGTTGGAATTGATGAAATCTTATCAGATACACGCTTGTTCTGCTTACAGACTGAAGCCAGGGGCGTTTCAAAGCTGTATTCATCTACACAAATAGTTGAATAGCTGCTGAGATTGCAGGCAGCAATTTTTGTTGTGAGAAAATTATCTTTCATTGTTTCCAGAGCACAAATTCAGGATTTGTCTTGAAGTGTCATGAAAAGTTAGGACTCTTTCCCCACAGTGCCAGATTTATTTCACAACAGTAGTACTCCTCTCATCGGGTCTTCATCCTGAAAAGACTCCTTCCACCTACATATCTTTGGTAGCTTTGAAACTGTTCAGATGTCAAGTTGCACAAAAGGAGTTTTAGGGGTGCAGAGACAGCAGTTTGCAGAGCTGGTACTATGGTAATGGTGTGAGTAGAGGGCTGTTTCACAATATGCCCATTTTGTTTCCCCTTCCCATGCCCCTCTGCAGCGTTCTTTCCCCGCTTCGCGTGAGCCTTTTGAAACCAATAGACCAATACTGAGGTGTCTTTTAATCCTGCCTACTGAAATTGAAAGCAAATTTCAGACCAAACCTTTGTACAGAGTTACAGCACTCTATTCCAGACTTCTTGCAGCGCTTCCATATTAATTTATCAGTTGAAACGTGTTTGTGTGTGTTACACCAGATTATTTTTTTTTTAACTAACACTGAAAGCTGGTTCTTTGTTAAAACTGGTCTGTGCTGCATATTTGTTAATGAACAGTCTAAGACTGCGAACATAGGGGAAATGAGCAGCAAGTTTGTACAGAGGTAGGAAGTAGGTTAAAGTTCAGAGTTGCTCTTTCAGGGGGAAAAAAAAATATCCAGGGCTTCATTTTTCAGTGTTCTGTAGCCTCCAAATAAGCTTCCCTGTATTCTCAGGCATAAAACTGCTCATTTTCCTGCAGCAGAAAGAAAATTAGTCTCTGCTTTTTAACTAGGACACTCTGTGGTAAGTCTGCTGACACAGCATTCCCTTAACACTTATGCCTGCTTAATTAGGATCTGGATTTTGTTAACTGTAAGGTTAGATTGCATTCCAGAGGCTGGCTCAGGGTACTAGAGGTGTGTGCTTGCCTGGCTCACCAAAATCTGGTGAGATGTATACAAGAGAAGTGTTTTGACTGTCCCTTAGGCAGTAAGTGAGGGAGGAGGTAGCATTTGGCTTTCCAGAGGGATGATGACTTGCGGTAGTTTAATATCCACATCTTGGAACTGGGCATGCATCTAAACTTCCAGCTCATTTGGAGGTGGAGGTACTTCAAGACCTAAAGGTTTGATTTCACAAGCTTAATCTCTGAACTAAATCTTCAATTCCTATATGTGCAATACAGCACTGCTAACAGAAGTGAGATGGTGAGAATGCTTATGACAGCCTGTGAAATACGTAGATTATAGGAATAATCATAACCTGTCCAGTGCACTGGAAGTGTAGCACATTATAGCTCTGAATAAATAAGCATTTTAGCATTGTGGTCAAAGCTTTAGGCATCAGGAGAAAGCAGTAAAGTATGAAATCCAGAGTCCCATTTGTGTTCCAGTACAGAGTTCCTCTTGAATGTTAAAGTTGAAAGGGACTTCCTGAAACTTTGCTTAGAGGGTGTTTTAAAAAACCTCCTTTATGTATTAGTGCATTTTCCTCCAGTGTCCAATAATGGTGTAGTTTATACCAGCATAATAGTTGCTCAGTCATCAAATTGTTAGTGGACTTCTCTTTAAGAATCTATACATAACGGTGGACTTCTCTGTGTAACAGAGAAACACAAAGATTCTTTCTCAAATCTCTGTTAGCACTGAAATCTCATCACTGACTGCATACAGTAGTGCAGCACTGTATATTTCTTATGCAGTGACCTTATTGTCACAGGTAGAGTAAGTGTTAAATAGTAAGAGCTTCTCTTAAAGCAAGAGACCTGTGTTTATTGCAACGGTAGTCGCACTCATCTGTTCTATGTGTATCCAAAAGTAATTATAGCTAGATACATTATAAAACAAGACTCTGCTTGTTCTAGTAGTGGTGTTGAACTCTATCCAAATGCTGGGGGCATTTGTGGTGGTTTTTTTCATTTTTTGTTTGGGTTTTTTGCCAGGTTTGTGTGTGTGTGTGTGTGTGTATGTATGGTTTTTTGTTGTGGTGTTGTTTTTCCCAGAGTGACAAAAACATTTTTCTTAGGCAACTTGGATATTTAAACTAAATCTTTTTTCTACCACGCAAATGTCTGTATTAGTTTCTTTCCTAAACTGGCTTAAATTAGGGACAAATTTACTTACCAAAGTTTTACTGCTGCAGACACCTGACTAATATTGGTGAGGTTCTCTTTCCATATCAAAGATGCAGACTCCTGGCAGCATACGTAACATGGATATTTGCTTTCCTTCCTTTTAAACAGAGCATGCTGCAATTCCAATAGGACAGAAGTTCATACACGCTGGACCTGCTAAGAGATCTTTGTTCATAGCTAAGCGATCTATAACTTAGGTAAACTGGAAGTAGTCCTCAACACTTTTAATTAAGGCCCATTGCGGAATAGAATGTGAAACAATGAGAAGAGCTATGTAAGTTGCAGAGAATAATTTTCTATTGGGGAGCTGGGCAGTAGCCCTCAGTTGAAGTGCTCTTCAGCTATATATAATTCTTAGTAATGTCAGAAAATGCATACTCAATATTGTCTTGATGGATTTACAGCTCAGTAGCCTGCTGCTGTGTTGCAATTCTCCTTAGATTTTTTTTTTTTTTTAGTTACTTGCTATTTAGAGGTGCTGTCACATACTTGGTAGCTAAGTACGGATACACACACGCACACAATGTCAATCAGTTGAGTGAACAAAACTAAGGGAAATGACTTGGGGGAGCAGGAGAAGGAATGATAATCGCGATAGAAGGTGGTAAGATCAGATTCAGCATAGGTGGAAAATGCTGTATTTGCCAAGTAAGGCCATGAGTGTTCCCTATGTCCTCTGCCTTATCACCAGGCGAGGGGTTTTATCGTAGCAGTCCTACCAGCTCTCCTCTCCTTTTCCCCATTTTCAGTTGCAAGTTTCTTCACAGATTTCCTGCAAGTACTGGCAAGTCTGAGCCTTCCCGCTTTTCTTGATGGCTGATAAAATACCGTCTTTGCTTTGGCTGAGTGCAACCTTTTCTAGCATTTCTAGTGTCTGGTTGAGTGTCCAAATGAAAGTGCTCCTTAGCCGAGAGTGTGCTTCCAGGTGCTGTCTGAGAATTTACCCACTCTCCAGGAAAAAGAGCTCTTACAACTTGAAATCTGTTTTAGTCAAGCTATTTGGTGTTTAGTTTTATGAACAGATGCTTAAAATAAACTCTTCCTGTTAATAATGTAGGCACCCTCACATAATTTGAAAGACAACAACTAAGAAACCAAAGATGGAATAGAAAAGGCAGTGGTGGAGGCATGTTCCCTTTCCCTGATTGAGATTAATATGTCTGTACTAAAATGCTGAATGACTGTGCCTGTTCTGTTGCTACTTTATGGCCTGAAGCTTAGACAGAAGTTGTCTCATCCAGAAGCTTTTTTTTTCTTTTGTTTTCCTTTCTGCAGGTCAAAGAAAATAAATCTGTGTCCTTGGTTTGTCCTTGGACACTTCTGTAATAAATTTGATTATTACTAATCAGCAGTCTTTTTTCAACACACATGTCATGTACTACAGAAAGAGCATGATTTACTATTGGCATGTATTTTAACAGAAAAGTATGCTATGTGCTAATATTTTCAGTTATTCTGGATAGTGAGAAATGAGTGGGCTCTCCTGAGATCCCTAAAAAACCCCAAAACAATATTGTTGTGGTATTGATCTGGTACAACAAATGAAGATAAGAGCAGTGATGTTTTTAAAAAAATATATTTTTTTTATTGGTATGAAAGAGATTGTTACTTTTAGCCTGATTAGCTGTATTCATTTTTACCATCAGGCTCTCCTGCAGCTCTGAAGAGAGTAGAATAAAATATTAAAGTGATGTCTAGAACAGCTCTGGTGTCTTCATATTCTCTCTTGGGTATAGTGGGAGGCTAAACAGCACACCTTTTCCTTCTCTGTGGTCTGCATTAGATAATTTCCACAAGTGCTAAACTATAGAATGTATCAGGATGCTTTCTCAATGCTGTTCATTGAAGTAAAATTGCAGCTTGTTGAAATTGTTCCAAGTCACACTGCTGCTTTTAAAGGGTTCTGAAGTAGAGTCCAGGACCCACAGTCAGCCAAGAACATGCTTTAAATAATACCTCAATTACTGAACTGAGTCCTTTTCCAAGAGAAGATGTTGAGATGTGACTAGTACTGTGTTTCTGTTGGATACTCAGAAAAGTTACTTCAACTTAAGATTTGAAATCAACACATGCAACATGTATAAATCTCCTGTTAATGTTCTTTAACAAAAAAAAAAAAGTTATTTTAAGCTGCATACTTCAATCCTTTTTGTGGATCTGCATGAGACTAATACGCTCTGAGTGTATTTGATTTAGTTGATTAACTTTTAAGAGAAGACAAGGAAAGAGGAGGGTACAGACACCTTTTTCCTTCTGTCCCCTTGGGCTTGTGCATACTTCCTATGGGATGACCATCAAATGGTGTGGTCTTCAGGCTGCCGTAGGGATCCACACACAGAGTACAGCCAGTAGGCATTTTTGCACTGATCTTTTGTTGCTGGTAAACATCTGAGCTGTCATGGTAAAAGCTGAGTTCGCTGACTCACTCAGTACAGATGAAGAGAGGAACGTTGTTGTACTCAGATTTTGCTAGTGCAAATGCTTTGTTAGAGTATCCCAATGTAAAACTTGTGTTGCCACTGAAATTTGAACCCTGTGTCATATCTAGGGACAGCAACAGTATGGAACAGCTGTTGCTGCCAAGGGTTCATTCTCTACTCTGAAGGTCAAATGTTGCATGCACAAAAAACAGCTTCCTTTTTTTTTTTTTCTTTATTTGGAAAGATATGACCTTGTCCAAATAAGTTTGCCCCTCTTGGTACGCATGATTAGAATCCCTCTGCACTTTCGCCTCTCTGGGGAAGAGGGAAGTAGAGCTGGGGGAGAGAAAAGCCATCAGTCAGACTTTGTGTGGTGAGCTGGTGCATGGTCTGTGGTGGCTTTGAGGCATGCTCTGGTAAAAGATGGAGCTGGCTGGCACAGTGCTAAGCAGCTGCGTTGATGTGACAAGGTGAGTGGAAAACAGTACTGATAGTTAGGCAGTGTAGATTTAAAGACGATCAGCATGATGTGAGCTAAATTATCAGTGTTCACAGAACTGTATTAGTAGGCACAGGAAGGGCTAAAATAAAGCCATTGTTTGTCTGGTACACTTTATACAAGTCATGCAACCCTTTGAGAAGGTTCCAGTAATGAGATTCTGCTGGTTTGTTGTTTCTTTTTTTTTTTTATCTCCCCAGTTGAACAATTTTCATAGATTTCAGTCAGCTGAAACCCCTGGAGTCCTAGGGCCGTGTCCAGAATTGCACAAACACCAAAGAACGTGTGTGTGGATCGTTGCAGAGGGGGAATAGCTTGGGGTAGAGTTGCTGCTGTTTTCCAAGGCCAGGATAAGTACAGCTTGTGTGCGTGGCTGGTGGCCATTAGAAACCATTTAATCTGTACTTTTGTCTTCCTGAGGGCCACTTGGTGGAACCCCATTTCAGATGTGACCTTCACGCAAACGGTTTTGAGGCTGTTAGGCCGGAGATCGAGTGCTTTCTGTGGTAGGTGTGATCAGCGCTTACCGTGGTAGCATGGCACTGGCTAACAGATGTACGCTCCCCTGCCTGCTAGCCGACAGGCATATTTACATTTCGGTGCCTGCAAGACTTCAATAAATATTCTATGCTGCAATCACAAGTTAATCTGTATCTATTGCAGTGATTACTTAAAAAAAAAAAATCGGTGTACTCAATCTGCAGAGTATTGCTTACTCACGCCTTTGTGGCGGATCACTAGCTTGAGCTCTGTGCTCTGGGCCACTTGGCATATAATTTACTCTCTGGAAACAGTTAGTATGACTGAGGCTTCTCCAGCTCTGTGAAATTTGCTACAGCAATGATGCAAGTTGGTATTTTTTCTAGGTAATTGACCTCTTCTGGGGAGTTTCTAAATGGTTACAAGGTTGTAACAGAGCTGGTCTCCTCAGTGGGACCAGGCAGGTGAAAAGAACACGTGTTGTGGCTTTGGGCATCTCACGGTTTGGCATATTTGTGTAACTCGCTGATGAAAGCAGGTTTGTACTGAAGTATCTCATACTGTGAACTAAAAAAGCTGTGTTCAGGGGAGAGGGTGGTGGCTGAAAAAGAAATGGTAACAAGTAGATAATGTGTCATAGCATCCTGAATTGCTGCTGTGGTTTGCCAAGACGCTGACTTGGATGGGAAATGTCACAGCTGCAATTTACACTTCGATAAGAATATGTGAACTAAGTACAGCGGACTCGTTATGGTCATATCAAAGTAATGATCTCCTGCTTTATCTGTCAGGGAATATCCCAGCATTTTCTATCTTCAGCTACTCTTACACTTTCCCATGAGAAGTGGATATGCATAAAATAAAGTTCTCAGCTTGGAAGGCAGAAAATAAAGCTCATCAGGAGCATAGCTGACAGGGAGGGGAAGGAAGCAGTTTATTTTGATCATACCCAATTGTAGAAGTATAGGATTTTCTCAGAAGAGGAATAGCTGAGTAGCTAATGCTGTTAAAGAAGAGGACACCTAAAACTTGATGGGCTTGTGTGTAGAATGGGATGTAGATGGGAATATGAGAGGTGATACGTTTGGGGGTGGAGGGGTGTTTGCAGTCTGTTCATTTGCTTACCTTTCTGCCTTCCTTGGGCATTCAACTTTTTTACTAGAAACTTCCATTGTTTTGTTTGACAGAATTCTGGAATCGTTCCTTTCTTTTACAGTATGTTGCTGCTTTATACCTTGGACCTTCATTTGTCACTGTTTCTGCTACCTCTCCATCTCAATCGAACCTGTAACTTGGTTATTGTCTTCAAAATACGTGAAATATGATTTGTGCTGGAATACTTTAAAAATCCTCCATGAATGTATTCCATGTAGTAGTATTCCCTGAACAGTCAATGGGACTGACATGTGAGATAAATTAATTCACTCTTTGGCCTTGCATTAACTGTTTTTAACAAATATTGGACTTCGTGCATCCCCTTGCACCAAACAGTCTCCGAGGCCTGTCAAAGGATGTGTATCTTGTACCTTGTTGGTTTGGGGTTTTTTTTGTTTGAAAAACTGGGGTGAGGGAATATAATGTTACTTGAATGAAGACAGGAACAGTGCTGTGGGAAAACAACAACAGATCTGGAAACCAGACCTGTGATTATCTGTCTTCTAAAAAAAAAAAAAATATATAATCGTGACTGGGAATGTTGCCAGGCACTGGAAGAGAATTGTCTTTCCTGTTAAATTTTTAGCTTGGTCCTTGATGTGTATTGGCCTAAGTCAGTGCTCACAAAAGAGTCACTGGGCAGAGTTCAGGTCTTAAGAGTGTCTTAGGAACTGTTCCATTAGGCAGTTTACATGCAGTTAACCTTTTCTGGGACTGAGAGATGTTTCTAGAGTGAATTTAGACCCCTCTATGCTAGTTGGCCTTGATATTGGAAATATCTCAGGGTACTTTAACTTGTATAAGTGAACCCTAAAAGTCTTACATCCCAGTGGAATGCTCTACCCAGCAAACCATTAGGACAGCCACAAAAAAGAAAAGATCTCAAACTAAAATGATGTTTACAGTGAAGTCTACTTTGATTTTTATTTTTTTTTTTTGATGGTGACCCTAACAAATCTTCCTGAAATCAGGACAGTTCCTTGTGTCTCTGATAGTCAGGGTTTGTAATCTTGGTCTGTAACACTTTCTGGCATAAGTAAAACTATTGTGTTTTCTGTTTTAGTTAAGTTGTTCTCAGTTTTTGAATGCAAGTGCCTCTCTGTTTAGCTTTAGACCAATGCCACTTAAGAAACGGGACCACATTGTCATGGTGGTTTGTGGATCACGAAGGCACAAAGGGCTGTCTAGAAGCAGCATAAAGAGGAGAATAGTGCAGACCTTGAAGTTCCTTTGTAAACCATGTGGTGTATC
The DNA here is from genome assembly GCA_013398915.1 of Dromas ardeola. Lineage (NCBI taxonomy): Eukaryota > Metazoa > Chordata > Aves > Charadriiformes > Dromadidae > Dromas > Dromas ardeola. The sequence goes on from VYZM01020594.1 coordinate 47,606, forward strand.
CATATTTTTCACAATGCTCTTATCTCCCTGCAGACCTTTTGTTTCTGAGAACGTGTTACAGGTAGATTTGTAGGGGAAAGGGCATGACTAACACAGACTGTGTAGGACCTTTTTGCCTGGTACAGGCCTTGTATATGGGACAGATACATTGCAGGACTGTGGGACATGTACTTTGTATACGGGACAGATGTTGTGAAAATGGCTTTGACTTTTTTCATTTGTATTTCAGGGACGTTAAGGGTCTTGCATAACCATGAGCAACCCTTTTGTACAGATTGTGGAGCCACTGGACCCTAAGCAGCCTCTGAAGAAGTTCTTTAATTTGAGCAAATTGGAAGATGTGAGATATGGTACGCTGACAACATAAGGCATTTTGTTACCGTTGATGAAGAGAACCTGAAGAGACATTGCAACATTGGATGATACTTGGTCTCTGGACAAAACTATGAATTCAAAAGATGGTTCTTGAAAACAAAATTTTAGCAAGACTTAATTCTGGAAATTTAGAACTACAGAAATACTGGCAAGATCATAGTATTATTTTCTCAATATGCTGTGCACACAACAGTCTTGTTTTTCTTGAGTGGCTGAGGAGGACTAGGCAAAACTAAGAGCACAAGTTTTCTCGTATACTGCTATGCTACTGTGAAACGCTGGAAAGGACCTAACACTGATATGACTGAGTCTTCCAGAAAGAGTAGTGGCTAAGAAATACTTTGAGGAGGCTTTTTCTTTAGTTCCTCTGGTACTTCCTGAATGTACTTAGGCATCTTTCACGTGGCACTGGTAAAAATCTTACAATCCATGCCACTGACTTACAAAGTGAGTATCTATAGCTTATAGCTCTCTGTGTCGGGTACTTATTCCTCTTCCAGAAAGGGAACACGTGATTAAAGAGTATGCAGGAAGCAAAAGAGGAACATTATCTCTGAACGTCAGCAATGCATATCCATTGCAGGCTCAGGTAGTGAAATCAATTAAAGTCGGACTTGGTGTGTGAAAAGCAGAGATGAGTCTTAAGAAATAGACAAACACATGTATGTTATTACCAGTTGATACATTCCAGAATTACAAGACTGATAAACTCCAGATTTTTTGAAGAAAAAAGGATGCAATTCTCACTATCTAGCAGAAAAATGGGATAACTTAGTAACAGAAGAATGGGGAGAGGGAAGAAGATTAAAAAAACAAAAACCCAAACCACCACCAAAACCAATAAAAAACAACCAAAACCCCCCTAAATTATTCTGAATGACTGTGTCCTGCATAATTATTGGGGTTTTTTTATGATAGCAGTAATGAGGTCTCACTGTGCTTAAGTCAACTTTTGTGTCTTTGGGGTCCTGTACAGAAAGTTGGGGCAAACTTCTCAAGAGATTTTTGACTGTAAATATTCTGAGAGGCAATCACGCAGCTATTATTACAGTGGACATGGGGAGGAAGGACAGAGGAACTTTTATTTTTTTTCTTCATGCCCATTGCTTTTAGTAAAGCCAGCAGTACTGCTCTAATAATATTTTGTGTCGTCTTCTATAAATATTTCTATCTTGAAGTAAAAGAATATTAGCAGATGCACAGTCTTACTGCCATTCAGTTTCATTCTCCATCTCTGGAGAAGAAGAGACTGCCTAGACCACTAAAGATATGCTTTCCAACATGTCAGGTAGAAAGTTACGGTTTTCTAGTGCTTTTATATGACTGTGTTCAATAGCAAGAGTGAGAGGAAACAAAGTGAGCACAGCGTGTTTTCAGAGTAATATTGCTGTGCAGGATGGAAGAGCTGTGGAAGAGTCCTTTTAGCAAAGATGTCTACTGTCTCACAGGGACTGAGGTAATAAATCTGCTCGAAGAAATGAGTGGAACAGGTCAGTTAGCACTGACCTCCTGACAAAGCTGGATGCTAGAAAAGTGTCTGATTATTTGGGATAAAGCCTTGTGAGAATATGGGGACAGCACTCGAGGACCCGTCTGCCCCAGGTGTGGAATTCTGCACTTGCTGACATATGCCCTAAGGTAAAAACTGAATTTATTTCTTGCCTCTTACCCATGCAGCACGCCTGCCGTTTTCTATTCGAGTCCTCTTGGAAGCAGCAATCCGTAACTGTGATGAGTTCCTAGTGAAGAAGGAAGATGTTGAGAATATTCTCAACTGGAAAGTAGTGCAACACAAGAATGTTGAAGTTCCGTTTAAGCCTGCAAGAGTTATTCTGCAAGACTTCACGTGAGTCTGATGCTCTCCAAAGCTAGGAAGAGGGGCTCTTGAAAGTGCTGCAATGCTCAGCTTGGTGTGAAGGCGTGAGCTGAGGGAAAGAATAGCAGTGAAATGTTTGGAAAGACCTTTTTCATCTTTCCTGGTTGTCATGCTACAGACAACACTTGGAGGGGCAAACACTCATGATAAAAGCATTAAATGAAGTGCTTCTGGGATGAAGAAATAAATATCTTTATGAAACTCTTCAAAACAGAGGGGAAGAAAATAGAATGGAGAAATTGCATCCAAATGAGGGAATTCAGAGTTTAGAGGCTGTGGTGTTGTTGGGCCGGGTGTGTGTGTGTGTGTCTCTGTGTGTGTGTGTGTTTTCCTCCTCAGCCCACAACCTCTTACTTTCAATTTTCTACCCTTTTCAATTCTCATTTGTAGCCCACATCATTATTTTCTCTTCTGAGTCAGTATTATTCCGCATATATTTTTAAAGACTTCTCTGCTATTGAAGAAATGAATATCCATTTTTCCCCAGAAATGCGAATTGACATTCCTACCAAATGGGCTCTGAAAACTCTGTAATAGTCCCTGATACATGTGGAAGGTCCATTTTCAGATGGAACAGTAGCTTCTAACTGTTTAATACAGCATTTGACTTGCAAGTCCACTGTGCTTTGTACATTTGTCCTCTGCCTTTGTAAGAGAGTTTAGTTCATCTGTGACAAGACCCATGCTGCTAAGCTGTCAGTTGACTTTATTTCTCAGAACAGTAAAGTATCTTAGCTGTCATACCTTCTGCTTTGCATTTTCCCAAAGGCTGGTCAGGTGCTACAGACTCAGTACAGCTCAACTCCTAAAGATACTGGGAAAAATTGGCAAAACCTCAATTGAAAAAAGTGCTGATTTCCTAACTATTTTTTGCCCACTGGCTGTTGTTAACATTTGGAAAAGCTGAAGCACAGAGGAAGCCAAACCTTCAAGCAAACATTGTTCTCATTGTTACTGCACTTCTTTCTTGCCCCCTACTCTCCTGCTGAGTTTCAAAATTTTGCCTGTAAGTCTGCAGAGCAGCTGTATTCATGAAAAACGAGCTCTTGAACACACTCCTGAGTAGGATCTTTGGGAAAAGGCAGCTTTGGCAGCTTTCCAGAAGCTATACAACACTCCCTTCCTCCCACCCCTGCTCCCCCCCCAAATCCACCTAGGTAGTATAATAGCATTTGCTATTTTCCTTGGAATATTCATATCCTGGGACAACAGACTGCTTCAAACTGCTGAACAACACCTGTTAGTCCTGTCAAGGCTGCATAGTTTGGGCCCCGTTTTCTGTTTGTCTTTTTAAACACATAGGATTTTCAAGGTAAAATTCTGTGGGAATTACAAAGCCTTTTCTCTTCTTTTTACATTGTTTCTGATATATTTTAAAATCATAATAGTTTCCTTATAATCAGAGTTGAAAAACTTTCACTGCTTTGGACTGCTCTTGCAGAAGTGTAGTGTTCTCAGTGGGTTACTGACTGATGCCAGATCCTTGGGAGCATGTCACAGACTGCTCTTTTTGTCTCAGCAGCCAGCAAAATCAGATAGGCTAGTATGCAATAGGGTTTCCCAAACTGATGGTAGTACATACCTTGGTAGAAGCTGAGAATGTATGTGGTGAGAAGCAACAGAAGCTTTGTTAAAATAAACGTGTATGGTCTGTTAAGTAAGGCAGGTGTTGAAGTGCCAGAACATCTGGTCACTGCTCCTTGTTTGCTTATGCCTAAACTTGGATTGGAAGTGGCAGATGGACAAAAGACTCGTGCATTACTTTGACCCTCTGCGTAGTTTACCTACCTCACTTAGGATGGAAGGTTTAATTTAGGGATTTAAAAATCTATTTGGGTGACTGAGACATACAAACAGAGCGAAAAAGGTCTGTTAACTTTTTTCTGAGTCGCTTGGAGTTCAAGGGCTTGCAGGATTGTCACAAGGTATGTGAGAAGGCAGAAATGTGAATGTTGGCCCATAGCCTGAAAACGTGCTGTTTGAATGTCATTTGTGATATAAGGCCTTTTGTCAGTAGGAAGTACAAGAATTTGTTAGTAAAGATGAACTGTACATCTTATTTCTGCCTTTCATGTTTGTCCAATGATCTGCCAGGGCAGTTAAATCCACTTCTGAAAATACAGTTATTCTGCAAAGGTATTTTGCAGTCATGTCCTTTGTAATTTAAGAAATCTGATGCCCTGCTCTGCCAGTTTTTACTTGAACTGTGGAAGGTACCAAACAGCCCTAATTATGGAGAAGATTCTCCTGTGCTTTGCAAAACTTGGAAGAGATGACCCTTGCCTTAAAATCAGCTAAATAAACATAGCAAAGAATCAAAGAAAGGACATTGTTGTTTTCTCCCTCCCCACTTCTTTTTTTAAACAGACTGGGAAGGAGAGAGAGAACAGAGCAAAAGAAGAGAAACCAGTTAAAGGTCCCAAAGGAATGCTGATTAGGACTAAGTTTCCAGATTCCCAGCCAAGCATGTTAAACTGCTTCTGTTACTTGATGAATTTTGGTTTTAGCTTTTCGTTCTTACAGTGCTCAGGGTATAGATACAGTTCCCTCCCTTCTGCTCTTCTGACTTTGTTTTCCCAAGGGTACTGTCTCTGCCATAGAGTAATGATTCCAAGACTTAGGGTAAGACTGCGGTTTGCTTTGTATGGGACAGGAGGTGTCTGTTCTGCATCTTGGGGTCTCAGTTGCATTTGTTTTGTTGTTTTTTTAATTTCCAAATTGTTTCACCTTGCCTATTTCTCTTCTCTTTTAGTGGGGTACCAGCTGTGGTTGACTTTGCTGCGATGCGTGATGCTGTGAAGAAACTTGGTGGGGACCCTGAAAAAATCAATCCTATCTGTCCTGCTGACCTAGTGATAGATCACTCCATCCAGGTTGATTTTAACAGGCGGTAAGGACACAAAGTAACTCTTACTTCTTAATAGTAATAAGTAAGCTGGATCCAATTACTGATAATAAAGGTAGTTCCATTAGTAATATTCTTAGCATTTGGACTAAAACATCCTAGACTCTAAGATGTGTTTAGGTTAGACCATTGTATCAATTGCTGTGAATTAGATAGGGGAATTTTGTTTTTCCTGTGATGCATCTCCCAGCAGCACAAGCCTGGAGTAAATGTTAATGGAAACAGGCTCAGTCCAGACCTGTGGTGATCGTAATTTTCCGTAATAATACTGCATTATTATTAGTTGCTCAGAAATAGCTTTTTTCCACATGCACTTTCTTGACCCTGCAGTGCTTTGGAAAGCACAAACGAGAACGTCTCCTTATTTATATAAGAACAGACCTGAGCTGCCCTAGCCCAGCTCTGAGGAACTGTTTGCGAGTTCAATGCCCCCACGCAGAAGAGCACAAGACGCTGATTAATATGGCCCCTATAAATACAGGAAAGAAACATGATGCTGTTCAGTCCTCAGCATGCTACAAAGAGACGAGCGCTCACTAGACCTACAATGAAATACAAGACCAGGACACAGATCCTTTTGTCCCCCCTGGTATCTAAACATGGATCTACTGAACTAGTCTTCCAAACAGATCGTGCAATTACATGTTTCTTGGTGGTTTCCTTCCATCTCCCAAACTCCTGAAGTTTTTTGGTCTGCAGTTACCTTGCCTGCTATAATACTCTGTGTATTTATTGTCTTCTATAGGAGACAGTTTTGAAGTGGGCCACTTAAGTTATAGCATTGCAAAGAATGAAATTCCTAGAAGATGGAGATTAAAGAACATAAAGAGCACTTTCTCAGTGTCAATATTTAGAGGCATCTTTAGAATAAAAATACTGAACTTCTGAGCAGAAATGTATTGTGAAACCTGCTTCATAGAAGGATGTTGCCAGACAGTTTTCAAATACAACCTTTTTCCAGCTCTTTTTAAACTGTAGACTAGTAAATATACAAATTCTCACTGATGCCATTTCATAATTGGCAGGGGAGAAAAAGGGCCAAAAAATTTCGACTTACAAAACTGTCAAAAATTAACTCCAACTTTTTTTTTCTAGAGATCTATTCTTAACATAACAGTAAGGAGTTTAGAAAGAGACGCAAAATTAGAAATAATCATCTACAGTCTGATGTGTTGGGTAATGGGTGTCGTAGCACTAATCTATTAAACTAGAAATTTAATCTTTTTTCTTTTCAATTTGCATCACATAATTTTTTAAGATCTTCCAGAAACTGTGTTTTTTTGTGGACAAGATATAATTTCATCCCTACCATAGGACAAAATCAACTATTATGATTTTTTTTCTGTATTATTTTAATAACACTCATTTTATATTCTCAGTAGTATCCAAGACTTCATTTAGGTAATTTTTTGCTAATAATTACCTTCTGTCACAGCTTTATTGTATTTCTATTAGGCTAACATATATATGGAGAGAACATTGGCCAGTCCTACACTTCACTTCTTTCAAACTCTTCAGGCCTAAGTTAGGGAGCTGATTCAAGTGAAAAGTTTGTTAGCCCTGTCTACTTTGAAACACGGGGGCTTTCAGGCAGTGCTGTATAATCAGTGATAACCTCTTTTTAACTGAAGTTGCTGGACAGTTGTGTTCCAGTTCCCTTTACTGCTTTGCTGATTGGGTCTGATTTAGGTGTTGGAAGCTTCACATTGCTCTAACATGTAGTGTAGCTTTTCCCAAGCTACAAGTTTTAGGCCTGCCACATAAATAGTATGCAGATTAGCACTCACATTTGAACCAGACATCAGGTATTACTCTAAAGATTTTTTAAATCCTTTTCATTGGTTGCCTGAAGTTCACAGCTGCAGTGAGATTATAAAGATGATACTGATCAGCATTAACATTAGCTAATACTCTTCCTTTCTTTCAACCTTTGGGTGTATCTAACCAGACATAAATTTCAGCTGAATTGGTTCTGACAGCTGATTATTTTCACTTGCAGATCAGACAGCTTGCAAAAAAATCAGGACCTGGAATTTGAAAGGAACAAAGAAAGGTTTGAATTCTTAAAGGTACCGAAAGAATTAATCCTATTTGCATGGAGAAAAGTGCGATGAACAGACGTTCTTCCAGTGATCATGTGCATTAAAATATTTTAATCAATTCCTTTTGTTTCAGTGGGGCTCTCAGGCTTTTAAAAACATGAGGATTATTCCACCAGGCTCTGGGATCATCCACCAAGTGAACTTGGAATACTTGGCAAGAGTGGTGATGGATCAGGATGGCTACTACTACCCAGACAGTGTGGTCGGCACCGACTCACACACCACCATGATAGACGGCTTGGGAGTGCTTGGCTGGGGTATGTGCAATAGCATATCACAAATAGTCTGTTGGCTGACAAGGCTGTGTTTCAGACTCTGGTGAGTTGACCCTGGCTGTCATGTTAGCCCCCTCCCAGTCTCTCGCTCACTCCTCCTCCCAGCAGAATGGGGGAAGAGAATCAGAAGGGCAAATGCAGGGAAAAAACCTCATGGATCGAGACAAAGACAGTTTAATAAGTGAAGGGGTAGGGGTAGGGGAGAAGGAAACAAAACCAGATAATGCAAAGACAATCAGTCACCACCTTCCACCAGCACACCAAAGCCCAACCAGTCCCTTGGCAACAGCTACTTTGGAAAAATTCCCCCCGCCCCCCACCTCCCAGTTTTAATGCTGAGCATGATGTTATATGGCATGGAATATCTCTGTTTCAGTTCGGGTCATCTGTCCTGGCTGTGTCCACTCCCAGTGTCTTGCCCACCCCTGCTTACTTGCTGAGGGGCAGAGTGAGAAACAGAAAAGACCTTGACACTGTGTGAGCACTACTCAGCCATAGTGAAAATATTGGTGTGTTATAAACACTGGTTTAGTTACAAATCTAAAACACAGCACTGTGGGCTGCTGTATAGAAAAGTTATCTCCTTGCCAGCCAGACATGTTACACAGACTAACCCCAAATTCAAGGGCCCTGATAAGGTCTTTTACAGTTATTTAAGACCTTGTAACTATGCTCCCCATTCTTATAACAGCCTCAGATGATATCTGGTGTAGGTGTTGTTGCTTATTTTTGTTTCTTTTATATATTTTCTGTTCTGCATTTCAATCATAAGAAAGCAGGCAAGGAAAATATTAAGACTTCTGGAAGCATCGTAGTCATTTGGGAAGGCAAGGGAGTTGAAGCATCCATTTGTTCCTTAGTCACTTAGCTACTTTTGAAGTGCTGCCTTATCAAAAAGTACTGCTATTGCTCTACGAGAATGACGATGCTGAAAGTTGAATTTGAGTCAGTTACATATGGCCATTCTGAAAAACAGCACTATGAAGTATGTTCTAATACAAATAGTCTGCAGAACACTTGTTATAGAAGTAAATACTAATAATTCCTTTTTTTGCTTGTAGTGGCAAACTGCAGAGTTTGGATTATTGACTAAATAAGTAGATATGAAATTAAAGTATTTGCAATCATCACACACATCGTAGCAAAAACGTCAGTTGAGCTTTTTATCTTCCTGTGACATGGTGATAGAAGCCCTATTGAAATAGATATCGTACAAATATGGAAGACATTGTGTTTTTAAACAGCATTTACTAGTTGTTCACAAAGATGCTTCTCAAGTTCCAAGTACCACGTGTGATAGAAGTAGGACATTGTGGTTTTTCTACCACCACCTATACTACTGTACCAATATTGGTTGATTGAGACTTTCTATCAAGGGTGGAAGAATTCATGCTGGCTTGGAATACAAATGTAAACAAGTTCACTTTATTTAAAACCGTGACATCTTTGGAATGAGACTCTGTATTTGCTTGCACCTTACACATGAAGCCATCATTTAGATGATGTCACACCAATAGCTGCTTGAAACAGTGTGTCTGTAAACTTACCCTCATTTTTCTGCAGAATTTGAAAAGTATGTCTGGGCATAGTCCATACCGTACACGCTCAAAGCGCACACTCTTGGATCCAGCATTTCTTGCTAGTGGCTGGTAATGCTGAACTTGCTTCATGCCTGTATGTCGTAGCCTGTCAGTCATGTTGACTAACTTGGCTGTTTAAAAATGATTCAACACCTACTGAAAGAAGTTATGTGATTGGATCTGTCACAGAATTATCTTTTCAATTAACATAGGTACATCATTTTGTATAAAATGCATTCAAAATAATTTTTCAGAAAATAAGATTTCAGAATTCAGAAAGAATTTTTCAGATTAAGCGGGGAACAGGGAGAGGAGTACTGGTTTGGCATACATAAGCAACTATTACAAGAAATTTGTTATAGCTCAGTATTAATTAAGCTAAATAAAAGGTAGAAAGATATTTGAAAGTGAAAGATAAACATGAGAGGGACTTTCTACAGGCAAAAAGTTATAAAACTGCTGCCTAATGCCAAATTGCTAGTAAACATGGGTTTTCTGGATTGCTTATGGTATCTTGATACTTTACCTTATTAAATTAGCAAAATGAAGTAGTCACTTGAATTACATTCCTCTAATACTGAAGGTGTGCTTACACAAAGGTTCCCACCTGCACATGCCCAAGCTTTGTTGAAACTTAATAGACGTGAGGAAGGTATTTCAATCTTAACAAGTAGCTTTTCTCTTAGTATTCTTTAGAACAGTCTATCCTCTTTACTCTAATAATCTTTCCTTCCTTCAAAATAACTTCTAAGTTTTTGTTTGATGACCAGTAGTCATTGTTTGCATACATTTCACTCAAGCACACCAAGTTCAATTGTTCTTCGTTTATGCGTTGCATGTTTAAGTCATCAAATAAAACTTTTACATCTGCTGTAAAAGTCCAGCGTCCTCAGAGTAAGTTACTTATATGTACCTAATATCCTATCTAATGGCTGAGGAACAAGGATGAAGAAAGAAATTAAAAAGCCCAACGTTGCAGAAACTGAAGCAAGATGAGGAGTCCCCCTTAGGAGAAGGCCTAAGACCTCTGTCTGTCTGCCTTCTCTCCCTTTTCACACCTTAAATCTAGTAATCATCAGTCAATCGTACTTCATGGGTTTATCTTTGATATGTTACCATCTCTCTGAATAATTGGTTTGCATACTCCCCTTGTGTACAGGTGTTGGTGGCATTGAAGCAGAAGCAGTGATGTTGGGACAGCCGATCAGCATGGTGCTTCCTGAGGTGATTGGCTATAAGCTGGTAGGAAACCCTCAGCCGCTGGTAACATCCACTGACATTGTGCTCACCATTACCAAGGTAATGGACACATCTGCTGTTTTGACAGTACTGCTGGAAGCTCTGCATGTTCTGTAGGAGAGAGCCACTGTACTGCATGCGTAGGAGCCCTATGTGTGCTTCCATGTAGTCATTTTGGACTTCTTTGAAGCTTTATTGCTCTATGTGGGTTGGAATCAGATGCCCAAGGACAACTGCAAATTTGCTAGGCAAATCTGTTTCCCAGAAGTCATACAAAATAGAACAGAGGGCTGATGTCTCATGGCCTGTGGAAATCCTCATGTGTAGGCCTATTTTGGATCAACAGTGCTTGTAAAAGGATCTTGTTTCTGTACTGCCTCAAAAGAGACGTGATGACTTTCTTTTTTGAAGTCCCTGCTTAAAAATAAGGCAATGTAAAACCTGAAAACAGACAGTAAATGCTGCAGTCTGATTTCTTTGATCTGCAGGTGTTTGGGTCATGTGTCATATGTTCATAAGATGTTTATTCACTCATAATGAGTTTATTCACTCACTTACTCATATTTGTAACTGAAGAGTATTACTGGGTCAACATTAATGTTGTTGGAGGTCAGAAATCTGGTGCATGTGTTCACCATGGGATGCTCTCTCTAGAGAGAACCTCCAAATGGGGAAAGCCAATGTTTTTTTGTGAGTTCATGTAGATGTGGTGCGTGTTCAGTCATTTACAGTTTGATTCATGTACTTGTACAGTTGACTCTTCCTGTTTCCTCATCTTCCAGGGACTGCTGGCTAAAGAGCCCGCAGTGTTCTCCTCTCCTTAGAACGTGATGTTGAGAAAAATACAGTTGTTCTAAGATAAACTCTAGTTTAAATGAGAGGAAGAACAAATTTAGAAGGAATCCATCCTGTGTTGTACCTTATTATTGAAACTTTACACATCTGTGAACTTTTCTTCATGATTTAGTTTGGCTATAGAAACCTTCAAAAAAGGTTTCTCTATGAAATCCAGCTTTCAACTTCAACTTACATACTCAGGTCGTTTGACACAGGCACTGTATTTTTATAACAGCATCTTCGCCAAGTTGGAGTCGTGGGTAAATTCGTCGAGTTTTTTGGTCCTGGTGTAGCCCAGCTGTCAATTGCTGACCGAGCCACTATTGCCAATATGTGTCCAGAGTATGGAGCAACAGCTGCTTATTTCCCAGTGGATGATATAAGCATTGGTTATCTGATACAAACTGGTGAGTGTAAGAAGAGACCACAAGGTGTAATTGAAAGCAAGGACTCCAGGTCTATATGTTGTAGTCAGCAATGGAGTTGAATCAGATGGGGCCTTCGGAGATCAAGTGCTTTTTTTTATCTGTACTTGCTTATTCAGGCTGTTTCTTGTTCTTAGGGTCCATCTTTAGGAAAAGCCAAGTTTTAGACTGTTTCACAGCTAAGTGCCTGCTTAGCCCTGCATGAACCTAGCTAGTCCAGACGACAAATGCAGGAACTTAAGTTTTTGTTCTGCAAAAGCCACCAAGTCTGCTCAATTGCTTTGCTTCTAGTGAGTCTCTAATATTGGTGCTGAAAGGGTCTTGTAGTGCAATGTACAGTGCGAAGTGAAATAGCCTGTTACGCTTTTTTTGTTTGTTGTCACATAGTAGTTCCTCAATTTTATTTGCTTTTTGTTTTTGCTATATCTGGCTTTCACCATAGGCCGTGATAAAGAGAAAGTTACGTGCACAAAAAGGTATCTTGAGGCTGTGGGAATGCTAAGAGATTTCAAGAATTCCTCTCAGGATCCGGACTTCACACAGGTTAGAAACTACTCTGTCTTCTGGCTCCTTGCTTTATGCCCTGCCCTATTTTAATGTGACAATTGTCTGTTTTTCCCAGAAACTACGAAATAGTCAAGGGACTTATCATAGAATCATAGA
>VYZM01020598.1:4055-35795 GCA_013398915.1 Dromas ardeola
TCTTATTAAATAGGGGTGCATGCCACTGGATGCATACAACTTATAGGATGACGTGTGTCAACTTGTATTAGTCTATGTAACCCCTATTTTAATTTTATGTTTCCCTCTTTAAAGTCGTATAACACGTAGCCTATATTGTTAGGGTCAACTATCTTATATTCTCCTCAGTCACTGAAAATATTGTAAGCTAAGGCCATCAGAGTAATACAAGGTTTGATTTCCACTGTTCTGTCCACACTGTAAGTGGTATAGCAATGCAAAGTGCTTAAGATATCTAGAAAATAAAGTATATTTATGTACCATATTTTGCCTTTGTTATGGTGTAATTTCAGTGAAAAATTGGAACTTCCACGGGATGAAAAGAGGAGCAAAAGGCTTGAACCAACTTTAAATCAGAAACTGTTGAATTTGAAATTTAGGAAAGTCTACGTGGAATCCTGAGTTTCCAAATAAATTTGAATAGCTGCAGGTGACTGCTCTGCCCACAAGAGGGAACACATACAATGAAGAGTTTTCTTTTCGAGAATAAATAGGTTAAGAAAAATGAATGCATGCAAACATAGATATTGTATGGGTACTAAATACTAGGGAAGCTTGTGAGATGCCAGAATATTCTAAGTAGGTACATTTTAGCATTCTAAGTGGCAATATTCCTCTTGATTTGTGTTTGTTTAAGTTCACGTTATATAATGCATACCTGTTTATATAGTTTCTTCCAGACTGAATCTTACGTATCTCTAATTTGGGGATAAATGTTGCCAATACTGTGTTAGCAAAACTTTTTGCTGCTTATTGACTCTTCTCAAGTATGCATCTGGAAGAAAGAGCACTTAATCCGAAGAGCAGTAATGTTGTGGAGCTCTAGTGTGATCTAACTGTGTATTGACTCTGGTGGAATTTACCCTATCTATTTGTCATAACCAAGAAACTCCATGTGTTGGTGGCAGCTGAAACTATCCCAGATGAGTGTAGGTGTTGTTCTGTTTACACTGTAGCTGACTTGGAATCCCTGACCCCCAACTCAAATTTGTTTCGCGGATAATTCATTGCTAAATCTGTGCTAGGGTAAATCAATTCCTTGCTGAAGAAAGAGCTTAATGTGAAAGACTAAATGAGGCCAGGGATTAAGAAGACTAAGGAGGGACAAGGTATTGGACTGTCTGCCCTTTAACTCCAGGTCCCCTTGTTGCATGTAGTTTGATCTGGAAGCTCATCTGACTATTAAAACCAGGTGCTTCCTGAAAACCAGCCTGCTTCCTGGTGTTTACCTGCCTGGATCAACTGTGGTTAGAGCAGGAGGAAGGCAAGGGACTGAGTAGGTGCATTTCAAAAACTGTTCTAATGATAAGGATAATGAAGTGCTATTATTCGCATATCTGGAGATACTGTCGTACCTTCTTTTGAATATCTATGAGGACAGACTTTAAGTGTATGAATTCCAATTCCAAAATGAGCAGATGGACAAAATGCTGCCTGACATGACTATTTCAACTATGTGTTCAGTTGTATCTCTGCTTGTGATGAGCATTGACCAGTTGACTGGTACAAGGGATCATTGTATCTGTAACTGTATCAACAGCAATGGGTGTTCTGCCTTTTTTTTTTAAAGTGTTGCTTGTTGGAAGTCTGTGTTTGTTTCTCTTTCAGACAAGGAGCGGAAATGGATAAGGTGATGCAGGAGCTAGGGAAATCACTAACAGATCAAGATGTAAATTCATTAGCGGCTCAGCATTTTGAATCTCAGCAGGTAAACTAAGTTCAGTGAACTAGAATAGGTCATGCAAATAATTTTCTTAAACAGAAAACCCAAACCACACAAATTATCACTATCATCTTGTTAGGATTTGGAGAACAAATGGACAAATGAATTAAAACAGTCTACTGCTATCCAGAAGCAGGAATATCAGGAATGGGTAATAAAGCTTCATCAGGACCTAAAGAATCCAAACAACAGCTCAATCAGGTATTTAATTCCTCTGTGATGCTTACTTCCACCTGTAATATTTCAAAGGACTTGCTTTTACATAGTCTTTATTTCAGATTAGCCATTTAAATAGGATAATCAAAGCGAATCAAAGGCAAATAAAGCATCGTAATTAAATATTTATATTTTTAGAAGTCTGTTCATTGTGTGATGTTATAAGTTTTCTGTACTAGAAAGTGTTGCAATGCACTGAACTACAACTTGAGCCGAGCGGGGTTTTTACCTTTATTTACAATGTCTATCTTTCTTTAACACTATTTCACTGTTTCTATTAATGCAGAAACAAATTGGAGAGCTGTTCATGTTCTTTCATATAGCAGAAACAGTCCTTATTATATCACTTACTACCAGACAGTTGAATTTAGGACAAAAATTAAAACTGATATCTGAAATCTTTCCAGCTATTTTGAACACTGTGGAGCATTTTATTTGGCTTTTTTAAATCTCGCATTTTGGGCAGCGGAAGGGGCAGGGGGAAGAAACATTTTTATCTAGTAACTTCATAAATAAGGTTTGGGCTATTATAAATAGGCTGAGAAGAAATTTTTTTTTTCCCTTTTTATCCTATATTCTTATTATGTTATAACTAGGTATTATGATTTATTTTTATTTCTCAATCTCAGAATGCTTTACAAATGAGCTAGGTAATGTAAATCTAACAGCGGAGTCCGCTCTTCCTGCTGGTATGCACCTGGCATATTGCATGCCAGAAAGGCAAAACCTCAGAGGAGTGGAATTCATTCAAATAGACTTAGTCCCTTGGTTTCCACAAAGTATCTGAAAATAGTTTAGATAGCTTTCAAAAAATATCGCTGGTCTTGAACAAAAATTACGATAAACTTTTCAGTATGTTTCTTATTATTTTAGTGATGAAATTAATGTTCAGCCCAGTCAACTGAGAGAATCTGTAGAAGGAAATGGAAGAATTTATGAAGAGCAAAGGCTGTTAGAAGAAAGTTTTACTATTCACTTGGGTGAGTAAAGTAAACTGACACCAGAACGAAACATAATAACAGATGCTAATAAATAATGTATCTAAGCCATGTATTATTTACAGTATTTGACTGTCAATGTCTATAATATATACAGTTTGTAATTGAAGTACAGTACAAACTGTATCAAACAGTATCTAGCTACCTGAAATATACTTAATGGAAAAATGTTCCAGAAACAAGTTTTTATCCACTCTAGCAAGGTGACTGGTGTAGAAAAGCACACTAATATCAAAACGCATAGCAGTTAAAGGTTATATTTTAACTTTTCTTACGTTGGTAAGAAACTGTGGGTATTAAATTCAACTCCCACAATAAATTAACAGAAAAATAGATCCTTAAAACTTTTACTTTTTGTTTATGCAACAGAGACTTCTTACACTGGTTTGACTGCATTAGTATTTCATCTGTAGCCTTATAATAGGGAACAAGGCTCGTTTCCGGTATAGGTAAGCATTGCTTTGTGACATTTGTGTGTGGAAAATACTGCATTTTAACTCTTCCTTTGTAAATTGCTGATATGCATGATATATGATTAAGAACTTTCTTTGAGTAGTATTGATTATATTTCCCTCACAGACCTTTTTCACAAAACTTAGGGTAGCACTTTGATCCCTTGCATTTTAATAACAATTTTGAGTTTCCTCTCTTAATCTATGTTTTAAAATCATTTATATTCCATACAGGAGCTCAGTTGAAGACCATGCATAATTTGAGATTACTGAGAGCCGATATGCTGGATTTCTGTAAACATAAGCGCAATCATCGAAGTGGAGTAAAACTTCACAGACTTCAAACTGCAATGTCTCTCTATTCAACTTCTCTCTGTGGCCTAGTTTTATTGGTAGATAACCGTATCAGTTCGTATAGTGGCATCAAAAGAGGTGAGTCCTCTAATGGGGTATGTTGTGTCAGTGAAAATGAATGTTCCCTGTGGAAGTAAAATTTACTAGAGACCCTAATGCTTTGAACAGGGTATTGCAAAAAGGGTTACAAATGCAAAAAGGGGTATGGGTAAGGATGGGGGACAGAGTTATGCTCTGATATGCTGTTATCTCTCTCATCTCTTTCCTAGGTTTTGTGTTTGAGTAAGGAACATGTTAGAGTTAACATTCAATGTTGATTTCCCTGCCCTAGACTGACTTACTATAGATGTTTGTAACTCTAATATCAGGTTAGCATACTGAACCCTATTTGCAAAGATGAAAATGAAATAGGCTAAAATTTTAAATTGATAAGTAAATGTATAAAAATACCATGTGTTTTAGATATCTGCAGCATTATGAATTCCATTGAAAATGAACAATAGGAATATTAATTGCCTACTCCTGGAATCTGTATCAAGGTTAACCAATGAAACGTATTTGTTCTTGTTTCAGTTTTGGTCACCGAGGCTTTCTCTGAACCACGTAATTGACTTTCTCACCTTACTCTTGAAGTTTAATACCAAAATATTTACACTTGAAATGTCTTTTTGCCTGGAGCCCCTATTGCTCATCATTACTCTAGCATGCCATAAAAAAAAAAGACTTTGGTGGTTCCTATTCTCTGAAAAACGGTGTGGAATTGGGCTTGTAGCAAGAAGGAAGGGGAAGTCTGCCAGTGAAAATTGCAGTTGCATTTGTGCTGTTGATGATTTCCAAGTTGCTTCGTTCTGACAGTATTATTTCATACTTGTACTCATTTTCAGTTACTTTTTTTTTTTTACTGCTTAAATATTTAAATTAATAACAAATAGAGGAGATTTGGTTTTGTTCTAAGTCTTAGGTAATAAGAGAAGACAAATATTTAAGTAATAGTGTTAAACACAAAATTGCATCTTCTAGCCACCAATTAGATCTTGTAGCCACAGTAGAGGGGGAATAAGGGACTGTATCACAATCTAAAGTATTATCTTCAATAAATTTTGATTTCTTTGACTTCTGAAGAGACTTCGGCGAACTTAACTGTGGGCACATTCCATAGCTGTCTGCACCACCATTCTTTTTAAAAGTGTTGCAGAAATGAATGTGTCTCATGTCTCAGCTCCTCTGACCTGGTCGGATATATTACTTTAAGCCATTAGTGAACGTCTGGTTGTACTGTACAAAATCATTATAGGCAGCAACTATGGTTTGGGCACACTTCTTTAAATTCACTCGGTGGTGCAAGGGTAGCTTCTGGCAGAAGAGTAGTAATAAACACCTTTGAGAGGAGACTTTGCTCTTAAACTGTTAAAGCTGTTTGTTGCAAGAGCACTAGCCAGAATCAATTCTACTTCCTAACAGGATCTTTAAGGAATAAATACACTATGGGGTTCAAAGGTTCATAGAACTGCTATATAGAAGACCTTTAAATAATACATTGGTGCTGTTGTTTAAATAGAGAGGTAATGGCTTGTGAAGTCTAAATTTCTGGGTTACGAAAGTGCAGAAACAATTTTCTACTTCTGTTTTAAAGCTGGGGAAAAATACAAATAGCCCTTATTTTGTGATGGGCTAGGAGCTCCCTCAAACATCTGAGATTTTCAAAGGTAGCTGGAGTAAATGAGCTTCATGTAAGCATGCTGTTTCTCCAAGCATTTTACATTGTTTTGAGAACACCAGTCACTCATCAAGTACTAAACGGAGACAGGCCCAGGCATATGAAGTCCTGCAACTTACATGGCTGATGTTCCTGCAACTTACAGGAAGTTTGAGAATATGCCTCTTTTAGTGTATTTTGTTAGTTCTGCTTTGTCTAGCAAACATTTTGATGTTGCATCTTTGGTAAATCTGTTATCCAAAAATCATTCCATTTATCTCAAAATTCAGGATGTATGAGAGGTATTTGCAAGACTGAAAATCATGACTGCAGTGTTTTCTGTATTTCTTGCAATGTGTAAACAGCAACTAGCAAAAAATACCTTTGAAATCAGATTTGGACGACTCTAGAAACAGCCTTGAACAGGAAGTTAAACTTATATATGAACTTTCAACATGCTCATTTCATTCAGACTGTTTTTCTAATCTAGGTGAATAGTTTCTTTATTTACTTTATGTATTTCCTAGCTCAAGTTTCTTACATTAGGACTTTGTAGGGCTACTGTGAGTCAGGTTTTGAGTAGGTGTAGCCACTCAGGTAAATGATAAACTAAAATTAAAGTTAATTTAATTTAAATACAAGAGATTTTTCATTTGTTTGTTTCAAATAAAATGTCTTGTGACCATATTTTATCTTGTTACGCACAGAAGACACAATCTTTTGGAACATGAGCTTCTTCCTCCCTTGGTTTTGGACACCAGAATTTAATAAAGCCTTTTGAAAATAGATTTTATGGTGGAGACAAGACTTCTTGTAAAAAGATAAAATACATTAAGTTTTTTCCTCTCTACCCTGCCTGTTCCTGTTGCAGCTTGTTCACAGGACTATACAGTGCTCTGCAGATAGGCAATCAGAGTACATTAAGAACTTTAAGGAGGATTAGAGCAGGGACCTCAAAATGGGAAGTAAGTAGCAATTGCTTAGCGTAGTCCAGCTTGTTAATAGCTTGTTTTGGCTCCCATTGACTTGGTTGGAGAGATGACTGGACATTAGGTTAAGGAGCTTAGAATACCAATCACAGAGGCAGTATGTTATGATCTTAATTATCAGTATAATATTTCCAAGTCTGATGTAATACTTATCAGGAAAAGGAACTTGCAGCTCTTTTCAGCTGATAATACTTTTCTCTAGCTTTCAGATCTGTGTTTTGAGAACTAAAAGGAAAGAACTGTAATTCCAGCTTTCCAGATACACTGTTGATGAATTTCATTAATAGTTTTCAGTTTTCAAAGCAAATTGGAATGCAGTTGTTGCTGCTGGAAGTATCTATGTATGTTTTAGTAAAGTATCACAGATTGAAGGACTGTTGGTCACAAGACATCATTTGTAAGGCACAAATAAATTTAATGCACATATATTATTGCTGTTATTTGGGTTTTGTTTGAAGAGCAACAGCACTCAAGGATTTTTTTTCCCCAAGTAATTAATTTCTTTCAAAAAATGTTTTGTCTCTGCAGTAAATTTTTTAGAATTTGAAGTGGAGTACAGCAGGTCTTTGTCTGGTTTTGGGGTGGGTTGCCTTTGTAACTGGCCTTGCTTGAACAGTAGAGCAGAATTATGTAATGTTACTAAGCACAGCCTTATGATGTGGTTTTTGATCTTATTTTTTTCCTAGATTTTGCAACTGTTTGCCAAGAATGCACGGATTTCCATTTTCCTGGAATTCAAGAACAGCTTGAAATTGTCCAGAAGGTTGTACTTAAGGCCAGAGCACAGCGTAGCAGTAAGTTGAAAAGACATCATGGTCTGTGACAACCAAAATTACTTTCCTTGAAATAGAATAGTGGTCAGCTGAATGCTTACGGTTACAGGAAGGTTGATTTCAGTATTCTTCAGTTACCTGATCTATAAAACAGAATGTTTGAGGTTATCAATAAACTCTGAGAAGTCTGCATGAAGTTCTCTCATCACAGACAACATGCTCACGTGATGTCTTTGCTGCTATAGCAGACATACCTTACCACAAAAAAAACTCAAAAAATTTATGAGTCCTTAAGTTCTGATCACTTTTTAACAGCATAAGTGTATAGGGTCATTGTGCTTTCCTCTGCAGTTTAAACTGCCTGCAGCCACACAGACTTTATCTTACTTGACTTTTATATTTTTATTTAAATGTAAAGCTTTAAAAATTTCAGAAGAGGAGTTATGACATTTTCCCTTCCTTAAAAGTGAACACTAAAAACTGAATAATAAATTGACTAAATGTGTATACTTTTTAGTGCTGACCAAATCCTTGTGAATGATTTATTTTGCAGTTATATTTACAAATGGCTGTGATATTTTCTGACCACGTGGTGTTAAGGCAGTACTTGTACATCATGAAACTTTGTTTTCCTTGCAGAGAACTACTTACGTGGTTTAAATATGTCAGTAACATGAATAGATTCATAACAGTACATAGAGAAACAAGTTTTCTTAGGAACCTGCATATTACTATAGTCTTGGGGAAAATACTGAAAGCCGTTTTTATACTGCTGATTTATGTAAATCTCTCTTCTTGTAATACTAGAAACAAATTTGTTTTAAATAGTTACATTATTTAAAAAGCAATAGCAAGGTACTATGTAGCTGTGGGGGCAAGTTGGAAAGTTTATTATTATGTTTGAGAATATTGTGTTTTCTTTTGTCCAAATGAAGAGGTATCATAAGATGGTTAAATAAGAAAGCTAATGATTTGAGATAGGATTCAGTTCAGTGTCTTTTAAAGACAGCATAAACACTTCCTGTCCATCCCTTTGCTTTTGGGGGACTTTGTGGTAACTTTATGGTAAAAATTCAAGCCAGATATCATATTAGTACATCAAGCTTTCATGACAAAGTATAATTAATAGATTATATGCTTACATATTTTTGCTATGTATTTATGTACAGAAAACAAAAGTAGTGGAAATGAAGATAAATTAAAGAATGTTGAACGAAACCAGTCAAATATTTTACCGGGTGAGTTCCGCTGCATTTTCCCCCTCCTCTTAAGGCAATTTGTGTTATATAAATGCACATTTTTAGCTCTAAAGTCAGAACATAAATTATAAACCAAACCCAAGTTGACCTCAATCAGAGGAGAAGGATGTTCTTGTGGCTAAGGCAGAGAACTGGGTGTCAGGACATCTGGTTTCTATTCCCAGCTTTGCCGCTGCATCATGTGACTTGGGGCAAATCACTTAACTTGTCTATGCCTAAAATTTCTTTTCAGAATTTGAGGGTGAAAAAAGGATCTCTGAGCATCTTGGGAAAAGGTGAAACTTAAATACTAGCAACTAATTTTATTTTTGAAAATAATTATATATGTATATGTCACTGTTGTGATACAGTAAAGCATTTTAGAGTGCATTTTTTAACTCTGAGAATGCACAAATCCATTCCTTTCAAAGAGGAGGGATCTTCTGTATGTATTACGAATTTTAGTAAGGAAAGCTTCTGTGGAATTGAATACACAGTTGGAGGAGGGAGGAATTAAATCCATACAACCCATGGTTGAATAAGAGAGCTTCTTAAAATTGCTTTCATGATTGTCTTAGATCTTGTTAGTATAAGTGGATTATAAATCAACTCCGGTCCTTAACAGATAAATCCGGGTGAATCTTGCTGCAGTGGCTTGTGTATTATTACTCTTAAGATGATCATTGCTAGGGATTACTACCTCTTTAGCAGTCGTCAGAAAGGAGTACATACCTGTGCTTCAACTGTCCCAGTACAAAGGTAGTATCTTAAATTAAATGACCAGTGACGATAGGTTTGAAGAAAGATGTTTATCTGTTGACTGAAACAGTAGGAGTATTGCATACCTGCTTTTCTGTTGAGTCTAGTATAGAGTTTTTATCTCAAGCAGAAAGGTAAGATGGAGAGACCTGCATTTCACGGCCCCTTATCCTTTCTTTACCTTTGATAAATGAATACCAAGTCCAAAAATAACCCCAATAAGTTGTCTTGGTAACTTTCTGAAAACAACTCTGTAACTAATCTTCCCATTACTATGAATTATTTTAAATTCTAACAATCACTGATACCTTTGTCTTCCAGTACATATCTCAGTTGTTACGTAACCCGCTATCTTTTTCTACAGACTTTTCACATCCTTTATTTTAACGTATCCATTTTTGGTATTTCCGCCTCCCACATCTGTCTGCAATTCAGTGCTTACGTTGTATATTTTGAGTATTACACCTCCTCTGTGTTTGTTTTTCTGTTTCGTGCTATATATAGATCATATCCGCCTGGACTGGCACTGTTATGTCTTATAACACCAGGTGTCCGTGATGCCAGTGAAACCCATCAAAGCAGGGAAGTGAGTGTAGGATGAATGTAAAACAATGATATTCCAAGAGATTTTAGATCAGTTGGTTTCTAACTATTTTTTATCTCAGTATGTATGTGTTCTGATCTCTGCTGTATATTTGTATTTGCCTTTTGTCTTAACTGACCCTGGCCTTATATTGCATAACAATTGTGTTTCAGTACAGATCACTACCATGATATCTTGCCTTCTTGGTTTATATTATTCTGTAGGAGAATTCTACATTACACGCCATTCCAATCTTTCTGAAATTCATGTTGCTTTTCACCTCTGTGTGGATGATAATGTAAGATCTGGGAATATAACTGCTCGGGATCCTGCAATCATGGGACTCAGAAACATTCTCAAAGTTTGCTGCACACACGACATTACTACCATTAATATTCCTCTCCTATTGGTGCACGATATGTCAGAAGTAAGTAAATGTAAAGATTTGGTTTGTTTTTATCTTCTAGGATGGAACAAAAGTGATTTTTGTAAATGGTATGTTTCATGTTGGTTTAAGCCAAATGGGACGGTTTTTCCCAGTCACATGCTTCTGCCACATCATTGTGCTGGCACTCATATCTATATGGTGACCCAAACGAAGGAACTGAACCAGTTAAAAACGTTACAGCCAGATGAATCACTTTATTTTTTTATTCCCACCCCTCATTTTGGACACCTCACTTCCTTGATCCAGCTCATTGCACAAGTATTAATGAAAGATGGGACTACATGCCTGGAAGTCTTCTGGCAACAACTCTTGCTAAGAAACTGTACCTTCAGAGTGGCTGATGTGATAGTGATACCAGATCCCCAGTTTTAATTGTTGCTAGTTAGAAAACCTTAAAACTAAGTTTTATGAGCGGAACTAGCAAAGCTTGGCTTAGAGTTCTGTATCCCTGAACACCACCTGAGCCCTTCACAGCAGCAACCAGATTTCACCTTTGCTCTGAACTGTCTCCTTCTTCACTGCCTAATCACTTGCATCCTTAATTTCTGTCCCTGTTCTCTCTTTAACTCCCCCAAATACTAGCTGGGCAGGAAGCAGCGTATTGCTGAGGCTCTTTGTAGATGCAAGTGTGCTTAGTTATTGTGTTGAGCTTTTGTATTGTTTTCTTCAGTGAGACACTAATGTAGAGCTTGCCTCTTACTCACCTGTAAGCTTTCACAGTACATAGTAATTTAATACCATTGACAGCCTCTTTTCCTCTGTTGCATCTGGCACACAAGATACTAGCGGAGGAGAAAAAGGGGTGGGGAGGCAGGGAGAGATGCAGTGTACAGGCAGTACATCTATATGCCTCACCTCCTTAGGAGGTGAGAAGTATATAAACTTAAAGAAATGAGAAAAATAAGATAATGCTGCCATTATTGATACCCTTGCACGGATAATTATAGTCTGTTGTGGGTTTTTTTTAAATTACTCTTTGATTTTTCAGGTGTAAATTTCTATACTGCCTTTCCTTCTTTGAAAATGCCTGTCTCATAGCAAGATAAAGGCTCACCAGTGGATTAACTTTAATAGTGTCTTTTTGTAGCAGAATTTGATTGGAACACAGTGTAGAAGTGGCCCTTTTTGCAAGATCAGGGTCTATTATTGTGAAAGTTAAAAATGTCCAATAACGAACTTCTAAAGGATATACTTCCCTACATAAAAGTATACTTTCAGGAACAGATGATATTATTTCTGAAATTTTTCATCCATGGTATCGACCTTTTTTGGGCACAAGTGCAAGTAATCTACTTGCAGGACAGTAGGTTGCTCATGGGACCTAGTTACTGTGTGTGTTTCATAAATTTATTGACCTTTTTTCTTAATCAAGTTTTCATCTGACTATATTCTTTTTCTCTTCTTTTTCTTTTTTTCCCCCCAAACCTTGTTAGTTTTAGCCTTCATTTGCATATCTGTATTTTAAAATACAAATAAAGCACAAGACAAAGTGTTCAACGTGCTTTGAGAGTGTGTTGATGCTTGGATGCGTGAAACTGAAGAATTATCTTCTTGTCTAGTAGTGGGTTCTTAAAAGGTTCTGGTAAAACAATTTACTTTTTATATTAAGTTTTAAGTCTTTGCAGAGTAAGCAGAAAGTGACCTGTATGATAAGTGTATGTTTAGCCAAAACTGCATTGTGTGAATTGCATTAGCAGCATTGCTTATTACAGTGCTTTGCAGCTGGCTGACCTAATTTGAAACACACAAATATGTAACTTGTTGTTGAGGGAAAAGTGAATAATAACAGATTTCTGAAAGTTAACCTGAACTTGGTGCCTTCATCAGCCCCAGTCTTGAATCTGGGTTTACCACCTACATGAAAACATTTTTGTAAAGTGGTTAACCAGGAGCACAGCTGCAGAGATGTTTGCATGCTACGCTGTGACAGGCATTCATCATGAGTTTTCACTGTGCTTTTCCCAAAGGTTTTCTTTTATGCATGGAAGAGTGGTGTTTATAACCTCACAGAAGTAACGAGTGTGTCAATCTCAATGAAGCCATTAAATTTCATTGTTATTTGACCTTTATATAAAGCTAATTTTTTTTTCTATGAAAAAAAAAATTAGGAATTCTGTTTTCCCGTTTTTCTTATGACAAGAACAACAAAAACAGATTTATCTGTTCTGATCGTTAAGTTAAATGAAGGAAGAAACTGAGTTTGATACTTCAGAAAGGCAAAAGCAGACAAGTTCAAATTCAGGATAACTGAAGCGTTACTGTCTGATCACTGTTCTCAATCTAAGATAAACTGATATATAAAGCGGGGATTGAAATGGCTCTAATAACATGGCATCGCTAAAAATGGTAGAACTGGCACACTTCCTTGGTAGTTTCAACATAGGAGCCATTGCTGCTGTCCACACAACAACACTGAGAAAAATTTGACTCTTCAAGGATCTCAGGCAGCTGTCTCTATTACCATAAGTTAAGACAAAAATGTTTTTAAAAATAGTAGAAATGAAGGGAGTATAAGCTGTGTAACAAATGTTTATGAACTAGTTTATGTAGAGAGAGTATTGATGGGTATATTAACCTCAAATATTTCTCGTCTGAGTTTCATGCCATTAAATTTATAGTTACTCGTACAGTGTTTAGGATTTGCATAGATATAATTTGAGTAAACGTCTTGCTAATTCTTAACTTACTAAAATTAACCATTGAAATTTGGTTTGAAATCTGTTTCCCATAGGACATTTTTGGACTTTAGTGTTTTCATTACCTGGTTATGACATGGTTCTGCAAAGGCATGAGCCCTGAGCTCTATAAAAGTGGCAGCCCCATGTAGGGGAGTCTGTCAAATTTGTTTGAATAAAAAGGTTTGCAAAATACCTTTGTAATAAGGCTTTTTTTTTTTAATAAGCAGAAGAAATCTTAATTCAAGAACAAATCATTGCATCCTAAAAAGGAGTGAGGTGTGGTCTCTGCTAGTGAACAAAACCAAAAGTCCCAGGTGTTGTGTTTTTTTTTTTTTTAACTTGCTTAAATGCTATTAACCAAAATTCAGTATAGGAGAAGAGGTGTCTACTTTATTTTTTCCTATCCCCGGCACTGTATTTTGAATTGGTATTTAGCCAATCCTTCATCACTTCCACAGCTGTTACTTAATTTGCGTATAGAGAAAAATCCTGATAACATGGCAAAATTGTGAGAACTTACATTTTTAAAGATGGATTAGAATTGAATCACTACTGTGTCATTTTCAGTTCTTGTGGCTTGCATGCAGTGACATTCTGGATTCAACCTGTTATTTCCCTGAGTGCCCACAAGATTTAACATCTATGTTCCTCTGAAATAGTCCAAGGAATGGTGTCATATCCTGCTGTTTTGATCAGTCTTTTTAAGGTGTAGTTCCTTTTATTGATTACACAACGTACTCCTGAGTTCCCTTCAGAGCAACAGGATGTTTCTTTTTAGATGCTTGTCTTTTACCTAAGCCATATCAGTGATCAAAACTAACAATAAACGCCTATATTACTTGTGACAGAAAGCACGCATAGGCAAATAAATTACAACAAAGACCAAATATTTCTTCCAGAAAGCTTAGAAATGGAAAAAAAAAAAAATTGTCCAGCATTGTTCTGTCTCATTATTGTGTTGTAGACTCCACAAGCAGCATCTATTTATGCAGTGTTTTACATCATGAAGGAAAGTATTCTGAAAATTCATTTCTAGCTTATGCTGATTTTAACATATTACGTATTTTGGGCATGGCAGGAGATACCTCCATCTAAGTAGGAACTTTGGCTTTCAGCAGTTGTTTAATGCAGCCATGTTCAATATACTGTTTCAGTGTTATCAGTTGGCATTCTTAGGTAACCTTGGTTCTCAAATAACTTTTTTTAATCCTGAAATTAAGCTCTTTGGAAATGACAGATTGAACAGTCTTTGGCATTGCCAAATAAAGGCTGGCTTTACTGAATATAAAATGACGTAAACTGTAAATTTGAAAAGGTACATAGAATGATAAACTTGTTTCCGCGTCTACATTCCTGTATTCAGACTAGAAAGTGCTCATTTTGATGTTGAAGAGTACAAATAGGTATTATTTTCTTTCTGAGAAGTGTTTACAGTGACAGTCATTCTGTCTTTGACTAGGAATATTCACTTTGTAGTGTACAGCCAAAGAATGTCTGATGTACTGAAGCATTTAAACTGTTACTTAAATTATTTAGACCCGTGCTCGTAGCCATATCTTAAGATATCTTAAACCAGTGTGGTTTTCGTATCCCATCTTGATATTTAGGTAAGAATTTGCTGTCTGTTAATATGTGTCTACAGGGGAGAAGGGCTTCTTCCAGTTTCAGTATTAGAGAAAAGGTTTTTACTGAAGGCGGTGGGTATGTTAATAAACCTTAATTAGAATCATCAAGAACAGCTAGGAATCATCGGTTGCTGCTGTTAAGATGAGGTCAGGAGCCTATCTTTGTCTAGCTGAAGCATGAATCTGACAGTTATCCATTGGATGTTATACATTTTTCTGAAGGTCCACAGGGGAATTGAATAGGCCCATTTCCAGTGACATTAACAGGGTTGTCAACAATATTTTTATTCAAGATCTCAGCTTAAAAATTTATAGACTGTTCTGACACTGGGCTTTCCTACCAATAGTGCTTTTATGGTCACCTGTAAGGTATATGCCACCTGCCTAGAATATTCTGGAAAACTGAATCCCTCATCATGGCCTGTAATGCTACTTGAATACCTGATGGGAAAATGTTGTTCTGTGGCAAAAATGTATTATTTTTAATAACTTCCCTGTTACTCTTGTTGGTTAGATCCATTGGGCATTGAGGCTTTTCATGTATTAATTTTTAGGAAATGACCATTCCATGGTGCTTGAAGAGGGCGGAACTTGTGTTCAAGTGTGTCAAAGGTATGTTAGTGAATGCTTCAGCTGTTTGTGTTGCATCTGGTGACACCCAGCCTTAGCTCAGGCTGTATATTATCCAAAAAGGTGTTTTTCAATAATTTAACGCTTGTTAAAATATACACTTGGATTTTTCTCTTTAAAATTAGTAACTGTCCTACCAAGAAATAGTCTCAGACACTTAGAATGGAGACTAACAACGTTTCAAAAGTATCTTTACAACTTAAACATAGACAGTAGAAGAAAAAGCCCTTACTGCTGCTTTGAGCAATCTCTGAAGAAGAGCAAAAGCTGGTCATTCTCAACAGGATAATTTGCGGTGTGTCTCGTATTTTGGTTACCTCAGAAAATGAGGACTCCCCACATTTTTGCAAGACAAATTTATACACTAATTAATCTCTTTGCTGGAAGGTCGTCATGACTCAACTTGGTTTTCTGTTTTTCCAAGTGGTGTTATTACTTACTGTCTTCTTGTGTGCTGCACTTAAATATTTGAACCAGTCTTTTCGAGTATTTAAAATGTTATTAGTGTTAATGTTCTTTCTACAACCTACTCGAGGAACTTCTTCTTATCGTCACGTTTAGTAATTCACAATGGAATATCATCCACATAGCCACTTTCATTAAACAGGTGTTTTTCCGAGTATCTTTATTTACCACGAGTGTGTTCCTGTGGACCATGTAGTTCATTTGTTATAGTAAGGAAACGCTAGCATAAAAACGCTGTATTGTAACTTGAGCAATAAATGAGTGTCAAGCTTTTTCCATATAGGTAAATCCAGGTAGTTTCTGTTGCTGCCAGATTGTCAGTGTACTTTTGGCAAGAGGCTTGTACTTATTCATGTGGATGGGATCACGTGAGAGCTAAAGGAAAGCTCAATGAAAGCAAGCCATTGAAAGAACTCATAACCGTCATATTTGGAGAAATCTCTCGCTTCTGCTGGTGAGCAGTGTGCCGTACAGTAGGACTGGTTATTCTGCTCCTTAAGGGTATATTGATTTTCTCCATAACTCATTAGATTTTCCAGTTACAGCAGATTTCAGTCAGGAGATTGGCCAAGTCTGATTTAAATGCAATTAATGACTAGGGATGTCCCTAGTTAAGGCAGTTAAAATCCTAATTGTATGTGAAAACTCACTCACTGCTTGATAATGGTGTAATTGACAGGGAAGATTGCATAGGTATTGCATACAGTACGAATGCTATTTTTTAGGTTTCATGATGGAAATGGCCTCATGGGATGGAGGAATTTCTCGAACTGTACAATTCTTGGTACCACAGGTATGTTAAACCAAGTTCATATCCAACCTAGGAGACTGCTGGAACAAGAAGTTAAATGTAGCAGTTTTTATTTCTTTGCTATGGCCTGCTCTTTTTAAGTGAGCTTAAATTAATCACTGTGGGTTTGGTCCCTTGCCTATAGAATAGCAGTAGAGGTGTTTATATTTTTGGATATCCTGTAGTATCTTCTGAGGATGCTAAAATTTCAAACTGGGAAGTTCACCCTTAAAAATGGTGAATACATCACCTTTGAAAAAGCTACTTTTCTGCTGTTATTTACTCTGAGGAGAAGGGCTAACCTTGCATTACAGAAGTTCAGATGTTTATTAGTTACATTGTCTAATAACTTGGAAGGTTGTGATGCATTGAGTTCAGTCATGCTTCCACAAACTCATTGATGACTCTAGGTATTTGAAGTTAATAGAAATTAAGGTTCTAAAATTACTTAATTCGGAGTTCTAGCTGATCTTGAGAAACAGAAAGTTCTCCAAAGGTGGCCAGCAGTAAGTTTTATTTGTTCTAAAAAGTGGAGTTAGGAAAGAAATAACATGTATTTCTTGACAAAGTAGTAAAGGGTTGAACAAGGAGGAAACCAAGAATAAAGCAAGTATTGAATCTGATTCAGGAATTTGGAGAGCAGGAGTCCTGTAGATAACAAACAGCACTGTCCTGCGTGTGCTAGGCGGAAGTAATCAATTACAGGAATGAGAAATCTACTGGAAACCGGTATGTCACACAAATAGCCAAACAATATTTTTAGATCAATCTTTTTCTTTTGATTGAACTAAATAGAATTATAACACATAGTTTGAAAATGATCTCTGTGGTCTTCTGAAAAACAGCAATTTTCTTAAATGTCAAGAAACAAAGTTGAGAGAGACTTAATTCTTCCAAACTACAGCAAAAAGCCAAAGCTTACTGTTGTATCTTTTTAATTTATTTTTTCCAGACAATTTCTGAGGAAATGTTTTACCAACTGAGTAATATGCTTCCACAAATCTTCAGAGTGTCCTCTACGTTGACTTTGACCTCTAAGCACTGAATTTTGTGCCTCAGTAAGATGTATCCTGTTAAAAAAGGATGAGGTTACAGAGATTCTGGATTGGAATGTCTCTTTTTCTGAGGGATGATGACCCTGAAGTGGTATTTGTTGCAACTTCAAGAATCATGTTGTCATAATAAAAGATAAAAGCTGCCTGTACTTGGGTGTTAGCAGTTGATTTTTGCCTCTTGCTTTCTGTTTCAGCAGAGTATCAATGTTGAATTCCTCACCTTTATCTGAAAGACATTCAATGTAACGTTGTATGTGATCTACAGAATTATAAGTGATTCCCATAATTAAGTAGTAGGAATAAGAGCTTATGGTAGGAATAGGATCTTCTGGGTGGGCTTCAGGTTTTTGGTTTTTAAAAACATTTTCTGAATTTACTCAGTGACATTTAAAAAAATATGAACAATATCAGGTGTCTCCTTAGAATAACTTTGACGTAATTTGTCACAGTTGTCTTTCCAGGGTCACAGTGACCACAAAATAGAATGTGTCACTGCCTCATTTTACCATTTTACTATTACAAAATGAATGAAACAAGCATTTAACCTGCTGCACTTTGTAAATCACAGAATTTTTAATTTTTTTTTAATTATTTTTTCCTTTCTTGTTTTTTGATTTAGTATGTTAACTTTTTGCTTTTATTTCAAGATTTCACATGGACAAGTCTGTCACATGAACATCTTAATAAGAACACAATAGTGTTCTCATTACTTTGTGGTACAGGTATATTTTCCTGCCTATTAATGTTTCATGACTAAGCAATCTAATCGGAAATGCTGGGGAGACAGCTCAAGATGCAGCTTAGTCCAAAAAAACAAAAAAACAGCCCCCGCCTCCCCATGATGGTGGGCAGGGGGGAGGTTGGGCACTACCTTTCCCCCATGTTGGACAGTCAAGATTTTTAAGCTCGGCTCTGGACCCAGCAGGAGTCTGGGATCAATCCTTCAGTGCAGAGACTGGCCACAGGGAAAGTCCTGTCTGAAACTGGGATTCTCAGGGCTGCCAGAAGAGTCAGGCTCACAGCAAAGCAGCTGGGGTGGTGGAGGTCCCAGGTAGCTTTCTGAAGTCCACGGTTCTGTTCTGTAGGAAGCTTGGGGGTCCTGGCAGAACTGGCTCAGAATCTGCAATCTCTTTCTGTGTATTGCTGAAATTCTGCACTTGAAAACTGGAGACCCTGGAAGCCAACTAAAAATCAAATTATTTTCTATTTTCAGTGTGCTTTTTTTAAAAAAAAATTATTACCATTTAGTTTGATAAATGTGAAGACTGCAAATCTCTGTCCCGGGGAAACTGCATAATTTAAAATTCTCACAGAAAATCAAAGGAATATTAACCAGTTCATGATGTTTATAAAGTCACTACATAATTAACGAACTCTTAGCCTAGTATTTTTATCAAGTCCTGCATGCTGTAGAGAAGCTATGTAAGTGACCCGGCAAACATCTATTGCTGAACTGTCAAATGCTTTCTTTTCCTCTGCCAGCAACTTCTAAAGAAGACTCATGCAAGTAATGTGACCTAATTTGGTGTTCTAGAAAAGAAGGATGTAAATTCTTCTAGAAGGAGCTGGATTAATCTTGTTAGAGCTCATTTTACATTGCTGGCCTTAAGCTGAAATCAAACTCTGGTCCCAGAAAAGCAAATGCTCTAACCACTATTCTGTTTGTGAAAGGTGCGGTAGCAGAAGTATTCGTTTTTATAAGTCTTAAGACTTATCTGTGTTATAAAAGAGGTCTGTGTTACATACTTGATATTTCTATTCATTTATTTATTTTTCTTCAGTGAGGACATCTGTCAACAAGGAGCCTGTGAAACACCAAAAAATCTTGAGCAAATCATCTGGCTTACACTTTTAGACTCTATTAATAAAAATAATGCCTGAATTCTCCTGTTATTTTGCCAAAACACAAAGACACCATTTAATTTAGTACCACCAGTGTAAAACTGCCAGTAATTTCTAAGAAAAATTAAGATTAATTTTTTTAATTTGTGTGTTTTCAGTCCTCAGTGGATTACATATGGATTTTTTAGCATAATAACGAATTGGTCTTTGATACTAAAAAGAACAAGCACGCTCTAGTGGTGAGGTTTTGGAAAATCAAAGTGGTAGGAACGGTATGAGAAAACTATTAGTTCTGCTTAAAATCGTATTGAAGCCTGCCCCTTGTAAAATCTGAATTGGCCTGCCAAACTGAATCGTCTAAAGGACGCTTGATACAATATCTGTTATTCCCATTTTTCATATCTATTCCCGGGGAAGTAGTGCTACCAGTGGATTTTTAGCTGTCTTTGTAGAAAAACAGAATATAGAGGTGGGATGACCTCAACTGTACTTTCTGTTTGATCTGTACCTGGCAGCCGTACAGAACGGTAGCCTACAGGCTGCAATTTATGGAGTAAAGCCACGTGAGAAATCTTGTTTGGGTCATGAGAAGCTATTTGAGATTAAGAGGAAAATGACTCAATAGGCATGAGGTTTTCTATTTGTATATACAGTGCAGCATTCCTTGGAAGGATGACGGTATTTAATGCCTTGAAAATGTTGCGGAAAATTGTACGTGTGGCTTGTATTGAATAAATTGTTGTTGCCACGAAGAGAAATGAGGAGTGAATGTCACTGTTGAGCTTTCTTTTAACCTGCTTGTGACCGGTATAAACTGCAGGTGCCCTCTACAGAATCTGAACTGAAGTTATTACAAGAAAAAAAAAATAATGTAGAGAGTCTCAATTTGTCAAGGACATAGCTAACTGATCTTCGGCCTATTGTCTTCAGGTATATCATCTGTGTCCATTTGCTTATGTGGTGACTGATGACAAACAGGAGGAGGTGGGGGGAATACAGACAGTTGAGAAACACATTTACAGACATCATCCCGGCCAGGCTGCTTTTACCCTGTTGTAATTCCAGAAATTTCACTGTTACTAGATGCCTCTGCCCGGAGAGGTAAGAATCGCATCTCAAGTCTTTCCCTCTGCAATAGTTCACCCTGGATAGCAGAATCTAAGTTAATGAAGCACAGCTGAAAGATGTTATTTTGTAACTTTTCCCATTGCATGAGACATGAATGAAGCCACGGAAGGTGATTATGGAGAGGGGATATAATTTAAAGGAGGAAATTATGACTAACATTATGAGTTCTAACCCAGTTCTCTTATTGCCGTGAGCTTAAGAGTTGATCAGTTCATTTGATCTGTACCTTGTTTTCTCCTCATTAGAGGAAAGTTTAATTTATGCTTGTGTAGTATTTTGAGCACCAGTCTTGCATGCCGCATTTACTCTTACTTCTTGCCTGTACTGTATCCAAAAATACGGTGCTCTTCCCTGGTATTCACACCAGGTCAGAAGTGTAAAGAGATGCCTGTCCTCTTCTTGTATCGTTGCCTCACTGAGGTATCAGGACAGACCATCGGTGCTGCATAAAAATAACTGTATTACTTCATAGTGTATACTGGATGTGGTAGAAGTCACTAGCAACCACAGAACTGCGGTCCCATAGGACCACAGAATTAGAAGAACATATTATTATGCACAAGTACAAACAACCTCATTTCTGGTTGTGTAAGTTCAAGGGCTTGACTTTATGCTATAATAGTGTTTAAACGCTAAGTTTTAATCTAACCCCAAAGTGCAGAAGCAAGTGGAAGGAAGCAAACACACATCACAAGGATCAGCACTCAGAGACCAGCCGCAACAGTCATCAGAAGCAAGACAGGGATGAACTGAGTACCCTGGTAAAACTCGTTACGCTTGAGAGAAAGAAGAGACTACCTGCAGCAACAGGGAGGTGTCCCGCGCGTGAAGGAGTCCTTAGAAGAGCTTAAGCTATTTGGTAGCAAAATTACTTTGGAAAGCTGGACTAAACCCAGAAGGCAAAGTCGTCCAGCGGTTACAGGTAGTATGGTCAGCGGATGGGACCCGTTCGCCTGTCGGTAGCTGTGCTCCCCCTTCTGCTTGCTGGCAAAGCAGGCAACAGGCAGCTACTGCAGGCAGCACCGGGTCATACCCCTACATCGGATAAGTCTGTAGCTTGGTAGCAAATGTGGCTTCAAGTCCCCTCATGTGATAATAAAGCGAATTGAACTGTGGTGTTGAACATGCTGAGCAAGTGCTCCGATGGGTGGGCTTTTATATTAAGTGGGGAGCTTCATATGGTGGCAGTGTTTTCCTGGATGCACAGCACAGAGCTGGCACATCTACCAGACTGAGTCACAGAGAGCATGTAGAGTGAAGACAACCTAGCTGATAATCTGAATGAGCTCGCACATAGCCAGTTGCCGATGTGCTTGGTAGTTACGAAATGGAGATGAATTTATGAATACTCAGAAGCAGAGCATTTAAGTTCCCGGGAAACTTTTCCTTCCCATGCTGCAACACCAAGCACTTCCATAGGTTAGTCCGGATAAGCATGGGTAGCACTTACAGCGTCTCAAGTAGGAATATAAATTGCATCTTAATTCCCATTTGGAATGTGTTGATTTCTTTCTTTGCACATGATTCAGGCTGTCCTGGTGATTTTAGGCTATAGAGGAAGCCATAAGAAGCCTGCAAAGTTCTTTCTAAGATTATTTCTTGGGGATTAGGCCAGAATAGGGGAAAAGAAATGCGGTTCACTGTTCTTTATTTCCATTCCCACATCTGCCAGAATAATTTGTAAAGGGAGAAAAACAGTCTTCACCCTTTATAATAAAGGCTCCAAAAGAGAAAAGCCATTGAAACTAGTTAATGTAAGATGTGAAGTCTCGCAAGCTCTGCCTTCTTATGTAAGATGCCCCAGTACAACTTCTATGGACAAAGTGTCACGTCCAAAGTCTGTTGCTTAGGAGGACCTACCAACAGCATCATTGGAGAGGATGCTGCGTACATCAGGAGTAGAATACAGCAGGAGTGACCTGCCCATCAGCTCAAACAGATACATCACGGGACCCTGGGTAAGGAAGAAGATGTTTAGTCCCTTGCCTGTGTCCCATTGAATAAGCACAAGGAAGGCGGCTGCTGTCTGTGGAGGAGGAGGGAACCTCTACTGGTCTCCTGGGAGGAGGTGTCTGTCATTAGGCCCGTGGGAAGGCTGGGAAAGTGGATGACTTGCAGAGGTGACGGCAGTTCATACAGCAACAGGCATCATACCTGAAATAGCTGGGATGAGCGGACGAGAAATGGAGGGCGCACACTAATACTACCTAATTAAGGGTATTAGGGGCCAAAGCGTAAGGAAAATAAATCGAGTGGAAGAATGCACTGTAAAAAAGCCCAGAGAAACTTCTTGTCAGTGACTGGTCAGCTCTTGTTTGCTAAATTTAATAATGCCTTTCAACCAGAAAACACTGACTACATTAACAATCTCTAATGTGGCTGTGGCAGAAGGAAGAGTGTCCATACAAGGAAGTCAGCTGGAAGAGTAATGCAATTTAGACAAGGCCAAGGGATATGGCTGGGAAGTAACTAAGCAGACCATGAAACATTCACTATGTGGCCAGTAGAATAGAGCAGAATGGACCGAGCAGGCCACAAAAAAGACTGCAGAGGTGGCAGAAAACAGTATAAAGAGTGGGGTGGCAAGTGCAGCTCAGGGAAGATGAGATAGCGTTAGTAAGCAAAGCTTCCTCTGGGCACTTTCTTCCCACATGAAGTATTTTCTTTCATTGGAAAACCCACTATAGACTTAAGTACACAATGCATAGTTCTTGTCTCACTGACCAGTTTCTCTGCTTTCAGAACTGACGTGGAATGGTGCTTTCAGCCAGCCCTATTCAGGGCTGAGAAAAGGCGGAGAAATTTTCTCTAGGGGGGATATTTATCAATACCCATAGGGAAGAAAAATTCACTGAACAAAACAAGGTTCTTGTGTCATGTTTGTAACACAGACGTATAAATATGAAGTATCTAGTATCAAATATTCTATGTAACATAGGAAAAGACCAAAAGCTAACAGTGTGAAATCATAAAAGAAATCAGCATGGACTAGCACGTAATCATGTGCTATATCTGCACTTCTCAGAAGAGAAGAGATACTGCCATGTTTCAGATGGCTGTTGCAGTTCACAACATCTCCTAAATCTTCGTTCCAGTCACTAGGAATACAGCAAAAGATACCATCATAGAAAAGCCACCAACCTTGTGCAGTCCAAGGCCCGGAGGATGTGATGTTAGTTTTGATTGTCTTCCTAGTTTTTATTTAGCAGTCACCTTTATTTAGGAGCCACCTTTTGCTCTTCATTTTGCTGATGTAAATTCAAAGTCTACTAAAGTTCACTGACTTACTCCAAAATTACACGGATGTAACTGAGAGCAGAATTTGGCCTTGTGTGCCCTTCCAAGGGTGCTAACTTTGAAGAGATACAGAGTAACACTGGCTAAATGACAACTGAAGGGGAATATGAAAACCATCTGTAAATAAAGGGTGCAAAGATTAAAGAGGAGGCGGGCTTGTACTGCATGTTCCAAGAAGGATTTTAACTTAACTGACAGGGATAAAATTGAGCAAA
This sequence comes from Dromas ardeola, assembly GCA_013398915.1. NCBI lineage: Eukaryota > Metazoa > Chordata > Aves > Charadriiformes > Dromadidae > Dromas > Dromas ardeola. Next base: position 28,049 of record VYZM01020598.1, read on the forward strand.
GAAAAATACGTAAGAATTAGAGAAGCAATATTTCTAAAAACTTGGAAATAAATCTCATAATGTACAAAAATTTCTCTGAGAATGGAGAGATATCCACTGTGTAATTTACAAAATGATAGGAGGATACAGCTATGCCTTTGTGTTATAAAGTACTCTTAAGCTGCCTGGGAGATGGCAAGACAGGGGGTCATGTCTGCCTTTCTGATTGCTCAAATGGAATGGATTGATTTCTCCCTCCTTCTGTTCCATCTTTGGGAAGCACATGCATGACCATCTGGGTCCAGACAAACATGGTTTTTTCCCAGTTGTCTTAATATATTGATCGGTTTTAAATCTGCGCAAAGGAGTATACTATGGAGAAAAACTCTCCCTTCCTTCAAAATGCACTTTCTGTGAAAGACAAAACTTTGGGGGAAGAAATCCTCTCGTTGAATTAATTTAGGTTTGGAAGAGGGTATAAAGAGTCATATGCTACACGACATTCTCAGCTCTTTCCTAATGGGCTTTGGTTCATTCATAACGGTGCCAAACATCATCAGAGCATCTCTGAGACCTAGTGGTTTCAACAGGGGTTCAAGGCCGTTGTCTCCATGCAGGAATGGACCCTGTACATATAAATTTAGGAGTGTCTTGAACTGGGAAGTTACCAGAGCTGAAGCTGGTTTGGTTGTCTCCCAAAAGTCTTATTTTAAGTGCCTTAAACTGAACCATAACAGCTCCTGCCCGGCATAAATTATAATCCTTCAAAATGCTCTGTACTCACTCATGCAAGTCATTTATAGTGACTGTTTCAACTTTGTTCCAAAGAACACTTTTAAATCCCAGCAGAAATAGCACCACTCCACAAACAGGGGCCTGCTTCCTTCCGCCACTCCTTGTGTGTGCAGAATCCACGTTATCAGTCCTATTTCCGCAGCGGAAATCCTACCAGCACAAGCTAGCCAAGACTCCTTTTTTGAGAAATGAATCTTTCCTCGCTCATCAATAAAAGGTGGAAATTGCAGTGGGTCAGTGACAGGAGCTTGGCCTCAAGCTTGACCAGCTACACAAGAGGATGTGAGTGCTTCTGTTGAGTAGCTGTTTGGAAACCGCTGCCTGACCACCAGTTGTTATCTTGGATACGTTTTTAGCCATTTCAGGCAATTCTCCCTGCCCATGGAAGTGGTTCTTTCTTTCAAGCACTCCATAAATTATGGGCAAGTCTTGCAGGCTGATGTTACTACATGCGAAATGGTACACACCACTCTTGCGTCGATAGCTAGTCCTGCTCAGCTCTCTTTATAGATCCTCCTGTTAAGAAATACTAACTGCAGGTAAAAATACGTCGTTGGCAATTGCAACTTTCTGAGGTTCGTTTGATTTCTAAACCTTCAAAATAATTCAGGGAAGTGCTTCCTAACCATGAGGGTTATTGTGTTTTCCTTGGTGCAGATGCTTTTACTAGTTACAGTTTCTGCTGTTTCAGTAGATGGAACTTGCTGTGCAGATTGGGCCATTGCTTCTTCAGTTCTGCCTTTAATCTTCGATGCACTCTGGACTCCTCAAGGAAGGCGAAGTTTCCCCATAACACACTTCCTACTTGTGTTTCTGAATCACTTGGTAGCTGGCATTTATTGTGAGTCCCAACAGAAATGACGATGTGCAGGCAAAGTTAAGTGAGCGATGTAGCACTCAACACGAGTAGCGTAAAACCTCTGGATGTTCAGCACATGACACCCAGCACACGAGTGACCACAGCAGTACAGAAGGCAAAGGTTTATGTTCTGATTACCATAGCCTTAATAGGAATTATCTGCCTCACCCTGTAGTACCCACACTCAGCAAAGTCAAACTCCGTATGTTTCAAATTATCTAGTCCTTTTAAAACTCCTGTCATTGCATCACACAATTTATTCTACTAAGTTGATAGAGAAACTGAAGGGCTCAAGTGGTTGAACATTATTTGGTTGGCAATCACACAAAAGACAGGCTTTCAGTGTTTGTTGTTGTTAGCACTGTAGCTACATACTGTGAGCCAGATAATGGTAGGATGAATTGCAGAGAGATGAAATGTATTTGATCAGGAAAACTTTACTTACTGGGAATATTATCAGGCTATAGGAAAGTTAAAATCATTTAAAATCACCTAGGCATTAAAAATCACCTGGACAGTGGACGGGATGTTCTGTAACGCAGAGATGGGAGCAACCTTCCTCCCTGTGAAACACAGAGGCCACTCCTCGTTCCCATAGCTTTCTCTCCTGCCTTAGGTTCACGTTAACCCCACCACAGGCACCCTCAGCAGGAAGGAAGCTTGCTTGTTGCTTTTGTGTTTGTTGGTTGCTTGTTTTAAACATTTAATTCACTATTTGCAGGACACAAAGTTCTGTGAGACCAGACTCCATTACATATTCCAGGACACACAAGTTCTAACTCAAAGGCTACTAGAATTAATGAAAATGAAATGTCAGTGACTCGAGAGCAGTGGAGATCTCCAGATCAAATCCTAGGAGTTTTGATGTCTTTATTATTAAATGGATGTCTGTCTGGCCAGACTTTTGTCACAATTTTTGCCTTTTATGCCTCTGCAGCCAAAAGCACCACCAACCATCAGTGTTCAGACCATCGTGGTCTGCAGTGGGGTAAGTAGCATGTCCAAACTCTGATAAGACCTCAGAAGAAAATACCAGCACCCACAGGTCAATTGAAGCTAATTACTTATAATTGCAGTCCCATACCAGAAAAAAAGGCCATTACAAGGATCTTCAAGCCAGACCAACATACGTAAGCAGCCATGCTCTCCCCCCCCTGAAAACAGCAGGATTTGAAATGGAATGGCTCAGTTCTTCTGCCATGACTGCTATCTCTGAGCTATCAGATTAACTACAGTTCAGTTCATTAGCCTATCTTAATTCTCACATACATAAAATACTACCGAGGGGAATTTAGCAGGCTTTCCCCCCCTCAAAAACAAAAGAAAAACATAGTGAAGACAAGAAAATTCTCTTCTCATCAAACAAAAGCACATAAAAATAAAATACTATGTTCAAGAGGATGGCTCAAACCAAAACTAAGACAATACTTTCAAGTAACTTTTATTTAATGTGATGCGAGTGATGAAGCTAGAGATGAATCTCTCCAGACATTTCCTAGAAAATCTCTGCCCATCTGTTTAAATTTCTTTGCTCTGTGAAGTGCACCATCAAGGCTGTTTACACTGAAACTACAGAGTTTGAATAGCTAAAGCATAAAGCCGTCATATCACGGAATCACGGAATCTTCAGAGTTGGAAGGGACCTCTAGAGATCATCTAGTCCAACTCCCCTGCCAAAGCAGGATTGCCTACAGCACATTACTCAGGACTGCATCCAGACGGGTCTTGAAAGTCTCCAGAGAAGGGGACTCCACAACCTCCCTGGGCAGCCTGTTCCAGTGCTCTGTCACCCTCACCGTAAAGAAGTTTTTCCTCATATTTGATCGGAACTTCCTGTGTTCCAGCTTGTGCCCGTTACCCCTCATCCTGTTACTGGGAACCACTGAAAAGAGCCTGGCTCCATCCTCCTTAAACCCACCCTTTAGATACTTGTAAACATTAATAAGGTCTCCCCTCAGCCTTCTCTTCTCCAGGCTAAAGAGTCCCAGCTCTCTCAGCCTTTCCTCGTAAGGGAGATGCTCCAATGCCTCAATCATCCTTGTTGCCCTACGCTGGACTCTCTCCAGCAGTTCCCTGTCTCTTTTGAACTGGGGAGCCCAGAACTGGACACAGTATTCCAGTTGTGGCCTCACCAGTGCAGAGTAGAGGGGGAGAATGACCTCCCTTGACCTGCTGGCCACACTCTTCCCTATGCAGCCCAGAATTCCGTTGGCCTTCTTGGCGACAAGGGCACATTGCTTGCTCATGGATAATTTACTGTCTACCAAGATCCCCAGATCCTTTTCTTCAGAACTGCTTTCCAGCAGGTCCACCCCTAACCTATATTGGTGCCTGACATTCTTCCTCCCCGGCTGCAGGACCCTACACTTGTCCTTGTTGAACCTCATTAGGTTCTTCTCTGCCCAGCTCTCCAGCCTTTGTAGGTCACGCTGGATGGCAGCACGGCCCTCTGGGGTGTCAGCCACCCCTCCCAGTTTGGTATCATCAGCAGATTTGCTGAGGATACACTCTGTCCCCTCGTCCAGGTCATTGATGAATATGTTAAACAATACTGGTCCAAGTATTGACCCCTGGGGGACACCACTGGTTACAGGCCTCCAACTTGACCCTGCTCCATTAATCACAACCCTCTGAGTCCTGTCACACAGCCAGGTCTCAATCAATATGATGAATCTTTGCTGGATGCCATTATATAGGCTGACTGTATAGTCAGTCTCCTCCACTCAGTTGCATGCCTAAGCCAAATTCAGGGCTTTTTATGACAAAGTAATGTTAAATCTGGCCCTACTGAACTTTGTGGGAGTTTTGCTATTGGCTGCAGTGGGTTTAAGATTTCACTTCCCAGTATGTAGCATACTTCTAGCAGCATGTAATGGTTAAATAAGAAGATGAATGTGTGCAAAATATGCAAGACCTCAAATGTTTACAGCTCATCTAAACAAAAGATTATCTAACAGCCAGATCTAAAGGCTCAAAATCCAGACTGGGCATCAGAAGACCAAGACTCGCTTCCTCAGTGTCACCAATGCCTCATGGCACCTTTAGCCAAGATATTCCCTTTCAGCTACTTAATTTGAAAACCACGGGTGATGAAACTCACCCTTGCAAAATTGATATATACAGTACAAGAGTGCTGGATAAGTGTCATAATATACTTAAACCACCAGTGGGCAGCTGGTTTTCCAATAATAATATATACAGCTCTTCACCATTCAAACATACACTAGTTAGCAGTGTATCAGTGTAGGTAGTGTAAATCTCATGAAAAAGGAATCAAATTAATAGAACCTTGCACATTTTATTCACATTGGTAACACTATTCAGGTGCTTTTGTTTTCACAAGATCTGGTCTCTTGCAGAAAAAGGAAAAGCTCTGAACAATTAACTTGCAGATTAAAAAAAACAGACAGCAAGACAGAAAGAAAGAAAGAGAAAAATATATTGCAAAAGGTCTCTGCAGTAAATTGAAACAGACACCAAGCAGCATATTCAAAAGATCACCCTAGTCAGAGAATTATTCTTAGCCCTATAGTAATCATCATATGTTAAGTTAGATGGATATCTCTCTATGGCTGGAAATACAGCATGAAGGTCAGACATGGCTTGATCTTTTCTAGAGTTGGCAAGAGTCCCACTTCAAGTGGGAGGTTAGACTAGATGACTTCCAGAGGTCCCTCCCAACCAACATTTCTATGATAGCATGATCTCACACCGATATTGCAATTAAAGGGACCGTGTTAATTTTTAAAAAATCTGTGGGATGTGCAGAGCTCATTAGGTTTATTCATATATAAAGAGTTTAGAGGAAGGGGCTTTCAGTCATGCTGATTCTTTATCTTTGTACACCACGCTTTAGACAACAGTGTATCTTATTTTTGCTTACAGCGGGAAATAATTTGCTGAAAATGGACGGCAACATTTACTAGTTTTTCTTCTCCACAGATTTATTTTACAGTAAGTAAGTATTTATTGACAAAGTCGATCAGCCCCACTGTCTGGGTGTGAGACCCACCAGGTGAGTCAGCCTGCAAGGCTCTCTTCATGTCACTTTACAGACTGGGGGGGGTTACTGCCTACGGGGCTGTGGGACTCAGTAGGGCACGCCGGGAAGAAAAGCATTTTTGGGATTGCACCAGACATATTATGGGATATTTAGGGAAAGGACCAGAGGTGGGGAGGGATCAAGGTGAGGAACACGTGTGGGAAAACAGAGTGATAAGGGGGTCAAAAGGGGACAGTTGTCTGTAAACAGGTTGGTGGTCAGTGCATTTGTCTGGCTGTGCCCCTGCACCTGGTCACCACAGGCTCTTCTGTCTTATTAAACCCTTGTTCCTGACTATTTTCCCAGATGAGGGACACTCTGTTCTGTGTGCACGTGTATGTATGGAGGTCTGAGTGCCAGTCACTGGGCAGGGGCCCATGGGTCAAAAGGGGCCACGAGACTGAGAAGACAGCAACTGGAGGGAAGGGAAAGCGTGCCTGTTGTGTGGGTGTGGGTGTCAGTGTGTGTCCTTGCTAGTGAATATCACGCTGAACTACCTACAAGTAGGATAACAGTCTTGGTAGCCAGGTATTGGAGTGGCCGTAAACAACCAGAGGGTCTGAGAGCTGGCTACTGGAGGGACTTCGACGTCTGGGGGTCAGCTGCTGGGAAGGCTAGTGGAGAGACCTGTTTGTGTATGTCTGTGGTGATGGGGAGGACAGGGATCCAGCGGCCAGATGCTGGGGAGACTTAACAGCTCAGTCCAGTTATGGGGGAGATCCGTAGGGCATCTGTGTGTCTGTGTAGGTATGCAAGGAAGTCTGAGTACCAGCAACAAGGTGTGCAGGGTTTCGTACGTCCAAGTGCCAGCAGCAGGGCAGATCAAAGATCAGGGGAAGTTACTGGATAGACTGTCAAAAAGCACATCAGCTGCTGGAGAGATGGGGGGTGTGTGTGTATATATATATATATATACACACACACACACGTACGTATGTATGTATGTATATGTACACATACATGCATATATACGCATATATTTTCCACTGATGGTCTTTCATCCTCATCAGTCAGAGAATGTAACAGGATGAGGCTATTGGTGCTGTTTGTGTTTGGTTGAGTGTTGTCTGCCTCTGTTGGTCTGTAGGACCATAGATATGTATGTACGTACTATGTGCATGTGTGGCTACTAGAAATACCTGCTCAGCCTCGCTACTGGGGGGAACTGGGTGTATGGAGCTGCAGCAGCCTCGGCTGGATTCAGCCTGGATTCGGCAACCCCCAGTGCTCTGGAATCCTCTGAGTCCCAAAAGCTCTGACTTCTTTTTGTGCTGTTGGAGAACTTAGAGCTCGTCTGCCTCACAGCTAAAATAAATCAGACCCACTGATATATACAGTGGGTCTATATATGCAAAATCCGAAGTCAAGGTGGAGAAGGAATTTAATTACGACTACAGCTCTGCAGAAATGTGTAGGGCCCTAATTCAGAAAACAAGTATTTGTCTGACTGCAGACATATAAAGTGTACCCAGAATTAAAGTTATGCTCAGATTTAAGCACCTCTTTAATAAGGTTTTAATGAAAACAGAAAGTCATTCTCATAATTGGCAAGCGGCTGAATATGAGCCAGCAGTGTGCCCAGGTGGCCAAGAAAGCCAATGGCATCCTGGCTTGTATCAGAAATAGTGTGACCAGCAGAAGTAGGGAGGTGATTGTCCCCCTGTACTCAGCACTGGTGAGGCCACACCTTGAGTATTGTGTCCAGCTTTGGGCACCCCAATACGAGAGAGATATCGAGGTGCTGGAGCCAGTGCAGAGGAGGGCAACTGCTGTGGTTCGGCCTCAGACGGCACCAAGTGCCGCTCGCTCGGGCTTTCCCAGTGCGGGAAGGGATTGGAAGAAAAAGGCAAAATTCGTGGGTTGAGACAAAGGCAATTTAACAGAACAGCAAAGGGAACAAGAAAACAACAACAGTAACACGGACAGAGGGATGTACGAACACGATTACAGAACCGCTGCGGTGACACCCCAGCCCACTACAAGCGGTGACTTCCAGCCCCCTCCCCCGGCAGCTCCCAAGTGGGCATGGCTCCCATGGCATGGAATACCTGTGTCCCTGCCGGAGCCTGGGG
>VYZM01020598.1:40202-104914 GCA_013398915.1 Dromas ardeola
TTGTTTTTTACTATGGGTACTATATGGGATGACCACATATTACAAAATCACAATGAATAATAACTTGGAGAGTGGAAACAACATGCCGTGTAAATGTAGTAGGCATTTGAGAAAGAATCCATCACTAGTACCAGATTAGTTTATTTTCACTGACTGAGCAAGTTTGCAGTTGGCAACAACAAATTGTAGGAAAAGCTGATACAATGAGGGTAGGGCTGGCATCCAGCTGGACCCTGAGAAGATGGAGGAATGGGTTGACAGGACTCTCATGCAGTCTGGCATTAAAAAATGCAAAGCCTGGGCCCTGGGAAGATGTTATTCCTGGCAATAGTACAGGCTGAGCACTGACTGGTGGGGTATTAGCTGTGCTTTTAGAAGAGGCTGGGGATCCTGGTGGGGAGCGAGCTGAACCTAAACCAGTAGTTGTGGTAAGGAAGGCCAACCACAGACTGGGCTGCATTAGCAAGAATGCAGCCAGGAGGCTGAGGGTTGGGGGAAGTGACTATTTCCCTGTAGCTAGCACTGGTGAGGCCACATCTGGTGTGCTGTGTCCAGTGTTGGCCATCCCCGCACAAGAGAGAGGCCAACAAATCAGAGCGAGTCCAGTGGAGAGCCACTAGGGTGCACAGGTGACTGAAGGACATTGAAGGTGTTCAAGGAAAGGCTGAAGGTGCCCTCAGCAACTTACAAGGATCAAGGTATTGCTAAACTGTTTGTAGCATTTTAGAGCTTTAGCTTCCTAGTAAAGAAAAAATATTTTTGCTTGTCTCAGAAAAATGCCTTTTGAATAAAGTCCTGGATATCACCAGGAAAATTATTAGCTGATCCTTATGGAGAAAATTCACAAAATTTGAATGCTGCATATATGTCATAAATGTATCCCTTCTTCAAGCACAGAAGACACCAACCGAGTGCAACTCTAACAGATTTCTGCAGGAACTGTACGGGTCTTACAGAATGACCAGAGCTGATATTATGGTTTAGTTCCACTTCTTTAACTCCATATTTTAGCTTTTCCGTGTTTCTTTTTATAATCTCCTTACTAACCCTGTTATTGCACTGAGATATAGCCTGTCTTGTCTCTTTCACCTCTTCTATAATACTGAAACCAAAAAGGTTCACTAACAATGCTTTTTTACACCCTCTGCTCCTTAATGCTCTAATCTTAAAACTACTTCTATATGTGCCTATCTTTGCTGCTGTAAGTCAGGCCAGTTCAGCAATCTGCTGCAGCATGTGCCTGATTTTGAGTGTGTGAACAGTCCCAGGTCCCACAGGAGCCAACGATTGCAGACTCCAAAAGTGCAACTTGCTAAAAATTATGTCCCAGCCACCTGTCGTATATATTTGGTCTTTGATGATGTAGGCCACAATACTGACTAGCTGTCTATTCCCCATATATTTTTTAGTGTTCGCTCTGTATTTTAACCATTTCTATTTTTTCCTGTATGCCCCTGCAGATCTGATGTGCTCCTCACAATTTCCAAGATCAATTTCCATATGTATGCCTGCAAAATTCCTTCCAGTCTCTTTTGGCATCTTTGAATACCTCACCATCACCCTTCTGTCTCAAAATGAAGTGGTTTTGCTGTTCTTCTCCTTTTTTCTCCATTTCCTGGGCAGATTTTTTCCCTTAATATTTCTTTGCAGAACTAAGTCTTATCAGTTATATAGCCTTAAACAGCTCACCTGTCTTGCATTCCTGTTTCCTTGGAAGGTCTATACAAAATTGGACTTCCTCAATATGCTATGGCATGTCTTGAGCCCCCTTTGCTGTATTACTCACCCTGCTGTTGAGGAGCTAAAATTTACCATATTCTCTTCCTTCTATTCAGAAAAGGAGCTAAAGGAACAAAACCTGAATTACTGCATTTATATATGAAAACTCATCCTGTTTGCAAACCTGACCAGAATGCAGATCACTTCTGAAAGAGCCCCATTTCTTCATTTAGACAATGAGCTTTCTCTTTGGATGAATTTCTGATGGCTAACTGAGCTTTAGCCACCCATCTAGGTAGCTTTCTGAGAATGCAGCTTGCAGCTTTACTAGACCTCTGGTGATGAGAACAGGATATAATTTTATATGCACATTTTCAAAGAGGGAAGGAAAAATGTACAGTTACTCTTCTAGATCCAATTTAACCTTGGGTGTCTCTTAACCAGTCCTGGGAATCAACTTACTTATACTAAATAAGAAATAAAACTCCCTTACCTTCCCACTTACCTTTGCCTATTTATAGAGGTTCACATAAAGAACAACCCGAGAGGAGAACACCATCTTCAAGCTAAATCTTCAAGCTAAAATGACATTTTGGAGCCATCGAAAAGTTCAAGCTGACAGCTATATGATTTATGCACCCAGGGACTGAAGGCAAAGCATTGAATCTTTTGGACAGTTTTAAGGACAAAGTTCTATAAGGAAAAAATATTTACCCTTTAGAGTGGTGCAGCACTGGAATGGGCACTCAGGGAGGGTAGGGAATCTCCTGTCTTTGAGGATACTTTTTCAGAGCCCTGAGTGCACCTGGCAACTGTAATTGATCCATACAACTCTATGTATACCCTCCAAACTGCACCCTCTTGCCCATGGCTCCAGGAGCTCCCTTTAAGCTCAGGGCTGTGCCTTCAGTCCTGGCGTAAGCTACAGCATAAGTGTCTCTGTGTCTGGTTCCCAATGGCTCCTGTGCTGTTGTTTGGATTTCCTGGTTTCACCTGGGACCTGACTTGTTACTTTGCCTTTGTGTGCTGAGCCATGGGCTGTCGATGGGACCTGTTAGTATCAGCACCCCTGCTCTGCTCACCCAGTTTGGGCACTGGTGAGGACCTCTGACTGTGCCCTGGCCGAAGGCACTGCCGCTGCCCACACTGCAGTCACCCTCAGCTGCTGGCTTGCCTTCCCTTCTGGAGTAGCACTCTTCTTGCTGCTGCCTGATGATGTTAAAGATTTGACTTGGCAACCTGCTCTTGCCTTGGAGTTACCACTGCTTGGAGCAGGAAGTTGAACTTGATGAACTCCCCAGGTCCCTTTTAATATAAATCTTTCTGTGACTCTGATTCAGTAGTTACTCAGGGAGTTAAGGAATCAGAGAGAAGATTAATGGGGAAGGGCAGGAGAAGACATGATGAGTTCTTCAGTAATATCATTGACAGTCCAAATTTCCTCCCTTCATGAGCTATTACATGGTTGCTCTTTTTGTACATGCAATACGTGATGGGCACATTGCAGAACAATGTTTAAACCAAAAAAATGAAACACCCAAGGAAGAAAAAAGGTATTTCTGCAATGGTCAGGATAAGGCTGAGTCTGCGAAACTTGCCATGGGTATGACAGGGGCAGAAACAGGGAGCTGGACTCCCATGGCTCCTACAATTTAATCTCAGAAACATAAAGGACTTGCAGAATCTATTTTTCTTGCTGTGGTTCCACAAATATTCAGAGCATGACCCAGCTTTTGGGAGGGGGCTGGTGAGACTTGTGTTCCTGAACTCCTGCTAGCCCTAGGGTGCTTAATCACATGGAAAGCACATGCAGCTGATTACAGAAGCCAGGGTTTTCCAAACCTCTGCATGGATCACTTGGCACAGTCTGGACTTTTGATGCCCTTTAAAAAGTTCTCCCACATGCAGATCTGGATGCAAGCAGGGTGAGGATGAGGCACTCTCCACCCACCCTTATGTAGCTGGCAATGAGCAAATGCTCTAGCACAAAACAATGGAATATGGTCTTTGAAACATCCCCCCAGCCCCCAGAAACATCCAGGATACTGCAGCCAGGATACTGAGACACCTGCCTGATACAAGCATGTGTGAAGTCTGCAAGGCTTCAGATTATGGCCTTGAGATTGCGTTTCAGACTTCGATTGAGAAATGTGTCTGTGCCATTGGGAGAGAGGTGCAAGAGGTTTCCAAACAGACACTGCCACTACAGATGCTGCTGGATCCAACACCAGTCCACATACCTTTACCTGCAGTCTGTTGCTCCATTGGCAGGTAGGCTGCTGGGTGTCGGGGAAGGGATTCATCTCCAGGATAAAAGACTTCCATTTAGGTGTCTCCATGTGTCTCAGCTCCTGTGAAACACAGAGCTTGTCCATGAAGGTAGTGAGGTCCCGAGAGTGCTTCAGCTCACCCTGAGGAAGAACCCACTGACTGGTGAGCTGTGTCAATTACCGGGCTACTTGACTGTATTAACTAGAGTCACATTTATTGTACTGCAAGATTAGACCTTTAGGGCACATGGACCCTCCAAAATGTAGGCACCTTCACACTGGTGCCCGAATATAAAGAAGTTTCCCACCCCAAGTAGCCTAAGGACTCTTTTTGTAGAACCAGTGTCTCCGCTTGTGGTGGGAGCGCAGTAACTCTCACCTCCCCTCACTCTGCAGTGACTCATTCAGCCTTCCTCTGTGGAAGAGCAACATGACAACATGGGTTACACACCTGTCTGCCTTATGGGATTTTCAAGACTTCAGATGTGGTGAGTGCAGAAAAAACATGAAGTAGCGTTCCTTTCCCTTACCTCCTGAGGACCAGCAGGCAATCCAGGTGTGTGCTAGAAACATCTGTTATGCTTTGGTTCAGGTCTTGTCTTCCTTTTAAAGACTACACCATATTCCCTAAGTACCAGGGATCTGAGGAGTTTCACTTCCACCCTTCAGGCAGCTGTGGCCAGGACTCAGGGATGCAGTGTCTATCCACCCAGCATCTTCCTACCTTCTCTTCCCCCACCAACACAGCAGGGGGAATGGGGAGAGGGTGGGGGAAGAGGAGGAGATGGCAAAGGCAGGACTCTTTCTATGAAACAAAAGAATCACAATGGCTATCAAAGCTGGATTACAAGCTTCAGACCCTCAGTGTTGCCCGCCCTCCAGGAAAAAAGCTTGACAAAACCAGGAAAGAGTTCAGAATGACTGCACAAAAAGCACAGGATTCAGACTCCTCTGAAATTTGAGAAGGGATCCAGATGAACAGATGAAGAACTGACATGAAAGAGAAGGTCCTCAACTGAGCTAATAGTACAACACAAGGAAGACGCAGCTACCTGGTAAACAGCAGAAATTGCCTTTAAGCTTTTATACTGGATTACAGCAAATGATCTGAATGGCTTCCACAGTCAGGAATCACCCAGACATGTGGCCAGTTGGCCTCTTAGACAAAACCTCATCATCGCCACCAACAAAAACAAGTTATTTTTGCTTTCCTATTAATAATGCTACCTAACTGGGCCATTTAGCATCCCTGTTCCTGCAGTGTCCCTGTTCCTGCTATAATGAGAAAACCATACACGTAACAAACCAAAACCAAATTAAACATGTTCCATGTCATTCCACTCTTCTAATAAATAACACTGAACAGATCTCTGTGGGGGCTGACGGCTGTCACTTCTTTTTTTTAATCTCAGCATTTTGCCCTCGGACTGCCTGTCCTTGTGGAGTGGGAACAGCTGAGGAGGTGATGAGAGAGGCAGCGTGGGCTGGTGTGCAGAACACCAGCCTGGGAACCCACAGGTTCACCATGAAATCACTGCTCTGTCTTACAACAGTCATTTCAACCTTTATAAGATATTCAGAGGCAGACACGGCTACCTCAGAACTGTTCTTGGTGAGATTTTATTGTGCTATGAATGGAGAAAGACCAGAAAGCCAGCTGCAATAAAATACATCTCTCACTGACAGCTCTACACCACAGAAGGATTTTTCTGCACTTCTAGAAAGCTCCAAATCTCCAAGTGTCCTTCTACCTGCACTGGCAAGAGCTCCACAGGGGAGTCAGTGCAATCACCAGCAGCTTTGGCTGTTCCCCTTCCGGCTCAATGCCAACTGCTTCAGCAGGCTGTGTGGGCTACCTTCTTCTCCCAGACCCTAGAAAAGAAGCTGATACACAATTTTCTTTCCCACAGGGCTTCATACCTTTGATTTTCCATACCAAGCTATAAACAGGCATAAATCTAGGACAGCTCTTGTGCAGAAAACAGAAAAGATAAAAGATGCTAGTTCGTCTCTGTTCCATCATGGTACATCAAGAACACCTCTGCTGCAAGAAGGAATTTGTGGTCATGTCATTAAGAGAAAGATTTGCCCATTACCCTGTCTGTGTGCAAACACAGCAAAGTTACTCTCTGTCCCTATGGACTAGCTTCTGCAGTAACTCTTCAGGAGAAAAAGATGGGCATGTTTGATATTTCTGTGCTTGACATACCCTCTTTGGAATATGAATTTAGCATGAATAAGCAGTAAACCCAGACTTTTTCCACGCAAGCAAGCTTCCCCCCCCGTCCCCTTCCCTCCAAAAAAATAGCAGGAATATGTTCTGTTGTTTGGGCCTGCCTGTAGGAAATCAGCATGTGAAAACTCAGTGACAGCCCTTGTGGCAGAATGGGAAGATAATTATTTTAAATGACTTTCTAAGCTGTTTAACTAACCCACTTTCTTACTGATGTATGCACATGCACCAAGATGCATGTGCCCAAGTGGTCTGTGTGGACATGGAGGACGAAGGAGACCCCTGTTAGGTCTTCACTATGTATCTTAGGTTCCTTTTGACTGGAGATGATAAACTGGGTTCGAGCAGGTCTTTTATTTGCTTTAGGAATCAGCAGTTATAATGAGGTGATACCTTTGCTTCAGAAGCTTGCTAGCTTCAGCCTCTAAGAGTCTTAGGCAAGGTTGCCATCCATTGTCGTCTTTATTCATTTTGGGTATCTGTATGGCTACAAATCTGCCTCTCTGTTGGATAACAGGAAGAGGAACAACAAATGCAGTGTGCTATAACCCTTTTTGTCATCCTTCTGCTACCAGAGCTCAGGTCTTCTGCTGATAAATCACCTATGCTGTGGCCCTAATCCAATCTAGTCTTGATGCCAACAATACACTCCTCATTGTTTACCAGTTTTACGGTTATTAGTTGGGTCCTTGGATATCAATAAAAGCCATCCCTGCAACCTGTGCTCTATTATTCTTTTCTGCTACTTTCATACTGTGATTCGTATTTCATTCATAAGTAGTCCTACTATTTGTGTTACAAATCTCTACATGCTAGCCAACAAACCCCATTAGCCTAAAGATGGTCCGATGGGGTTCCATGGTCATACTTGGGCTAACAGAGTTTTATGCACGTTATCCAGGACCTGCAATACTTGCCCTGCCACGGCAGTCAGACTTGTCACCTGGAAATCTCCCTCCTCCTCTGTTTCACCACCAGCCTGGGTCTTCAACACAGGCAAAGTGAACAATTTTCATCTGTCCTTCTGTGTTTGAATGAGGCGTTGCTCTTTCCAGGCCTTAAAATAGGGAGAGACTTTTAAGAGATTTGAAAATGGAGCTTAGAACCCTAAGTCATCGAGCATTTTTGAAAGACGTGCTCTGCATCCTTATCGTGTTACTGCTCAGCTGCATGGCTTTTCCTAGACTATCTGAAAGTGGATCTGTACTGTTGTGTTCCAAAGGGGGTTATTTTAATATTGTACTAAAATACTGACAATGAAAACTTGTTACTTTAATTAGTCAGTAAGCACTGTCATCCTGGGTCTTAAGATTTTGAGTATGATTGATTGCTGAAGTACATTTTTACCAATTTGAAGTTCACAGGATTTATTTTACTGAAAATGCTATTGTTGTCTCCCTTGATGCCTTCCAAATTTCACTGGACACATGAAGCCATGACAACATGCTATCTGAAAATCAAAAGGTTATAGTGTGTTTTCCGGAAATAGTTACTTTATGTGCCAAGAGGACAAGTTTAACCAGAATGAGACATCTTTTAGAGGAGACAAGACTTGCCTAATTGAATCAGAAGCTCCAGAATTTACATGGCAGTTAATCTTTAGACCACATTGCTAATACACAGAAACTCAGCAACCTGCTGGCCACAGATCAGGCTGCAGAATGGTTCAAGACTCATTTCAGCTCCAGTGCAGGATTGCTGAGCAGCACAATATGACAGTATATACTTCATCTCCCAGCTGAACATCATTTGGTCTTAGGCCAGATACCAAGACTTATGAGGACCAGATGTCCCAGTGAAATAAAAATTTTTAGCTATTTGTTTTGGTTTCCAGATCAAGCAAGAGAAGTCCTGATTTTTGCAA
The DNA here is from genome assembly GCA_013398915.1 of Dromas ardeola. Classification (NCBI taxonomy): domain Eukaryota; kingdom Metazoa; phylum Chordata; class Aves; order Charadriiformes; family Dromadidae; genus Dromas; species Dromas ardeola. The sequence goes on from VYZM01020598.1 coordinate 48,289, forward strand.
GCAAGCAATCTGGCCACCCTTTCCATAAAGCATGTGAGCTCAGCAAGAAACTGCAGGTGGGAGGCTGTCCCCTGGTCTAGCTACCCTGGCCCACCAGAGCTCTCAGCAGTCACTTTCCAGCTGGGCTGACTAAAAACCAAATCAATGCACCCCATAGACTTGGCAGAATTTGTCCTGTGTTTTTGTACTATCATTTAGTATTCATTCTAGGATCAAGAGTACTGGGATATGACAGGGTGCATCCCACAAAATGTTCCTTTGACTTGAGCCATCAGAACAGCTTGTTGTGCCAGCACAAGTTAGAGAAATTCTTTTAGCCCATGCCTTGGCTTTGCTATGAGAAACCTGGCAAAGGAGGCACGAAGATGCAAAAGTGATCAAAAGCCAATGATGGAAAGCCAGCTCTGCACCCTCCTCCCTCAACCTATAAACCCACCAAATGCTGTTTTGCCTGCTGTTTGGCAGCTTTATTCTGATTTTCCTCCTAGAACAGTGATCATGAGCAAACTGCAAAATAGGACTTAAAAAATTCTCTAGGTGAAAAAAAAAATCAATTGGAAAGAAAATATTACAATGTGTATTTTGCAGACAGTGATGGCTTTGAGATTAGGCAATGTTTCTAGGAGTCACATGCATTGGGAATGGGCAGGTCGTCAGACTGTAGCATAGGACAATCTAGGAAATCAGTGCTGCACCAGTGACCCTGGGCTCTGTTTTCCACCAGCACTGGTCTCTCATAAAGATTGCAGCTATGCTGAAGGGGTGTAAAATACTAGTATAATTCCTTGCTAAAAATTATATATGCCCTTTGCATAGCTGAAAAATCATGAGATTAAGTAGAAAGCAGGAGAGAAAAGGGTCTGAAGTTTATCATTGCAAGCGAAAGGCAGAAGGTATTCTGAGAGCTGTTTCAACAAAGGCAGAGAGGCTTTGAAAGGCCACCTGGCACAAGCCAGGGTCTAGTCCAGTGGTTCGCAATCTTTTTATAGCTGAGCGTCTCTCAAGAGAATAATCAGTGTTTCATACGTCACCGAATCTAACTGCTTACCTGCCTCAGGGCTGCCATCACCTCCCCGTCACTCACGGTGCTCCTGCTTGAGTTTCTGCAGTATCCAAGGCCTCATATTACACTCCTGTTAATGTGAAACTGTATGTCACGCCAGCTGCGCTCAGTTCAATTACGCTTCCAGGTACTCTCCTTATTAACGTGCAGGCATCTTAAATGACATAGACGATGCAAGTTCTGTGCATTGAAAAGCTGACAGACATATTGGCAAAAACATTTGCATAAATCCCGGACATTTTCCTACCACTAATGTGTTAATAAGTCCCGTGAAACTAATGAAGATAAAACTCTAATCTGTCCAGCTCCAAAGAAGCTGTAACAGCAAAATGAGGGGAAACAAGCAAGACAGTCTGAGCAAAGGGAAGGAGAGGAAAATTAGAGATGCTCATACATTATCACAAAAAAAGGGTATTTGGGCTTGAGGAAGAGAGACAGTGAAACTAGTAGGGAGGTGTGGCTATTTCCCTTTTTCCTGTTCTTTAATGTATTACCTAAGCCTTTGTCTTACAAACACAAACACAATTGCACCCCTGCAAGAGTATTCATAAGACTAGAACCCTAAAACAGCACAGATACCATGGATCACTGTGGGAGGCACACACTCTCCCCAAATAGCTATGATCATTTGGAAGTCACCTCAGTGAAAAACGAACACTTAAGAACATATCAATGTCCCCAGCTACGTGTAACTGCAAGATCAATGCTCCATCCTGCACGCCCTGCTCCCCTGCTCAGGAGAATCTCTGCTGCAAGCAGCAGAAATGTGTTTGCATAAAAACAGTAAGAGCAAGCCGCGGGGCTTCCTCTCCCTTTAACATGGCTTACCTCTGTGTTAACCAGCCAGGAGCACTCCTTTTAGAGGTACAGCCAAGCTAGCGCGTGGGCCGCTATAGTAAGAGGTGCTTTGGATTTGCTAGGTATGTACAAAAAGAGCAATGGTCACTTCAAGCCAGTTCTCCTCAGATATTGAGCTGCCCTGATGTACACCCAGCGATCGTGCCACCAAGGAAGTGACCGCAAAGTTTTCATTGCTCACTGATGAGGTCCATAACTGTTTTTACACCTTCTTCTCTAAATAAGGAAGCCGCCTGTGGGGCCTCCGATTGCCCGACCAATTTAACTCCCTTGCTTTCAACAGCCAATGAAACCCCACTCCTGCCTCCGGTCTTGGGTGACAGCATTCATCAAACCTCGGCCAGCCTGGGAGGACGGCAGGTTAGTGTTACAGCTGTGGCAGGCTTACCTTTGGCAAGCTGTTGATGTCAGAGTGATGATGTGGGGAGGGACAGCCTCTGCACTATAAAGATGGGTCAATCAAATATAACTGAGGCTGCCCACCAGAGACCAGGATCTGCAAAACATGGTCCCCACCAGTTTAAGTCCTGCTGGCCTGACTCTGCTTCCAACCCAACTGCTATCGGGCTTTAGTTTCATGTCAGCAATCTCTATTTGCTTTCCAAAAATAAGCCTCTGCCACCATGCTGAAGGGAGAAAAACAAGTAGGGCGGTATTTTTAGGGCCATTAATTCTGACCACGTGCCCAGGAGATGAACCGGATGGCCACTGCACAAAGACTTCTCATCACTATGTCCTGCGAAGCCAGCATCCACCGGACGTTGCCTGCTTTCATTCTCCTGGGTTTTCTAGCTGGGATTGCTTCAGCACATCCAGTTGTAAGCAGAACTAATGGCACATTGCTGGAAAGAGGATGGCAATCTCTGTTGTCCAGGTCCATTGCTGGGATGTCAGGGGAGAAGTCAGATGTGAACTGGGAGAGTGACTATTTGCTAGGAATCAAGAGGCAGCGGAGGCTTTACTGCAACGTGGGCATCGGGTTTCACCTTCAAATCCTCCCAGACGGAAGGATAAGCGGAGTTCACAATGAAAACCAATACAGTGAGTTGCATCCAGAAATGAAATAGAATAGATGTCACTTAATTGCTGTGAACTCTAGTAATTACCCTTCATAGAATGCAAATGTTATTACTTGATGTTATTAATCTGTGCTACATCTGTTGCCTTTTAAAAGTCTCTGGGATCAATAAACATTAGAACCCTCCAGGCTGAAACATGTCACAAATGCTTAGACTAATTTAGATACAATTTATTTTTACTCTGCTTTACTGAGCAGATGAGAAAAGACAAACCAGGTTGAAAACTATCTCTCTGCTGCATTTGCTCACTCCTCACCTTCTCATTTGCCTTTTAAATTTGGGAGGTTGACGCTCAACTCAGAGTGCCGAAGCGTGATTTTTAAATCCTAGCCGACTAGTACTTTTGGGACACTCAGTCCTGGAAGGGGGCTTGTTGTTGCTGGTTTGCTTGTTCTTGTGGGTGCTGTTCTGAAACTGTAAGATTAAAAGAAAAGCGTTAGCCCTATGGATTTGAATTTCCTGTAGAGGGTGGTTGCTAAAAATCTTTTGCAGCTAAGATATCATGGGGGGGCTTCAAAATACAAGCCACCCTTCTCTAAAGCTGAATAACAAACACTCTGCAATTATAGCATATTAGATAAAAAATACTTACTAGAAAGGCCAAGAGTTTGACAGATCAAAAGAGTTTGATAGACCAAACAGATTATACAGCTTGTGACTATGATTTCAGAATAATTATTTTTAAATCCTATGGCATGTAGTAAAAACCAAGATCTTCTTTGTGTGTTTTTATTATGCTGGACTAGAGAGATAACTCTAATAAAGAAAATATGACAAGTTCATTAGTGTTTTAAAATAAATAAATTATCTCTGAATTGCCTTTGATTAGCTATGAATTTGGTGATAACACTTCTATTGAACTCCTCATTTTTTAGGTCTCTTTGAAATATCCACTGTAGAGAGAGGTGTTGTTAGCCTGTTTGGTGTGAAAAGTGCTCTCTTCATCGCAATGAACAACAAGGGGAAGCTATATGGAACAGTGAGTACAAATGCAAATAGTTTTTCAAGACTTAAACAAAGGCTGCAAAGGTTTTGGTTACTTTTTTCATCCTGGAAATCTCTGATTACAAGCAAAGAAAATTGCCTTTCAATCACAGGGAGCCTCCCCAGCCCAGTGTCATCAGCGTTACTTAGTGCAACAAGCACCATGGCTATTAAAGGTCTGTCATTTTAAAGCTTTCCAATAAGGTTGTATAGGGACCATCCTAGGAAAAATGTGTTCTACAAATGGTACAGCTTAATTAGATGGCTTCTTCTAAGGGCTCAGCACTGAAAACACATCCTAGTAAGACTGAATCCTGTTGATGTCCTTTTGCATTGCATTGTACATAAGGCAAAAGGGTGTGCTCTGGAAAAAACGTTAGGAAGTAAAATGTATGTGTAAGTCCATGAGCGTGTGTGTGTGTCTGTGATTGCATGCATACGTGTGTGCTTAAAGGTGTGTAGAGGACAGGTACAATTAGAGCTATCTACGCTAGCTACCATGAGTAAAATTATGACCACACGCCTCTCCCTACCAAAAACAACCACACCATGAAGAATAAATAGGAAGACTACCCTACAAAGTCAACATATGTGTCTGGGGTTATTTTAAGGACTAGTTTTGTGAGATCGGTCCCAAAGGGTGAGAAAACAATAATAGTTATAAACAATGGTACGCAAGTCATACTGAAACATCCTCACCATCATCCTCATCTAGAAAGTGCTAGCTATGCCGTCTAAATGAGGCCTGAGCAAGGCGTCTCCAGTCTCAACATACAGTAGAAAAAGCGCTTGTTAGCAAGCACGTTTGAAAAAGGCTGGCTCTAGGCAATAGGCAAATAGGTAAAAGCAATCCGTCTCAAAGAAATAAATGGCACTGATTGCAGATTGCATTCATCTTTTTGTCAAGAAACAACAAAGTCATTTCCTTTGAAACAGCTGTAATTTCAACAAAGCATTTCAGTTGCTTAATAAAATACTAAATGTTGTGAAGGACCCGTAGCCATTACTAATCTGACAGATTCCTTCTCACACAGATAATGAGAGTGGGACATTTTAAGGTTTATGCCTCATTTCAAGCACCTAAAAAGCGCCAGAAGCCCAACTGCTTTCCTTGACTAGGCCTTTCTAAAGAAATGAAGGGTCTGGCTCCAGAGCTCCCTTTGATTTTTTTCCCCAATTTCAATCCAGTCTTATTTATTTTCAAGGACATTTTTAAAAGCTGTAAGAGATGTGCATTTTCCCTTGCACAATGTCGTGCCCTAGGTTAAACTCTTACAAGCTTTGAATGGTGTTATTACAAAGATGTCCAAATAGAACAGCACTGGTGGTGTCTCATGTGCCAGACATTTGATATCAAGGAGTTATTCTTTCTCTTTTAATTTCCTCTGTGCTCCACATTTGTCTCCTGTTTGTGCTTGCACCTTCTCTCCCAGATTTCCTCCCTCTCCTTGGATTTACGCGTTGCATCATGAAGAAAAATAAAACTATTTTCCCAGTTTAGAACCTGCTGCATATCTCATTACCAGTTAAACGTAACTAATGATTTATTAAAAGAAAAGATTTAGTGTTAATGTGAGGTCTTATTCAAATGCCTTATTCAAGCAAATAGTTCTCACTGGACATTGCTGTTTGTAAGAGAACTGAAGGTTTTGACAGCCAGCATATCATTCTTTCATACATTACAGGACCTCTTACAGAGGAGAGGTGAGAAATGAAGCTACATCATTTGGGCCAAAGTACATGATGCTGGCAGAAATTATTGCTTGCAAATAAAATTAAGAAATCCATGATTTATGATGAATTAACTTGATCTGTCACAGGAAGTACACAGTCCGTTATCTGGACAGGTGGCATCTGAGTTCATCTGACACCAAATTAGCACTGAGGAGGGAGATTTATTGTTGGATGCAGTCACCCCAGCACCACCTGTTGCACGCTCCAACAAGTTCTTCTGTAAAAACGCTAGTAAGAAAAATGAGTTGAGTCTTTGTAAATATTTATTGTATTTGCTTTGTCCTTCCCCCACCCTTCCTATTGTTTAGGCTGTTTTCCAAGATGAATGCAAATTCAAAGAAATCTTGCTGCCCAATAACTACAATGCATATGAGTCAAACGCTTACTGTGGTGCATACGTAGCACTCAGCAAACATGGAAGAGTGAAGAGAGGAAACAAGGTTTCTCCTGCTATGACAGTGACCCACTTTTTACCAAGAATATGAACGTGAGCAAAGCAGAAGATTAAATCCCAGGAAAAACTGTTTCATTTTGCACATGGGAATAATCTCCCAGGTAAAGTATTTATACTGTTCATTGAGAAAAATCTATATGTGTATGTGTATATTTGGGTAAAAATATTTGTACTAGATTCATCACATAGCATATGTAATATGATGCTGCTTCTCTTCTACCCTATACAAATTTTACACAGCTGTGTGTCTCCTTTGGTGCTGAACAGAAAAAAATGCAAGCTGGAGTGCAAAGGAAAAAAAAATATTTTGAAGATATAGAATGGCTGTGGATAACAATCTAATCAATCATAGGTTATTTAATAATTAATATTAATTACCTCAGATAATAACCTTTCATAATGAGCTGTTTACGTATCATGGGCCAAATCATCAGATAACTTTGCTTCACCAGAGCTTCAAGCAGTTCACTCCATCTGAATATCTGCCTGCACCTCCTCTTCTACACACTGTGTCCTGTCTCATAAAGTCCTCAACCTATTTTGATCATTAGGGCGCCAATTCCACAACCGTTTCTACAGAAGCAAACTGTATACCCCCCGAGCCTCTCTGTCTCTGAAGGGATTCTCCAGGGTCTCCTCCCATGGACTTGTTGGCAAAATGAAGACTTACTACCAATTTCCCTTAGGAAGGGTCACAGGATAAATCACAGATGGGTCCCAAACGCAAAATATATTTGGAGCTGAGGATTCTGAATGCCGCCCCCTTGGCATTTTGTGAGCTTAGTTTAGATCCACCTCAAATACAGACGTGTACATCTTTAATATAAATACACGTGTATATATATAGACATGGGATGTGTGAGTGTGTATCTATGTAATTACATTACTTTTAATGAATCAATGATTCATGCCCAGGTGCCCAGGTGCCTTTTTATGTGTACACACGTAAAAGAATATGAATATTTAAAGGCACTGTATTTTATTTAGGCTGAACGTTGTTAATCTCTAGGAACTAGAACTGGTCTGCAGGATGCATTTTATAAAATTTATTAAATTAATGAAAGCTTCCAGCAAAGGGTTATTTTAGAAAACTTCTCTTTTTTGGAAAATTTGAATTCTCTTCTATTTACTCATTTAAGTATATTTGGTTCTTCTCTGTTGTACCTCACTGAGGTATGAAGGGTAGAGGAAGAAGGAGGTTATGCAAGCATGCCTTCCTGGGTTGGAGCAGAGGAATTTGTGCCATAATTCCAATTTCTGTCACTTGCAAAGCATCAGTTTCAAAGACAACACAGCAAGCTGTATGAAATACACCCCAAAGCTCTCCTAGAAGCCATACAAATAGGGCATAACCTTGTCTTACTATTTTGACAACCTTTTTCCAGATCACCAATGAAGCTACATTCTCTGTGCCTTTGAAAGAGTATTTTAAGAGGCCCTAACTCAATAGTCACTATAAATGTCAGTTACCAGAAGCCTTGGGATTCCTACATGGATGGCGTGCTCCTAAATTTGAAACTAGATTCGATGCAATGTCAGAGCATGAGCATTTTCAGCATAGATGGACCATGCTGCTGCAGAAGTGAACATCTGAGTGCAAGATAATCTCCCACGTCCAGCCAAAATGTGTCTATGTCCAGCCTTGACATGCCATTCTATTTGCAGGGGGTGTCTATTCATGATGAATTTGAGCCTTCTGACATGCATGAAAAACACTGTCGGGGCCAGATCCTCAGCTGGAGTAAACCAGCCTAGTAAGACTATTAGTTTATAGCTGCAGAAGATTTGGCCCAAAGAGCACACCTACAAGGATGTATCTACAGCCAAGCTTTCTGAAAAATTTTCAGGACAACTGTTTTGTGAACAAGATACAGTTTTCCAGCTACTTTCATGTGATGTATATTTGAATTTATTTTGCTCAAATCTAAGTGGTGATCACAGTGTAAATGATGAGAAAAAAGAATGGAATACTGCTTACAGTACACAAACAGGACACTTTGGATATGTCAAAGGAAAGGAGTTACTCTTCATTTTCTGGTCTTGCAGTACGTAGAGAGAAGCCAAGCTGGCACACTTTGTTCATTCACAATGTGTGCAGCAGTTTGCTTTGGGAAAATGTGCATTTTAAGAGAAAAAGCAGGATGTTTTGAGTGGGGAGAGTGGGTAAGAGAAAAGTTTGGAGGATATTAGACGGTTACATCAACCTAGAGTCCCTAGAGGTACAGATAGGAAGACTACAGCTGTGCCGAAATACATTGGCTGGCAACCCGTATCCTTTTGTTATATTCCTAATTGTCTTCAGAATGAAGTTTGAAGAAGGATGGAAGAGTACATGGACGTAGAAGAAATCATAGTTTGAATGCTGACACACAAGTTTGTTTCTAATTACAGCTTAAACCAGTGTCCTTAGGATAAGATGAAGTCTGTTCCCTCTTAAACCGGTACAGAGTGGATTAATTTATTGTTGCAGTACTGGTAAATAAGGGGTTATCTGGCATAAAAGGTGAGAATCAGACTCACTGACCCCATTTTGCACATACTGGTCAACAGCAAGAATAAACCATAGACCAGGTCAGAAGTCGTCTATTTGGATACAGCCTGCTGGGCTGAGCTTGTTCTTAAGAACTGCAGACCCCTGTGGAGACAGTTTTGGTGGGCATTTGGAAAGCCCCACCAGTCACTCTGCTGAGTTACTCTTTATGCCACTGCTTTTTCCATATTACATATCAACATCAGCCAGACCAACGTTGAAGTCAAGATTGAAATGAAAAAAAAAGGTCTCCGAGTGCCAGGAGTCCTGATTAATATGTGAGTGAATGATGTCATTTTCAGAAGTGACATTGAAAGATGCCATTGTCAGGAGTGATAACTTTGGCAGGAAACCTCTCTAGCACAACCCGTGAAGCACCGCAGCTTTGTGGAGTTTTAGACTAGTTGGATACGGTACTTTGACAGACATGCTTCTTAAGTGAATGCATGGCTAGATTCAAGAGAGGAGTTAAGGCATGTGTTGATACATTGCTGCAGATGTGCAAGCAGCCTAGAGGTTGCTCACGGCAGCAGAATGCACTGTGGCAGTGTTCAAGAAGTTACACAACTTGCCTGGGAAATGGCCTGATCCTGTTCTGCCTCATGCTTGATTAGCTGAATTCCACCTCCTATTTCTCAGGCTGTTATCACCTGCATGGGAGAAGGAGGACTTAAGAAGACCACCACTCATTTTACACATCTCAGGATAAATTTGTTGAGCTGGCACAGAGAAAAAAAAAAAAAAACAAACCAAAAACCCACTTGTAAATTGAATGTACATGATATAGACGCTATGGGGAGAATATGGGCAAAGACTGGCAAACTCTCAAACAAAACTTTCTTCAAAAGAATAGTTCCATATATATGTGACTATGTAAAGAAAAATCATGAGCGTAAAGGAGTTTCCCAAATCAGGGCCAAATTAGGAACCCATTATTGACAGTTCTTGCAGTGGTCCCTTTCAAAATGTATCTCATCTCAGTGTGCATTAATGCAGTGTCATGAAATGGGCTACAAGCTTTGAAAGCACTGCTGTGAATGCCCCACACCAGCCTGTCTTACCCATATTTTGCACATAGGATTCTCCTGTGGAGTTGATACCTATTTTCAAGGTTTCTCCTTCCATAGGCAAATCCCATAATAATTTAAGACCTAATCCACCCCCACTAGAAAAAAGTCTTGAATGGAATTAAATAATGCTCTTAAGTAATCAAAGTTTCCCCAAACATGCAGAGTTGCAGACACACACAGTGGAAAAGCAGAGTAATTTTTGTATACCTCACTAAGTATTTCAATTCCAAGATTTTATTTTGCACAGTAAAATGGTGCCAAAGTTCTCACTTTTTTTTCACTAAAATATACCTCATGTTCTGACTCAATATGGACTCACAATTGAGACTGTAAATTTGCAAGAAACACAAAACTGTCCAATCAATTGTTTGTGAAATTGCTTCTATTTTTATATGTAAGTGCTGCGCACAATAGTTTAATGTATTCATAAAATAAACTTTTATACATTTTTGGTAGTGTTTTGACTCCAAATCACTCTTAACATTTGTTTTCTTCCTTGCTTCAGAGATGCTATATTAACCCTTCACACACACACACAGGTTTTATTCACCTCTAGAACCAGAGGACGTATTAGTACATTTAAAATTGTGGTAGACTTTTGTTTTCTTCAGACTTCTTGCCTGGGAAGTCTTAAGAGAGTCATTCTTGCTGTAGAGAATCTGTGAGTTTCACAGAAGAGAAGGAAAAAAAAAAGTGCAATATGATTAAAGATGAGCTGGCATAGTCACATGTCTAAATTCCAATGCTTTTTACCTGGGGAGGTTCTAGTGCTGCTCTCCTGTTGCTAGTGCTCTTCAGTGTGTAACTGTTCATGCATATTCCTTAATCCATTAGATAAGAAATGCTCTTTTTCAAAATGGCATTTTCTTCTTGCCTAGGTCTAACTTGGGAGGGCAGCTTCCTGCAGCATCCTCTGAAGGTTTTTGCGTCACTATGCCTCAAAGTTGGGTATTTTGGAAACACTCTAAATTTCAGTGATTTGTTAAGTTTTGCTCTCCCTTCTTCCACTCCTGAGTTGTCATTCAATCAGTCCTTCAGTTAGTTGAATGATTACAGACCTCTCCCAGTCTGAGGACATGAACTAAGGTATGAGAAACGAATAGCTGGGAATCTGCCCCCTGCTTTTTGGTTCAAGTGCGCTGTTTAATCCATACCAGCGTGATATCGCAGGGTGGACAAGTCTCCAAAGTTCTGATTGCTGGCGGCCCTTCTCAGCAGCATAAGAACATGAGCACTACCGCGCTGGCTAAACGCCGTTTCCCGCATTTGTGTTTTGGCTGCCTACGCTCCCCCATAATAACTGCCTTTGCTTACAAGTTGTCATGAATTCTTGCTTATTGTTGCTTTGCTTATGTGCCACATTTCACCTGAGACAGGACTACGTTTCACTGGTGGGTTAAGCAACGCTTCTGTCTGCTATAGAAGTGCTTTGTTTACAGTTCTGAAGGCCAGTCACTGTGGGCAGAAGTGGGAACAGAAGAAGATACGCAGCCCGCACACAGTGACTAGAAACAACAGGACAAACCAGCAGCTGATATAAACCAGCCTAGCCCCAGCAAAACAGAAACATAAATTATCTGGTAAGGAGTCATCTGCAGAGGCTAGGAAAAGTGGCCAGCTCACAAGACCTCAGTCACAGGCTAGCTTCTGCTCCCTGTATTGCAGTTTGCCCTTTGAAAGGTGATGCTGGCCAGACACACCTAGGCAAGTGCCCAGGTGCCCTGAAAGGCACATATGGTTCCCATGCTCCCTTCCCACTCTGTGCTCTCAGCTCAGGGCATGAAAAATATTCAGGGAATTTGGGGAGAAGAGATGGTGACTAAGCCCCGCACCTCTATGAAGAGCAGGAAAAATTTTGGCTGAACTTTGCTTGTTTTACATCATTTTCTGCTTCCTCCCAGGCCATTTGAAACTTAACGGCGTACCTTTTTGTACAGCTACAGCTGCGACACAGTAACGTCATCCTTCTCCTCACCACTTCAGCTTGGGTTCCCAGCTCAGCAGGTCTCTGCTGCTCACCCTAGGCTCCATTCCCAAGACTGTAAAGCTGTGAGATGCCTGTCAGGGGAGGAGAAGCTTTAATAGACAAGGGAAAATGCAATTTAAACAATAAATTAATCAAATGGCTTAAAAAGGGACTTCTAGGATCCTAGATCTCCCTGCACTAACCCTGTCCCTCTTCTTTCTTCCACATCTTTTTTCCGACCTGTCACTGAAAATATAACTGCTCCTCTGAAAAGCATCTCCCTACACCCAGAGCAGAGCAGAGGAGTATCCCAGCACGTCCCTTCTCTCCCCCCTCCCCCAAGTCATGCTGCCCTCTGTGTCCCCTGGCCTGAAGCCATTGGCAGAGACCTATAATCTGTCTACTTACTGAGGCTCTGGGTTCTCTGATGACCCACCATCTATATGAGGCAGCAGGTGCTGTTTTCATTAGCTGGGTAAGCCTGGGTTGTCAATAGCTCCTGATAGACATGCCAGCCCTGAGCTGGCCAGAGGTTATAGTGTGAGCAGCACAGGTGAAAGCAGGCAGCACTACACCTTCCTGAGGCCAGCAAAAATTGCTCAGCAATGGCAGCAAGATGAAATAAATAAATAAATGTAAATATGTATGAAAGAGCAGGAAACACTTTTTACTCAACAAAAGTAAAGGGCTAAATAGGTGTTGCCCTGGGAACATCCTGGTCATGGAATCAGAAATATTTAGACTGGAAGGGACTGCTGGAGGGCTAAAGTCCAACCTCTATCTCAATGCAGGACCAACTTCAAAAATAGGGGAGGTTGCATCAGGAAGAATCCCCTTTATCCACCCCTCCAACAGCCCCTGTGGTAGCCTTATGATTCATTAAACTCTGGATGGAACTCTGGGTAGCAATTCAAAGGGGTAATCACAGACAAATGTCTCAAAGGGGTCACCAGGGCAGCTCGTGCTTTGCTAAAAGGCAGTCTAAGAGCTGACAGCATCTTTCTATCAGGCCTTGACACAAAGCTACGTCTGGCCTGTGCGCCAAGCAGAAAATGGCTTTCCTATTGGAACTCACTCCTACCAACACAAATGAATGCAGAAGTCATCTGAAGGATTCACTCCTCTGAAGAAAAATAAACAAAAAAAGTAAAAAAAAGGCTTTCTGACAGCTCATGGATGCAAGACTACCTAAGTTGTAGGTACACAAGATCCGAGGGGAGACACAGGTACAAGAATTGTGTGGCTTCAGTGCAACTCCAGACCACTTTCAGGGAAATAAGCAGCAGCAGTGCTATTCCAAATCGGAAAGCCACCTAATGCCTATGGTGCTAGAGACAGGCAGAAAGAGTCTGACCTCCTGAGGCTGATTACTGCACTTTTTTTTATTGACTGTTATTATTGTTGCCCTCTGGTGGCTATTTTGTTATTTAGCAGTTAGGTGTTAGGGACCAAGCATGGGTCCTGTATCATGGGCCTGGACACAAAGGGAAAAGGAGGCTACCACCTCATGGCTGTGATTGGATTTAGGCTTCAGGTCCCTCGGTGTGTTAGTATCTATTGCAACCTTATACAGGAAAGTCACAATTTTTAACTGGGGAGCCACACAACGCAGTATTTGGGATTCAGGTATCATCTTTTCATAACACCAGGCAGGTAAATTGATCATGAAAAGTACTTTGGTTTTACCCCAAATTTTCCAACCTGAAGACTTGCCAAGGTTTTTGCAAACATAAAGCCTGCGCCTACCCATCAAAAGCAGTGTCACACAGCACACCCTAAAGGATATAAAATGACAAGGCTTGTTGAATCCCCCTGCTATTTCTCATGACACCTATGGCAGGAAATACTGTTTAGCAGCATGAAGCACATCGAGCAGAAAAGCAGAAAGACAGAAAAGCAGAAGCCTTTTCCAAATTATACTGAAGACAGCAATTTTAAAGCATGTTAAGAACTCCTCCCCCCCCCCCACCCTTTATTTCACTGAGCACATTATTACAAATAGTGCTGTGGGACCATAAGTGATCACAAATGATACAGTCTCCAGTTCATCGTTTACCGGAGATGCTCTTTGCAGGAGCAGGAGCCCAGGGAAGATGCTGGTGCTCTGGCTGCCAGGGGGCAGTGTGCCACCTGCAGAAACAACAACTCAAAAAGAAAGCAGAAGGGAAAAAAAAAACAACACAGGATGGGTCACTCACACACTTAGAAACGAGCATATTGTTAAGAAATCTACTGAGCAGTGATTTAGTTCACCAGCAAAATCTAGAGCATCATACAGATACTATACGCACCTCTCCACCAAATACTGAGCTAGCACAGTTATTCTAGCAGAGTGGCAGCTTCTGTATTGGAGTTTCTTGAAAAAATGTAGCCAGGCCTTTCCTCAAAGGAAAAAAATAGGCTTTCAAGTCACTTTAAAAAAACCCAAAACTTTCAGATAAGTTGTTTACTTTCCTTAGAACATGCAAAGGGTTACTTCAGAAAAGCAATAACTGAGAACATTTTGCTTTTCAGCAGTTTTCACACATGTCTTTTAGATCAAGACATCTTGTGGCAGAAAACACCAAGTTTTATTTTCTGTGTTGTTTCAAGTCATTATTTTCTGTGTTATAGGAAAAGAAAATAATCCTATTTTAAATGATAGAAGTGTGAGACATGTTAGTCTTAATGTATTTTTCTTTCTTTTAAAAGTGAATTTACTGGGAAGTGAACAGTGACACAATCTGAGACCAAAGGGCCAGCCTTGATATTATGTACATAAATGTCACCTGACATTTATGCTGCTATAAGGGAGGTAGGAAGCAGGTTCTGGCTTGCCCAGTGTATTTAATCTAAGCCTCCAGTCCAGTCTCTGTGAGTTTCTGCACAAGATCCCAATGCTGACCCTCGGAGTGGGAGAAGGGGCTGGGATGCAACGTTGAAATCTCACAGGGACCTGAGGACCCAATTGCCTCCTGGTCCTTTTCTCCTTATTGAAACCTGGTGCTGCACAGAGGAGACCGCAGCACGGAGATCACAGGGTCCCCAGCAGCTCTGGAAAGCCTGTCTTTTAGGAATCACAATGCGAAACCACAGCAAAGGTGGGAGCTGGGCCCAGTTTGTCTGTCAGCTAAACTCAGCCTTGCAGAAGGCCAGACCAACAGCCCCCACCCCAAGGTGCCTCCAGGGCCCAGTCTTCTCTAAACCAGCCTGGATCCAAACAGAGCTAAGCGAGGACATCAGAGCTTCTTAACAGCACAGGCGGGGTCAGCAGTGACAAAGCGGGATAAGCTCAAACAACATTTCTTTTTGGAAAGAGAGAAAAGGAGATGCCCCAGAAAAAAGCATCCAGGGAAATGGGACTAGAGAATGCAGAGGGGAAAAAAAGGAAAGAAAAAAAGGGAAGACAGGCAAAATAACAGGCAAGAAAACGCAAATAAAAGCGCCAGACAGACTTTTTTTCCTAATTCCTATGTCTATGAAAAAAACACATCTGACTGCAAACCGAATGCGCTGCAGACCAGGCACTATCCGAGCAGCATCCATGCTGCCATAGCCCCCCTTGCTGAGCGGTGGGCCGGCCTGCCCGAGCACCCCACGGCCTGGGGAGGCCGGACAGGCCAGGCCAGGCTTCTGCCAGCAACAGCAGGAGAGTTGTGGGCAACGGGATCCCTCTACGCTGCTCCCTGAGGGCCAGCTCAGGCCTTCCCTAGCCCTGAAGCAAGAGCCATGGAGCTGCTCTCTGGCTATGCAGGGTCACAGACCTACCAGCCCTCCTGAGGGACAGGTCTTCCCCCATGTTCTCGCACCAAGCCCTTAAGCTTGGCCTTAATTGGCCCTAATGTCCCTGACCAGCCTCACCTGGGACCTCCTGGACTGAGGGACATCACTGTAACTCTGGAGCTGAATCACAGGATCACAGAATGGTAAGAGTTGGAAGGGACCTTCGGAGATCATCTAGTCCAAACCCCTTGCCAGAGCAGGTTCACCTCGAGCAGGTCAGATAGGAACATATCCAGGTGGGTTTTGCACGCCTCCAGAGGAGATTCCACAATCTCTCTGGGCAGCCTGTTCCAGTGCTCTGTCACCCTCACCGTAAAGAAGTTTTTCCTCATGTTGAGATGGAATTTCCAGTGTTCCAGTTTGTGCCTGTTGCCCCTTGTCCTGTTGCTGGGCACCACTGAAAAGAGTCTGGCCCCATGCTATTGACACCGATCCTTTAGATATTTATAAGCATTGATGAGGTCCCCTCTCAGTCTTCTCTTCTCCAGGCTAGACAGACCCAGGTCTCTCAGCCTTTCCTCATAAGACAGGTGCTCCATTCCCTTGATCAACATGTTTCTCTGGAAATTGGCAGTATTAGGGAGTTAGCATGAATGTTCACAATTCTGCACAATCTTTCTGATTCTGGAAGTGGAGGAGAAAGACACCTCGGGGAGAAGGTTCACGCTGGGGGTCTGTAATGGGAAAGGCAGCAGGGGACAGTTTACAGGGGGCTGGACATGCATTTTGGAGTCACAGGCTCAGTCCTGCAGTCTGCCACAGGCTTTCTATGTGACCGTGGGCAATGCATTCTGTCTCTGCACTATGTCTTTTGTGCAGGGAATGCTGCAAAAGCAACAGTGTAGAAAACTAAGTTAGCCATATGTACTGGATTGAGACACCTCTGACAAACGGCGAGTGGACAAATACCTCAGCAATGTATTTTTCACTTCTGTATCCTGTATGTTGCCTTTCATGTAGTGAAACTCCAGCCAGATTTCCTGCCTTGTCTTCTCCAGGCTGAACAAAGCCCACTCCAACAGCCTCTCCTCGTATATCATGTGCTGCAGTCCTCACACATCTTAGTGGCTCTTTTCTGGACTTGCTCCAGCTTGTCAACATCTCTCTTGCAACGTGAAGCTCAAAACTAGACACAGTGTCAGATGTGGCCTCACAAAAGGGAAATAAACACTTCCTTCGATCTCTTGGCTATGTTTTTGTTAACGCAACCTAATATGCCATTGTTTTTTTAATGGTTGCATTGATAGTCTTTCTTACACTAAGGAGTCTCAGAGGGTAAGGAGTGGCAAAGGCAGAGAGTCTATAACCCGGGGATTCCCCCTCCAGCCTCTCAAGGGAACAGCCAGACATTCATTTAAGACAGTTTTGTGTAAGAGCATGACAATGGGGTGAGGTTGTTGTCTGGATTTCATAAAGTGATTTGCAAACAAATTAAACTGTTGTGAAACAATCCGGTCCCTACAGAGCTTAGCAATGCTCAATTCCATTCCCACTGTTGCTAAGGAAAGCAGAGGATACTCAGCATCTTTGACAAGACATTTGCAGGCCATGATCTAAAGGTGTCTCAGTGACTTCAGAGTGCTGGTCAGTCAGTATTGGCTATGTAACTTAAGATATGCTCATTAAAGGAAATAAACAGCCCCAAATCTCTTGTGTATTCTGTTTTTTTGGGATTTACTTTTGCCGTTTACTGAAGCCACCCTGCTCTGCATCAGTTTAAGCAACGTAGGACAGAGTTAGATCCCAGGCATTTAACTACAGACGACTTGGTTCCTTGGAAAAATGACCCAACCGCAAGCTCTTGTGCCTCACGTTTGGAATCACAAATGACTCAGCAGAAGCCAAGAGGATATTTGGTTTCCTTGTCAGAACACAAGAGTGAAGGAGGAAGTAAGAACCTCTTCCAGCAGTTGGGTAACTGAGGGGGAGACTGAAGCTAAGACAAACAGTGTGGTAATCTCTAGGTTTAATATATATAATGCAAACTGGAATTACAGCTAACTGTAGTGACCAATCCTGGCTGATGAAATAGCTGTCACTGGAAAAAAATCCTAAAAACAAACAACCAAGTATGCAGCCACAAGCGGAGATTTCTTTTTTCTCTCCAGCCAAGCTCTGCATCCAGCTCAACCCAAAAGCATGTTTGTTTTGGAAGCCGTAGTCTGCTGAAAAGTGTTTGGCCAAAATCCAAGGGGCCAATAAGCCCAGATGAGCTGAACAAGCTGTGTCCTTGGATCATGAGATGTGAACATATTATTCAATCCTGTACTGTATGCATGCATATTATTGTTGGTTATTTTTTGTTACAGGGTGTGGACCAAAATGCCTTGATCAGGACTAAATTTATGTCCCCTAAATTAACTGTTTGCAATTCACAATTTTATTGTGTGCTGTTGGTTTCATGTACTTGCAGCTTGCAGCACTAGAATAGCTCCTCCAAGGACAATGCGACCATACCGACTTACGTCAAATGAGAAATCATAAACGATAATACATAAACCAACAGAGTTGTTTGCAATTATATTTGTTTCAGGACTGTCTGGAGAAGAGCATCTATTTTTTTCTTAAATATTTGTTATGAGAACTGATTCATCCTGAGTCATTCCAGGTGATGGGAGCCTGTTTTTTTTCTTGGGGTTGCTCTGTCTGTGACCTGGGCCCAGGGCTCACCGCACCAACACAAATCTTCCCGTTTGTTGAAGAGGCAATAGATTTGCTGCTAAAACATAACGAAGGTAGTAGTGATAACCAGCATAGGTGTCATTCAGTGAGATCATCATGTTTTTCAATAGCACTTTAACTACCTCAGTTATCCAGTGAGGGACAAGCTAGCTTACATTTACCACAGGGTCAAACACAAGCTGTTACTGCAAAGCAGTGGACACATGGCAAATCCTTACCTTACCTTGGCTGTTGGCAATGATTCCGTGCAGCCAGGCATTCAGATCTCAGGCTAAGCTGATGGGAACAGCAAGTAGCACAACCAACTTACTTGACTCTAGCTTCATGATGTTGCCTGGCTTGATCCACAGTCCCTTAGTGAAAATACATTAAGTACTCCTGCACTTCAGTGTAACCATGTAGCTAACGCTATGCAAAAGCACTAATCCCAGCGCTAGACTAACAGCAATGTTGTGAAATAGGAACCTTGCATAAAACAAAGAGTTTTCCCAAAATAAAACGGTCAGTCAGCCTACTTTCTGCCACCTTGCAGTGTAAAACGATAGGAGGTGGATGCATGAACTGATTTTCTTGTTAAGGTTGTATATCTGGATCCTCAGTATTCCTAAGGTCCTAGAAGCAAGCACACCAGGATAAAATATGCTTCTTTAAACACTGCCTGGGTCAGCAGAACGGGGAATACCAGTGATGAACAAACGGTAGCACAAGTCAGATTTCAGAATCTAGACAGATAAGCTCCAGCCCTTCTGTGTAACCTCACCAGAAAGCAACACTTTGCAAAGGCAACGATGAGAGCAATAGAAAATGTGGGAAAGGGAAGGGGACATATATGGGTAAAACATTCTGTAAATCTTGAGCATATCTGTAGACATTGTTGCAGATTTTAAAGAGAAACTTGCAGATGTCAAAAGAAGACAAGGATAATATCAAATGGGATTTATTTTCTATACCGCTATAACAATTAACATACAGATCTACGAGCCACTCGGGTGACTGTGAAATTTCTTCTGTATGGATTTTCGGGTGTATGTTTGTGTTCTGCACAACCTCAGTTTATGTTGAGCTGGACATTAGCTGTCATGAAGGTGTTAAACTGAATTCATTTCCATTCTTTCCCCAGAAGTGGAGACTGAGGGATGAATGAACCATGGAGCAAGTGACATCAGTGTCAAAGAGACATAGTCATGTTCAGTCTAGGTAGGCAAGCTAGCCAGCCTATGGCATGTAAGAAGGTCCATTAGGGTTATGGAAAGGATAATAAAGAAGGGTTTTTTTATTAAAAAAAAAGTGTTAAGTTGCATTTCTAAGTTTAAAAAAAAATGTGAGCCAGCAAATCTTGGTTTGGAAAACTGAGCAGTTTAATGAGAATCCAAAACAGCTTGCTTGTCTTCTTTGAAACAAAGTGCATTTCCCAACCAGTCCTGACATGACGCCAGCTTGTGGCAGCTGTGAAAATGACCAAAGATCAGTAGGGCCCAGGTGCGGGATCAATGTCCCAGCAGCTGTTGAACCTATGCATCCAGGGTGCAACGTGTCACTCAAGTTCCTCCTTGCCAGCAGCGTGACAAGCTAAGAAGGCAACACAAAGACCTATTGTCAGTGCAATACACAAAGCAATATTGTAGCTGCGAATCTGTCTAAAAAGCCATTCTGTGATGGGAAACCTGAATCAGGGTCAGAGTTTGAGACACATCTTTGCCAGATTTCCATCCAATCTATTCATGCCTTGTCTATGTGCTCCTGGTGTCCCCATCACAGAAATACCTCAACAAACCAGCCCAGCTTCTGAGCAAAGCTGAGCCAACGCAGTTTTAGGTGAAAAAATGAAGTCACTGTTACTCATCTTGCCCTGCTCTTTATAAAGTTTGGTCTCCACGTAACTCTAAAGGAGTCCAGAATCATATATTAGTCTTGCAGTAGCTTGAGAAACCTTTCTACTTTCCTTGCATTAGAAGTACCGGGTACAAGAGCAATGCTTGGTTCAATCATGGACTTCTTCGTTTACCGCTTGGGTTTTCAGATTAAAAAATTACTCTTAAAACTTATAGAGCAAGTGTTTCTCAAATCAAGTTTTAGTTTCAAAAAGATCCCACAAAAAAGTAAGTCTCCGAGATAAAGAGCAACACGTGCAATTGTACTGAAGCAATTCTAAACATATCAGTCACATGCTATGTTATTACTGCACCACACCAAGAGGGCCCCTGCTGCATTTTCTGTTCTTCATTTCTTTAACCTAAGCCTTTCCATCTCTTCTTCCAGAGTGCAGAGTCAAGAGAAAAATGAACCCAAGACACTGGAGTAAGTTTAAAGCTAGGTTAGAACAAATTTTATTATCTATTCTCACCTTCTATCTAACAAGGGGAAATTACATCAATAAATGCAATTGCATACGTTACCATGCCCAATGCCATAGAATCAGAGAAGGATTTAGGTGGGAAGGAGCCCCTGGAAGTTTCTAGTCCAAGCCAAGATAAGAGCAATGCCAACTACCAAGACAGATCATCTCACTCAGGACCTTGCCCACTCAAGCTTTGAATATCTCCAGGGCTGTGGACTACAACTTCTCTAGGCATCTGCTCCAGTGCTGCATCACTCTCAGGGGAAAAAAAAATTAATTTCTCTCCAAGAAAACTTTCCTTTGTTTCAACTTGTGACCATAGCATATTTTACCCTAAATTGCTGATAATTACTCTCAGTCTTAATGGACTTTAATGTCCAGGTTTTGTACAGAAATTATACATTACAGAGGACTGTTAGAGCAGAGACAGTTTGAAACAAAGCACTACCCATGAAGATAACTGGGCACCAATTCACTCACTTTTTTTTTTTTTTCTGACCAAGGTCAAAAGTATGTTACTTGTTCCTCTCCTGCTTTGTTAGTTTCAATTCCTCCTTTTTTCAGTGCCATTTATTAACCTGATGTCACTCTGTTTGTTTTGCAAACACTACTCAGAAATGCTTTATAGTTGCATTTCAAATCTGTTTGTCAAAATCTTTTGTAATATCAGTGCATCTTTTAAATCTTGCAAGGTTGTTCTTTGTTTCTTTATGTCTGAAACCAAACTGATCCTAAAGAGGTCTGTTTTTAAAATGTCATCTCTTCTTCAGAAAAAAAATCAGAACTTGCATAATCACTAAAATTCAGGTGCAAAGCTGTAGAGGTAGACTGGTGAGATTAGGCTGTCTAGACTTTATCTTGCTGTGAAGTTGAAAACTTAAGGGTTCTGAATACTGTACTGAATTTTTCTTCCCAAAACCAGATTTGGAAACATAAAATAAGAAAACTATGATTAAAAGAAAAAGTACCTTTTAAAAATTTTGCTTCTGCGAATAAGGCTGCCATCTCCATCCCTCCTAGCCCCTTGTGGAAGGGTGTGCATTTCTCAAGAGCTAACTCATTGCAGTTGAGAAACCAAATGTCCTTTGAAGACTGCAATGCTAGCTATGCTAGCAAACTACATTTTACAACACCAGACTCCAACCTAAGTACCACCAACCTCTACAGGTTTTTACAAGAGACAAGGAGTTTACACATCTAAAGAAATATCTATAAAGCTGAGTTCTCTACTTTCTGTGTGTTGATGAGCAAGATTAAAAAAAAATTCCTTGACCAGTTCAAATGCAACACTATTTCGGTAGCACTTGTCTGTCAGGGTTTAGAGTCAATATAGCAGCTATAATAAAACATGTAATGTGATAAGAACATCAAGAAATTTAAGTTCCCCTCAACCCTGAGCACCCAAATGCTTCTTTTTCAAGTCTGAAAAAGGGCACAGGAAAAGGATTCCCCAGTGGCACACTTCTATTTATACTGAATTTTTTTTCCAGTACTAAGAAGGATTTAACAGAATTGAAAGGCAACAGAGCCGCTGTGAACAAAATGCTTCACAAACAACTGAGCGTCAGCCTTTAAACTAGAGTGTATCCAAGAGGAGTCATTCAGAGGCTGGTTTTTATCTTTTTGCTCCCCTCCCCTGCAGATGAAAGGGAAGATATTATAGTTATGATACTGTTTAAAAAAAATAATAATAAAAAAAAGCAACATCTTATTGATTCTTTCAGTGTCATCGGCTCCTGGTTCAGCTGCTCCTCGCCCCTGGGGATGCCTGCTAGGGCTTTGCCGGCCCCAAGTGGCCTCTTCTGGCTCTGCCGCCCCTGGAGCTGTGCCCCAAGCCACGGGCAACCCACTGGGCAAAAGCCGCCTGGCACATGTTTCGTGTCCTTCTCATCTCAGGTCTGATAGGTTAAAGAGCATTTGGTTATATTGCATTAGGGAATATAAGAAACAATGGAGATATATCCAGGGAAGAAAGAAGGGTCATGCAGTGAAACAAGGGATGGACAAGTGCTACAGCTTTTTACTGCTGGGCACGTGCATTTTATTTTACAGAGGACGGACTGAAGTGAATCAAGGTGTTCAGGCTGGGACCTGAGCAGTGAGAGCAGCAATCAAAGGATGCTCAGAGAAAGCATGCAGAGATCTCCATGCGAGAGCCCAGATTGAGTTGGTCTGTCTAGTTTTGAGGAGAAAAAACACCTGAGAGTTGATAAAAGTACGTGTGCAGGAGCAGAATTAACTTGAAACTCTTTCACTCTTCTGGGACCTTAGATGAAATTACAAGTTGCACACTAAGAGACGAAATTATGTGTTTTTAAATAGATATACATATTTTAAGCCACAGATTATCAGGAGAACATAATACCACAAGACACTGAGAAAGGGCATTTGGTTCAACCACCTGCATTGCTCAAGAAGATTACCTCAGAGTTTGCTCATATACAAAGAGCAGCAGCTACCACAACCAAACATGAAAAGAGGTCCATCTTCATGCCCTCTTCCTTCACTTTCTTGGTGTAGCCCACCAAGAAAATCTTGGTCTACCTCCCACCTTGACCACTTGCCCCCCAACTTAGTCTTATGCTGGGAACCACCCCCAGATTCCCACCAACTTTTTTATTTGTCTCACCCTAGGGCAAGGACGTCCTCTCATCTACCTACCACCAAGCATCTTAGATGATCTATGGGGTTGATTTTTTCCAGGTGCTGACCTGAGCTGCAGGAGAAGCAGGTCCCCACATGTGAAAGGGGCTTCCCACCCCCCAGAGAAACAGGTGCCACAACCTGGGAGACTCCATTTCAATAAACTAGAAGCAACTCTTTGGAAATAGAGGGTATCAGCAGCTGTCATCACAGATTGTAACCACAATACCTAAGAAAATTCAGACCCTTTAAAATGACAGAAACAGTCTGTTCAGAAAACACAACCTTTTAGGGACTGGTTCTGCTTTGACTGGGAGCTCTGCCAAGGATTTCAGCTGGAGGAGGAATGAGGCCCTTCTTTTCAGTTAGAGCAAAACAACACAAACAGCATCACAAATGTCCAGCTGGGACATATACAGGCAGGGAAGTCTGATTTCTTATCTACCTCCTCAGAATACAGTGAAATACTGTGGCTTACTCTTTCTGCCTGTCTTTGTTGCATTAAATTTTGAATGCCTATAACCTCTAAAGTCACTGGTGAAAAGCTGCCCTCCCTTTTGGACTTGTGAACCGGAGCTGAAAGCTTATGCCAGTCTTCTGTCTGACATGAGAGAAAAGCGCCAAGAAGAAAGGACAGGCACCTCTCAGGAAGACCATACATCCTGCATCCTGTAGAGAAAGGCACCAAGGAAGCTACTCTAGCAATATCACTGTCTGAGTTGCCTGTGCAGGTGACTTAGCACTTCTGAAATTGGACATGGATTTCCGAAATGTCTACTATGTAGAGGAAGGGTGAGGGGGAAAAAATAGAAGACACAAACCAAGATATTTGGCAAGAACATTGCAGAAACTGCTAGTACATGCTGCGGTCCCAGACCCAGTGGGCTGTGCTTACCTCATTTGTTTCACGTAGGTGAACCTAGCCAGGATGTTTTCTTTAGTCGTGGGCAGTGTGACAAGAATGGGACATCCAAATAAGGTCACTCAGGATGTGTTTAACAACACTGGGTAAAGTCTGTGGCGAAGGCTCATGCACACACATACACACAGAGCATCCACTGTACATACCATTGACTTAGTGCGTCATTATTCCTAGAATAACTTCTGGAGAGGCACTCCACCCTTGTATTTCCAACGCTGATTGTCCCAGAGCCAGTTATTACAGTGATTTTAAGAGGAGGGAGAGGGAAGTGCCCCTGATTTCTCTGACCTCTTTGAAGAAATGCAATGCAAAGAAAACTGTTAAAAGCAGAGCTAGTTTCAAATCTGTCAACCCAAACTCCCTTGTGATCTTTGAAACAGTGGAGAGCAAGAGGCTTCCTGAGGCCATCCCAGAAAACCAGATAGCACAGAGCTCTGCAAAAGGACAAGCTACACACCTGTTTAAATATAAGTCAATATGCTTTATTAAGCAACACTGCTACAGATGCTCTTACATGATGAAAGGTAGTCCAGAACTGTGAGGGAATGTGCATTTTTACTTGTAGGAGAATCCTGGAAGGAAACCCCATTATACTGAGTAGGAAACTAATTTTTTTTAACCTGCAAATTTTTGATGGTGCATAAAGCACTTTCAAGAGATAAACGCAACTTTACATAACAAAATGTAACTGAGGGCAAATCACTTGTAGTACGTTAAATTTTTTACAAAAAACTTTCCCTTGTAAGTTCTCTGCAGTTGACTGAAGTGACAAGTAATAAAAGAAAGGTGTTGCTTTGCCAGCAGCTGGACAAGGGATGACATACAGTTGCTGAGATCAGGAGTTTACAGATTTGAAATGGTAAGATTTGATTAAAAAATGACCTAAAGCTGAAACTCAAAACAATCAAAATGGGGGAAAGTCAGACCCCAGGCTGCTCCCATGACCCTAACTCAGTTCCTTCCGTGCACAGTTTTGGGTATAATTGGCAGTTAAATGATCATATTTAAATAAATTACAAAACTTCCTGCTGAACATTTGCTTCATTCAGCAGAGAAAGTTATGATGTTCATTTACAGGTATTCAGTGTTTTGCATCCCATTTGCTGTGTGCCCTGGGCTAGCACTCCTAGCACACTCCGTACCAGCGAGGCACAAGCGTTACAGCTGTTACAGATGAGGCACCTGGCCCACTTGAGCGCCCAGGCTAACTGGCTTAGACAGACCTCTGAAGCAAGGAGCAAGGAGGCAGGACAAACAGGGATAAAGGCATGGCAGAGAGAGGCAGGGGAATGGGACCCACTAAGAGGCAGAGCATCAATGATTTTCTCAAATAAGTTTCAGCCTGCAAGCTGGGGCCTGTCTTATGCATCTTTTTCTTTCAACCTTGCTCTGAAGTGAGAATTTCCTCACTTTACCTCCGTGGATCCCGACATCCACCATGGGTGCTACCTCTGGACTGTCTCCCAGCTGCCTTTGCAGGATGCTTCCAAGGAAAGCCCGGTGCCACTGTGGCACCTGACACTGGCTGGGTAGCGTCCCTGCAGTGGGAAGTGGAAAATGTGGCAATGTGGCCATCCTGACAGTAGAAATGTCCGCATTCAGTCCCAAGGCATAGGTCGGTCCTGTCCTTTCCCACCAGCAGACCTCCAGCTCCACGTGTGCTCACACTGCTGTTTTCACAGCACCCACTTTCCCTCCTATCTGCTTAAAAGTGCAGGCTCCTCCAGGGGAGAAATTAATCTATTTTCATGTTTGAACAAAACTTAGCACTAGCTGAATTCTTCATTTGGACTAAGGTAGCAGTTAAAGAAGAACAGCAGTTCTGAGTTTGCTGAAATGTTTTTGGTCTTCAAATTCAGTTCCACTTTTTCTTCCCTCTAAACTAAGCAAAATCTGTAAGACTCTGCAGCTAATTCTTTACTTAGAAAAGCTTGACTGGTCAAACATCTCAGAACAATATAGAGATCTAAAAAAGCAATATGTGGTAAAAGTCACAGAAATATTATTACTATTGATGCAACTGCATGAAAGAGAAAAAAGATTGTCATCACTTCTATTAGACTAACAGACACAGCCAAAAAAGTAAGCAAGCTTTCATACACCTGGTTACTTCATCAACAGCTGAATCGGTAGGAGAAGGTAAGTGGTATACCAACAGAAGGAATAAATGGATCAGCCTGAAATAAAGAAGAAAATGGACTGTCAAAAAAACCCCTGACATGCAGTGGGTTTAAATAGGTTTAAAAACAAGACCAAAAAAGTCTATGAAAAGGCAAAATTTTCATTATCACCCTCACAAACAGAGACTTAAATAAATTCGCTTTACCCCAGCAGCTTAAACAGAATACAGCAAAGTCTGGAGTTTTGCTGACCCTATGGGAAACTTTTGAAAATGCCGAACAATTTAGGCATGTGAAAGTAGTCTGTGCTTCTTTGACATACAAAAAAATGAAACAGCTGCTCGCAATTGGCATGTGTTAAAGTGGGGTTTAAATAAATTTTTCAAACATCTGAGAAGCATTCCTCTACAGCTAAGACACCAGAGAGAGATCACATCAGTGCATAATGGCAAGCACAGAAAAATGTCATGATGAATATGAAATATCAAGCCAGAAAAACTGCATTCACAAAAGAATCACAACAAATTCGAAGAGGACATACTATCCTGTAAGTGTCTCTCGGATAAACTTTTGCAACAGTTTCTGAGGTATACATATCCACATTGCCTTGGTAGTCTAATGAAAGGGAGCAAAAGAAAAACAAAACAAACAACAACCCCTCCCAAACATTTATTTTAAAACCAGAGTGAAAAATTTTGGTGGATAATTTCAACAATAAATTAAAGCAAAACATTGCTTCGAAAAAGAGAAGAAAAAAATAACCCTTATTTGCTCCTTTTAAATTAAAGCATTTCATATATTATGACCAGTAAAACATCTGTAGCCTACATTGCCTCTCAGTGAAGACAGCTTTGTCAGTCTATTCAGTTTAAGGTATGACCCTTATACACTTTGGCTAAAAAATGCTGTCATTTACACAGGTGTATATACACTGACGCAAGTCTCTAAATTTACACAGGTGTGACAGAAGAATTTGGCAGAGTTTTGCTTATTTTAAACAATAAAAAAAATCAGATCAACTTCTGCTCTTGGTTACAGCTGTAACTGTATCCATGATACGTTTGGTGCTGATGGCACCGCTCCACAGCTTGTTAATGAAACTAAGAATTTTGCACACTGTGTCCAACTAGCGGCTGTAACTGAACCTAAGGCTGCTACAATTAAAATCCTCAGGTTTCTTTTTTTTAAAAAAATACAGTCTAGTTTTATAACCTGTTATTCCTATCATCGTTTTACCCATATACACAGTATCCCGTTAGTACAGCATTTTCATACAATAAATGGAACCCTACTTCTTTAAATCAGAAAATTTGTTTGTAAAGCTGCAGAACGTTGGCAGGACAACCGAAAAGCAGGTATTGTGTCTTGGAACATTTTTTAACATCGCTATCCATTTATTACTTTCCAGCTTGGTCACAATCTTTTGTAGTTCTTCCAAGCTTGCTTGCTCTACCTGAATTAATAAAAATGTGCCAATATGAGTGATTTCAGGTTTGATTCAGATCCTAGATGTACTGGCTATGCCTCTGTAAAAGATTGCCAGCTAGATGTGCAATGCAGGAAAAAACATGCAGTTTTAAAACATTTTACAGGTAATGTTCAGCTGTTTGGCCAACAACTTTAAATTATTTAGGTGACTCAAAATGAAAGAGGAGAAATAAAAGGGGACAGCTTATCTGAAGTGGGTTGTGCTTATATCAAGTTTCCGTTGGTTAAAAGGGGCGACACAATTATCAGCCCAACAGGCTCACTGCACCATAATGAAGGGGGAATCAGGCCCAGGACAACCTAATATCAGCTTTTGATACATTTGCAAAATATTTTAGCAGTATTCGATCTTTCCACTAAATCAGAATGTATTTTGCAAACTGAGAGGGAATGTGGGAATCTGAATAAACATATCTGAGAAAAAAAAGACAATGTAGGTCTGAAGGGTCATTCCCTTCAGTAAAAGCAAAGTGCAGTGGATTGCTCTTCCTGGATCTAACAGTAGGGGCGTGGGAAGCTTTCAGATGTCACAGGGTTGTAGATAACATTTGAACATATGATTAGCTTTCATGAGCTGTCTTTAGAAACCTTACATTTTTCCCCCCCGCACCTTAGCCAGAGATCCTTCCCTTGAGGTTTCGGGACACTTAAAATGTTGCTTTCACAAAAATCAAGGATGTGGAGAAGTTTTTCCTGTGTGATGTCACTTCGCTGCCTTTTATAAGCCTCTGCAGAAAAGAAGGGAACCTGTCTGAGGATTCACACTCCAGACACAGGCGACCAAGGGAAAGCGAGAAACACAGAGGCGTATCAAGTTGCAGATACCGACCAACGGTGAGCCATGACGCAGACCAGTCCCTACAGATGCCCGGGGT
The DNA here is from genome assembly GCA_013398915.1 of Dromas ardeola. Classification (NCBI taxonomy): domain Eukaryota; kingdom Metazoa; phylum Chordata; class Aves; order Charadriiformes; family Dromadidae; genus Dromas; species Dromas ardeola. The sequence goes on from VYZM01020598.1 coordinate 76,857, forward strand.
ACACGCTGCTGGTACTCTGTAGCCTGAAGGCTACCTTCGCCTTTCCCAACTCCTCTCCACTGCTGAATCCCAGCTGGGGGAATGGCGATCACCTGATGCACCTCTACACAGATACAGAGAGGAACAGCTTCCATCTCCAAATCAACGCCGATGGCTACGTTGATGGTGTTCCTCACCAAACCATTTACAGTAAGTAGCTTACTATGGACCCTCAGTCTTCATGGGATCAGGGGAGGGAGGACAAGACTTTTGCTTTCTCGATACCTCTAAAAAGTCCCCTCCTCTCATTAGGCAGGCAGACAGAGGAGTACAGCTGGATGGATAACCTACATAATTATAATCCTCCTTTTGTTTAACAAATAAACAAAATCACTCCAAAGAAATTTAGTGGATAGGGAATTTCATTCCTCACCTAAGAGAGGTAAAGTCCAATGGTTCATGTGATGTTCTGCATGCAAAAACTACCGGAATTATCCTTCACTTCATGATTTTACCCACATCTTCTTGCGGAAGTTCCTACCACAGGTTGGTGATGACATCCCCCAAATAGCTACTCTCCATTGCAGCGACAGTAATACCTAAGGAACTGGACTGAGGGAACTCACCACAGCAGTGGTGGAAAACTGATAGCATCCATAAAATCTTCATTTTGGGGCAGAGAGCTGATAACTACTAAAATCAACTCTAATGTGCATAGAACATGGTTATGCAAAGGTTGATTAAAAAGGGGGAAACTACAAAATGCCAGACTGTCATAAAAGAAGTGGTAAGCCTTTGGGGTTCATGAGAAGTAACTATTCCCTACTGTAACTAAAAGGTTCTCAAATTGCCTCATGATGGTTTATTTTCATGGAAAACTAAGGTATTCTTCTCCCTTTGTTGCATACCTGGACCAAACCCGGTAGTAGAAATATAGGGGGTTTTTTTAAGACTTTGGGTTCTTTCATAACATTTCAAAAGTATTTGTCTTTTAGGAGCACTCAAATCTCAAGTAGCTAGGCATCATAAAGTCATGTTTATTATTATTGCTGCATAGTGTCTTCTTCGACCACTCAATTAAAAATGTAAGCATATGTACAGATGTTTTTATGTAAGTATATAAGGAGCAAATGATGTTTGTATTAGTTATAATTTAATCAAGGAAGAAAAAGCATCAAGTTCTCTTTTTTTTTTTTTTAAGGAATTACTAATTAAACACTTGCAGGGACACTTGCACTGTCTTGTTGTTATCCTTTCTGCAGTATTTAAAGGTTTTATAAAACTCATTTTAAGCATGTTGGTCAAGAACCAGTGTGATGTTTTAGAGAACAACCAGCAAAATACCTTGTTTTGCCCATATCTGCTATGAAGCAAATACACCAGTATTTGGAAGGGTGGAAATCAGACAATGAAAGGGGTCACGAAAAGAAAGGTGACTGAATCTCTGCCAGGTCACCATGGTGCCACTGAGATGCCAGGGAAATGAGAAGTGCAAAGTTCTGCACCAGGTCTGCAATAACCCCCCCGCAGCCGCACAGGCTGGGAGGAGGCTGGATGTGTACAGCCCCCCTGGGTAGGACCTGAGGGTTACCACAGGCACCGAGCCAAACATAAGTCAACAGCACACTCACTTTGAGAGGAAGGCAAACCACCTACTGTGGTTAGCAGGTCAAGGAAAGTTGTTATTCCCACTTTAGTCAGCACCAGTGCAACTGCTCTTGGAGTACTATAGCAATCCCAGTTCAAGATGGATGTGGAGAAGCTGGAGCTGCTCTGGCAGAAAGTTTTAAGGGTGGTCAGGGGCCTTGAGCATGATCTATAGGGAAAGGCTGAGGGAGATGAGCTTGTTTAATATAGCAAAAAGGAAGTTAAAGATAATTTAATATCACAGGGCAGCCACAAAGATGAGGGAGACAAACACCCCTTGGTAGTAGCTGATGACAGAACTAAGCGCAATGTCCCCAGGCTGTGGTTTGGGACTTCAGAGAGGATGTCAGGGAAAAAAAGTTGTCTTTGGGAGGTTAGTGCAGCACTGGAACAGGGCACCCGGAGAGGTGGTGGCATCTCCATCCTGGGAGCTTGCTAAGGCTCAGGCAGACAAAGCCACAGCTAACCTGGTCTAGGCTGGTCAATAGTCCCAGTTCACATGGGAGGTTGGTTCAGACCCCCAGAGGACACTTCCAGCCAGAGCATCTCTGAATCTGTAAGGCAACAGTGCAGTGTCGAACTGGGTCCTGGATTTGACATCCTTTTTTTTCTAAACAGGTGCCCTAATGATCAAGTCTGAGGGCGCTGGCTCAGTAATAATCACAGGTGTGAAGAGTGGACGCTACCTATGTATGGACATGAAGGGAAACATTTTTGGTTCGGTGAGTGAACTTTACTAAGACTCAAGACTGAAGGCAGGTTCAGTCTGCTACTGTGGTGTCTGTTTCCTCAGCTGCGGCAAATCTGTATAGCTACAGTAGGAGCATGCAGATTTAAGTGAGCTGAGGACCCGCCATTTCAGTTAAACGTTCATCTCGTCTTTGATTGCATTGAGTTGTAGAGGTGACAAAAAACAAAAGCAGTTCCTGCTTGGGTAAATGAGAGCAGAATGAGATCCAGTGATGGACCAACCTGAATTCCTGCTGTAGCATAGAGCCACAGGTTTGGGAGTAGCTCAAACAATGCAGCCCTCTGAAATAAAACAATGTCGTCATTGTAATACCTTTGCTGAAAACATGGGCATGCATCTCAGATCGATAGTTGACTAAGCCTGAGTTGTCTGAGTTACAGAGCTGGCAGATCAGGAAAAACACCTGCTGCAAGGTCTCATCCCTTTTTCCATCTTTAGTTGGCACTTGTCATTCACCAAATCCCTCTGCTCACTGGTGTCATATTTTGTTCCCTAAGCATTACTTCAGTCAAGAGGACTGCGTGTTCAACCACAGGACGCTGGAAAATGGATATGACGTGTACCAGTCTCCCAAACACAACTTCCTGGTTAGCTTAGGCAGAGTTAAACAAGCTTTCTTCCCTGGTATGAATCCACCACCATACTCTCAGTTTTTGTCCAGGAGAAATGAAATCCCCTTGTTTCGATTCAACACACCCGAGCCCCACAGAAATACTAGAAGTGCAGATGTTGATCCAATGGATCCTCACCAGATCCTGGTCCCACAGAGAAAGATCTCCTCATTCGGATCTCAGTTACAGCAGCAAGCAGACTTTTCCCACATGCCCAGAGAACCCATGAGAATCAACCAGAACGACGTGGTCAACCCAGATGACCCACATGCTATGATGAATGCCAGGAGGTACGCAAGTCCTCGCTTTTATATTACAAGATAAATGTGGCCCCGCCACCTACAAATTGAAGACATGGGCTAATATAGTAGGCAAAAGGAAATGTCTAGCACACTCAGTTTGAATGTCAAAATGGCTATTCGAAACCTGGAAGACATTGGGGAAAAATCCTTAATTTCAAATTTTGAACTTACAGATGAGAGTATACTGAAAAACCACGCTGGACATCTTCCAGCTGGGGCTCTGTTTTACTGGAAAGAATATACATTTTTGAAAAGAATAATGCCAACCAAACATTTTAGGGTCTGAATCGCCTTAAGTATGCATCAGTGAAAAAAAGAATTCACTTGAATGAAACGAGAAACTGATGTTATGTTACAGATGTGTGTAACTGGGAAGAGACCCGGAGCGTTTGAGATTCCCGTAGAGACAGGGCATCCTCTTACTAGCACCATACCTGGCTGTGCAAGCACAGCAGACAAGCTGACTGATGGTGTGTTTTATTATTTTATAAATTTTACTATATATGTTTTTAGCTGTTAAGTTGTTGGAGCTTCAGTCTCTTTTCATGCCTGTAGGAGTCAAAAAATAACCACTTTGCTGTCATAGGAGCAGCATGCATGGAGAACTGGAGTAAATGACAGGAGAACAGGACAGAATCAAATGGTCTTGTGTAGGAAGAGTAATTTCTGACACTTACTGAATCCAAGCTGAGGTCTGGGAAAAAAAGAGGAGAGACGCGCTGCCTCTCAAGTGCTTCTTTATCACACTTCTATATTCACTAAATTCTAGCATTACAATATGGAATTATAATGTAGAGAAATTCATTAAGTTTGCATAATTCCAAGTCAGAAGGAAGTACCAGGATTACTAATAATCAATAGTGTGTTAAACAGCATGGTTTGTTTGGCTGAACTATACCGGCATAAAACTATTAATAGCTCATGAAGACTGTCATCTAATGAGTGAAAACGAAGTTTGTATTTAGAAAAGGAGAATTTGAATTTAGCATCCATGTTTCTATTTAGTTCTGAGCAGGTATCAGATGCTTTATACTTGTAAAAGTGAAATTACTTTAATATTAAGCAGGAAATCTCTAATGTTGACAAATCCTTTTCCCCAGATTGGTATATGTTATCGGTAAGTTTACTTCTTAGACTCTAACCTCCATATATACATCTGAAGTTTACAAATCCTTAGTTAAGATGCAGTATCTGCAGAGCAGAGCTTTTCATTGAAATTTAGGTGTCTAATTGTTAACTGGTAGAATTCAGTATAACTTGATTGGTTTTAATGGAGCTATATTCATTTCCACAGCAACTCTGAAAATCATGTATATGCTTAGCTATTTTTCTCCCTTATTTATTTTCATTTTGATTTGATCTTCCTGTAATCTTAAGGTTGTGTAGTTTTGAAAAAGCTTTTCTGCACAAATCAATAGCAAGGCACCAATGAGCTGCAGAAAAAATCAGTGTGGTAGATATTTGAGAAGAATTTTTTAGTTTGGGGTGTGTGTGCATTTTCTGCATGTCAATATGCAGATTCTTATGTTTTATTTATTTAGTATGTTTAACGGCGCGACAACAGTCTGAAAATGGTACATCTGTCCCAAGTGTGCTCATAGCAATAATGCAAAAGACATTAGGCTAGATTCTGATCCTGTTCTTTCTGACTCGTGAATTAATTCACGGAAGCCACTGGAGTTACGGCAGTGTAACAAAATCAAAATAAGGTCCCCTGCGTTTCTTGCTTTCATTGAAATTGTTCTGGATTTAGCGCAGGGTCTGTCCTACTGACAGCATTTAAAACAATCTCTTTTTTTTCCCCCTTTATACGTATAGATACGTGACATTTCTTTATCTACAACATCCAAGAAGTTACATTAGAATAGTCATAGAACCTGATTCCGCTGTTACAACAGTTTTCCTACGTGGAGTGATTCCTAATTCATATAAGTTCCTAGAAGCACAGGACAAGCCAAATGATTAGCATTAGACGAAGAATTCTGCCTCATAATTTATTGTTTTTTATCCTCTAAACTCATCATGGTTTTGATTAGTTTCAAAAGGAAAGGAGTAATTCTAATAGATTTAAGAGGGTCGCAGGGTGGGCAGGTACTTGTGTATTTTTCTTGCTTATTCAAAAGACTTTTTACCTTGCTGTCTATACAGTGGAGAGGTGTGATTTTATTTATGTATTCTAATTTAATAATTTTACTTGATTCCTATACCATTCTTCTTGGCATTTGCTCCTTGAGAAGTCTGGACAGCAATTACACGAGCAAAGTTTTCATTTTGCATGAACTGTTGTAAGCTCCACAGAGCTCTCTAGGACTCTGAGTCAATGGACCTACAACAATATGAATAATGAGAAGTTCTGTCTCGATCCATACCAAATTTTGATGAGAAATGTCAGTGGGGTTAAATTTCTATACGACCTTTATATTCATAAATTAGAAGAAAGTAAGAAGGGTTGCTCACTCCACCAATAGCCAGGGGATTTAGTCTCTAAGCTAAGAGTGAATGCACAACGGATTTTGCACCAAAAACATATCTCTCAATATAGAGAACTGTATTGAAGTGTCCGAAGAATTAATTCTTCGAAGGAGATGCTGGCCACTACCAGCTAGTAAGAAAGCATTACTTATTTATATTGCAATATTTATTTATTTATTTGAGTGGGTCTTAAGTCCTACAGAATATTTATAAATATTTATAACAATGTATTATAGAAGTAATACCTTTTATGAAAGTACCAATAAACTTTTCCTTCTCACCAAATGGTGGATTTTGTATTGTCTGTTCAAGCCCCCCATTTCTAAAGGACTTGACTAAATAAATGGTACCAGCTGTGTTTGCAAATTTATGTATTCCACTGTCCCCTGTGACTTTCAGCCTCATAGATTGCAGCTTCCTGGGTGTTTCACGCACCACAACCATGAAAGTTCTGTGAAAGATGATGAGAAAAAACAAAGCCTTAGTAGGTCTAAACTGACCATGAAGAGATTGTCACCTCTACTGGGAAACTTCTTCTGCAATCTAAAAGCAATGAAAAACCACTTCTCTAGCAGTTCAGTCCTGCTAGGAAATATTTATGATCCTGGCTCCAAGTTATTAGGGCAAAAGATACTCTAAACTACCATTACTGCTCACTTATTGCTGCTCATACAGAATATTCTAACTCCATCCCTAGGGCCACACTTAAGGTCACAGACTGAATAAATTGCAAATATGATCCTCATAGTTCTTCCCTGCAATGGTCCCCAGAGAGCTGCAAAATGGCAAGTGCCCATGGGTCTGACAGATTATCTCCTTGCAGTTCTTCCCCTCACCACAGATACTCTACAGAGCTCTGTCATAGTAGCATCATTTGCATCTGCTATGGTGCTCATACCAAGAGAAGCATCGTACTACCATCAGGCCCCACAGTACGGTGGCACTTTGTGGGCAAGAGGACAGTGGGCTTCAGTGGAAGGGTGGTCAGGTAGGTGGGGAACTCTCCTCTCTTCTCCAAGATCCGTTTCTGCTCCCGTTGCTAAATTTTAGGTCCATGGACTTCAAAGGGGGAAGAAGCACAGCAGGAATGTGCAACAGAATTGAAGCATATGAGAAACCTAATAGATGCCAAGGTATCACAAAAATATCAGCTGGTATCATTTAGTCTCCCACACACTTGAAATCTCAGTGCTGCCTTGGGGCTCTTCAAATTCATTCACAGGAAGCTGTGCATAGTGACGTAAGAAGAAATCATGCTGCAGAGCAACCGTGGCCCCAGAAACCATCTCTGCCACCTCCCTCTCTTTCCAAGAGCAGGACAAACATAAAGGTTTGTTCAGTTGTTGTCTCTCCTTGTCCAGGAAGCTCGCTCTGTTGTGAACTGAAACTGCAACTGGATCTTGAAGTAAGGAAAAAATGCTGAGAAATATGAACCACTCAAAAATTGTTGCCTTATGGATCATGAGGTGTTATTAGAAATACTTTCTGAGGCGGTTTTTTCCATGAAGTAACCCAAATAAAACACCAAGCATCTGCAAAGTACCTTAGCACAGCACTGAAAGCAACAGCATGGATGATACTGGTAAAGGAAAATCAATGAAATTCAGACTGCCCGTTCCTGGTGTCCTTCTAAAAGTAGACAGCTCTTAAAAAAAGCACTTGATCTCCATCTCTAGGCCAAACGAATTCTGGGAAATGCAACTGAAAAGTGAAGTGACTCTTTTTCTAGAAGTGTCTGTAAATGGCGACATTAAAGAACAGTACTTGAACAGCTGTGTGAATGAAGACTCTTGAACGACATCTCAAAAGGTTTGACTGAGCCTTGTTAATTTATTTACTAGATACAGAAAGCTTTACCATCTTACTCTTCAAGCCCACATTGCTACAAAGGACCAGTAGAAAGCTGAGCTGCGTGTAAACTACTCCATGTATGTACACATCTGAAACACTTTTTTTTAAAGCCGTTTTTCATTTTTGAGGTAAAAACAAATTAAAGAGTCAGCAGAATCAGGTGCGTTGGTCTTTTTACGGGTAACATGTGCCTGCAAAGTGAGGGGAGGAAAACCACTGCAAAGGCTGCATTTCTCACGACTGAGAACAAAGCGCCAGGTAGACGTCACCTATCTGCGTTTCATCCCTGCTTCTTTTGCCTGGGTGAGGTTTTTAGAGTTACAGTAGCTTCATGCCTTGACGTAACCTTCTACCTTCCCTCCAGAGATCCTCACGTTGCCTTTGCCCAGTGCTTTCTCCTCCCAGGGATGCTGAAGACGCAAGGACAAGGGGCAGCGGGGACTGAGCTGGCCACTTCGAGAGCCCCCGGCTATTCTTTCTATTGCTAAATTTTATCTCATTGCAAACTGCGTAACTTTACAAACTGCTCTTCAGTAATAACCCTGTAATCCTGTTTGATAACAGTACCAGACAGTAGTGGCGCCCAAAGGCCAGAACAAAAAGGCTTTTGCGAAACACTGATCAGCCCCTGCGTTTTCCTGTGGGAAGGGCTATGCTGTAGGCGGACTTGCCAGCACAAGCTCAAAGGTTATTAGTGCTTTAGGCATAACGAGGAAGCACTAAGTACCTTCTAGCACAAGCCATGCCTGCTGATCATAACACAGGCTCGTGCAACCACCGGTTCTGCGCTCCTCCCTGCTGTGAGGGCTGGTGCCAGGCTTTTTTCATCACCCACCATCCTGTCTTCATCCCTCAGCTTGATTTAACAGGGATTCACCCTCTTTTTATATCTCTTATCTGATTCTGTGCTTTTTAGAAAAGCACAGACATTCAGAGAAAGTTCATGGCTAGGAGAGAAAGGGGTTCATATGGAGGATTTATGCTGAAGCTGAGAGACAAAAGACATTTCTGCACCCTGTCCACCCAAACGCCCATGTTTTTATGAGTCATGTATGCTTACAAACGAAGCATGAAAAAAGAGTAGGGTGCTGGTCACACACGGGTCTCAGACACTACCGGGAGATGAAGATTATGAGGCATATTTGGCTACTCAAAGAAATAAGAGAGCCCTTAAGGTTTTTTACCTGGAATTGTTGTTCTAACAGAGGAAGACAGGACATGAAGGGTCACACCTGGTTCAGATTCCTGTTCCCGACAGTGACCAGTACCAGGCAACTGAAAGGATGGTCCCAATAACAGTAACACAGCACATCTTTTTTTCCGAGCCTTGTGACACTGTTTTAAATCCTAAAGCGTGATGATTCATATGCCTTCCAGCATGCTTGCACTTCCTTTTAATCTTTATTCAATTCTGTAAATCTGCATTAACCTACCACACATCCCGCTCTACTTTGCATCCTGTTAAATGCTTGATCTGGACGGTATCTTACAGCAGTCTGGGTATTTTGCTGAGTAACTTGAGGGCTATGTGGTTTTGCTGAAGCAAGGGAAAGCTGCACACTGCAGACAGCAGGTTGAAAACGACCACAAACCCACTCCAGAACTCTCGGCAAATCCTCATCCCCAACAATTCTTCTCCATATTCAAACAACCTCTGGTGCATAAGCCAGGAGTCTGTTTGCTGAGGCAAAGGCACAATCCTAAATACAGCCCAAATGTTTTTAGAAGGGAGAAGAACTGATTTTAAGACTCAAGAAGTAGTGAGATTGGAAAGTTAACTAAGCTTAACCTCAATTTCTATGATTATTTTTTTTGGTGCTTTATTATTATTTTTTTTTGGTGGTTTACCAAATCCTTCTGTAAAGTAGGTCTCCTCTTCTCTTGCCCTACTCTGAGATGCAGGACCTGTACTGTTCATCTGCCCAAGAGTCAGCTTCAGTCTTGTCTGTTAGTTTTCAGGGTAAGCGACATGCCTAGGAAGGCACAGCTTCGAAACAGCAGCATTCCTAAATGAAATATTGCCTGGTTGTTCCTTCCAGAACTAAGCATGCTTTAAACACCAACCCCTGGGTCTATTGGTGAGAGGTAATCCTTTACAAAACACTGTTGGTGTTTATGGGAATAACTCAAGCATTTTGATTTATTTAACCCAGGCCATTGTTTGCCATTTTCAAGGCAGTTACATTTCCCAGCTCCTCCTTGAAAGTGGCAAGAATTACACATCGCGTTGCAGGTGAGATCTCATCAGTGCTTGTACAATGGCATTAACAAATCCTCACCTTGACGAGAGACACCTTTCAGGATCAGCCTTGTCTTTCTAACACCACCAACTACCCATAGTAAGTCAGAGGTTAATATTATCCCAGGTTATTCTCCTCCTTTGCTGTTTTCAACAATTGGCTTCCAGCTTGTAGTGGACATTCTTGTCCTTGGTATCAAAGTCACTGAGCTTGTGGTCTGCAGTAGCTTGTTTAATGCTATGTCTTTAATTTCTCTCCTCAAGTTCATCATTTCTTCTTCTGCATGATATTCTGACCCACGTAGTTATTGATGATGCTTCCTCGCTAACATTTCCACATTCCTATATTTTTATTCAAAGTCGTTGCAAAAAAATTACCCCATAAGGAACTTAATACTCCATCTCACTGCTTGACCTTGGGCATTACTACTTACTCATATGCCCATCAGTTGCTTGCATACCTACTGCACCTTTTTTTTTTTTTTCTAGTACCATTTATCTTTTCCAGTTGAGCTGATGGTTTCCATCCTGGCATTGTGTCAAGTGTTCAATTAAAATTCACCTAGATCATATTCCATCATTTTTCCCTTGCCTAGACATCAGTTATTTCATCAAAGAACTATCAGTTTAATCTAGTATGAGCTACTTGTGGTAAAAATTAATTTAATTATATTCCAGGTTTCATTTACCTCTCTTGTCTGTAATTACATTCTCCTTCAGAATTTGTTCTAAAGCCCTGAATGTTATTAAGGTCAAACTAACAGTTCTGTAAGATTACTTTGTCTTCTGTTCTCAAATAAAAAATATTTTATTTCCTATTCTCTAGTCATACGGTTCCACACCCAGCTTGACAGATCTATTTAAAATACTTGCTTACGGATGTGTAATTTTAGATGTGCTCTCAGCATTTTGGGATAAAGATTAGTCATTTCCCCTGACAGGAACATATTAAATTCTTTAATTCTTGGCTTTAAATGTGGTATTTTCCCTATCCTCATTCCCATTATCCATCCTCTTTCACCCTTGTGTTCAATATTGCTGTAAATTAAGTAATTCATTTTGGGGATATAATTTAGACTATCTAATGTCTATTCCATCCGCACACTGCAACAGTCCTGATACTCCTTTCCTTGCTCTCTATTTTGATATACACATATCTCAAGATGCTTTTGCTACTTGTTTTAATGTATTTTGCAAATTCTCAGCATTTCGTATCTCAGATACAATGTTCTATATGATCTAACTTTCTTTCTACTCCTTACAGGCTCTCTTTCCAGAATCCGTAACTTGTTCTGAGATGATTATTGACCTATTTGGGCCTAGAGACCCTCCCTGTAATTTTTGCCTGTTTGGGATGTAACTTCTAGATAATTTTTACATCTCTGATTTAAACAAGCAAAGCTTCCCACCCTTTCTTCCATTTTAAGTCATAGAATCATACAATAGTTTGGGTCGGAAGGGACCTTACAGATCATCTAGTTCCAGCCCCCCTGCCCTGGGCAGGGACACCTCCCACCAGGCTCCATTTAAGGCTCTTGAGTATAGCTGACCTTATTAACTGATTTTGTGATTCTTAAGTATAGCTGACCTTATTAAACTAATTTTGTGATTCTTAAGTATAGCTGACCTTATTAAAACTAATTTTGCGATTCTTAAGTATAACTGACCTTATGAAAACTAATTTTGTGATTCTTGCCCTTCTGAAATAAACCCTTCTTTTTTTACCTCAACTTTTACTTTGCTTTTAACTTAAGTAAATTCACTTTTCAACAGCTATCTCTTCCGGAGTATATTCACGACGTATCACGGTCAGATCTACTGTGTGGTGCCTCTTCAGTTTAGCTGTGGCTTGATCTACCAACTGGGCGTCTGAGGGAAAGAACACACATCCAGTCGCGCCCCTAAAGGGGCTCTGCCTGGACCTCAGGTGCGTTCCTTTGGTGACCCCTGACTGCCTGTTCATGATTCGTGCTTTTATCCTCCTGTGCCCATATTCTCCAGGCCTCTGCTACTGCTCTCTGTGCTCCCAGGGGCCCCACTACCAGCTTGTGGTGCTCAGGTGGGGCATTCGTAGACTCACACGGGGCTCCCTGCATGCCAGGAAATGCCAGAGGTGTTTGGAAGTGACACCAGAGCTGCCTCAGCACAGGAGACCTGCCCCAACAGCGCTGGATTCACCATACGCAAACAGACCATCCACACAGCAAATCTGCCACATCCGTGGATATTAGGGCAACAGCTCACATCATACTGCGCAGCTGATTTGTGCTCACGCAGCTGCCAGTTGCCTGGGATTACTATATATCCAAAAACCTCAGGCTCATGGCCAAGGCCCTCACAAGAGGGACACATCTGGGGAAAATCTGACATATTTTATGTCCAGGCATGGGGGCTGTGGATCTGAGGCAGTCTCATGAAATACCAAAAGCTTGGATAGAGAATGCAGCTGATCTAAATTCTGGACTTAAAAAAAAAAAAAAAAAGGAAAAAAACCCTCCTCCTATTGCAAATACAGGGCTATGTCTGGAAAACATAAACCCAACAGAGAACTGTGGGAATAGAGCAAAGATCTTTAGAGGAAGGAAACTGTGATACTACCAGAGCACCCTGCCAAAGTGCATGCCTGACGACTGCGAGACATTTAGCAGACCCGCCAGGAGATGATGCTGGTGGAGCCAAAACTGAGGAACAAGTGTGCTACCACACTGGGAACTTCAAGCTCCTCTTTGTCTCTCCTGTCACCTTTTCCAAACCAAGCCCAGCCTGGTAAAGCACTGATTAAACACGACTTTATCAAAGGCGGTCACAACTCCCCTACCTTTTGAAGTATCGCTTTTTTGGGGAGCAGAATACCACTGGACTCCTCAGGAAAAGAACACATTAGCTTAGAAAGGAGAGGACTGAGTTTCCTCTTGATTTTGGTGATCTCCAGAGACACCTTTTCTTCTCCTAATGTTCAGCTGAAAAAGCCTGCCAAGACAGCTTTTGTTTTAACCTTCCCCAGTTTAAAAGATAATTTTCAAGTATGCTTGGGTCTCTCAGATCTGACCACAGGCCATTACCTGGGCAAGCTGACCATGTTTCTAACATTTCTTTCAGGACTATTTTCCTACAAAGGTATTCAAAAGGAACGTACCTTTTTCTTATCACTTGAAATTCTTAGCATCCTGGTAATGTGTTTAACAGCCCGATCTGCTTTCACAGCCTCTCTTACATCTTGGCAGCTACTGCTGAAAATCCACCCTGTAGTTAAGGCCTTGTCTCCTGCTGCTAATTAGAGACTGGCATTTCATAAGGACAAAACATTCATTGCCCACTACTGAGTAATCCCTCAAATATTTATGTTCTGCTACTATTCCTAACAGAACCATCTGTAACTGCAGCTCTCCTTTCCCATGATCCCAATAAACTGTAGGGAATTGCCGTACAAATGTACAAGAGTCGCTTTACTAAAAGAGCAAGAAGACAGATTTCATCCCAGTGTCGATTCAAAGACTTAAGACGACCGGTACTATACAGACCTAAAGAAAAAAAAAAGGCCTTCAATTAACTTCAGAAGTTTCCAGAATTACTGATTTACATTTTAATGCATAGAGAAGCTGGTATCTGATATAACAAAAGGTGAAATATTAGGGCAGGCTGTAAGATCACCTAGGCCGGCATCCTGTCTCCAAGGTCAAGCACAGATACATAGGGAAAGAATACAATAGGGAACTGCAGAACACGCGTGACTGCTTATGCTTCCCCATCCACTGGCAGATGCGTTTGCACCGATTTAGTGTGTTTTACAAAGTCTTAATCAGGAGACTCTGGCTCATAAGTTTTTAACTGAAAAATGTTACTTCGTTAACATCGGAGCTGTTTAGAAACTTGAATGGTTTCACCCTTGGGTATTTTTCATGGTTAGATACTATTGTACCTGGTGCTTGCCCTATGTATGAATTCACACAAGATGAATTTGTTAATGGTAACTTAAAGAAAACCATCATAAAGACAGGTTTCTTAGGATGGGTCTAAATTTTAACCGCTCACAAATATATTAAAGAAGGTAAAGCATATACAAAGGAAGAGTCAAAAATCCCTGTGGGAAGACTATTACCCAAGAAGTGGGAAGGCATTTAACAAGCAAGTACATGTTCCCGTAAGATACCTACCTCATCAGCAAGAACAAAATGTTAATTAACCTGCTTGAGGGTAGGCAAGAAAGGAAGAAAAGCCTTTTCAACTAAGGGAAACACACAAATCACTAGTGTGTTTTGAAGTATCTGACAGAAGTTATTGACTTAAGGAGGAAAACATATTAGGTCCCCACTAATTTTCTAGCTGATGAAGGATGCACACTTTCAACTTGGCTACTTTGGCTCCAAGAAGTATTAATGGAATGACTGACAACATTCAGGACATGGCAATTACAGAAACGTCTAAGCTATTTAAAGCACCAACAGGATAGTCCCCTGCTATGTAACTAACCTTTCTGAAATACACAGGCACTACCAGGGACAGGCAAATCAAGAATGAACTCCCGTCCCACCCCCTGCCATCAGCTCTGTTAGTAGTCATAATTAAAACTACTTTTCTACCTTCTTTGAGTGCGATCATCAATTCAGTATTCAGGAGCGCTCTAAGAAGATGCATCTCACAAGAGGCTCAAGGAGTCTGTGCAAAAGTCCCCATTCCCATTTTTCCTTCCTGTGTACACAACTTATTTCCTTTAGTATATTACGAATGGATTCTTTTATTTGTGGGAAAAAAAATCTATGGACACTTTTTAAATAAAAGTCTTGTGTAGCTCCTCAAGCTATCACTGTCATCTCTGTACTTTTGATCTGAAATTGACCCTTTTCAATTTCACAAACACAAACTTACCGTTTGGGTGATAATCATGCATAATGTCAATAATGATTGGCTACCAAGGATTTTTCCACTTGGCTGGCTTTCTCAAAAAAAAAAAAATTACTAATTTTCTAAACATTTTAATGTGACTATTTGAATTCAGAAATTTTTACTTCTGAGTAACACTGAAACACTTTGCTTAAGAATACCTTTGTTTTGAACAAAGGCTGCTAATATAAAATTAAACTTGAAATAGAGCCATTTTGACCAAAGCTTGTTTGTATGTTACTGAGAAATCTTAAGTTCCACAGGATTCTATATTATGAAGATTTCATGTTTGCTGGAAAACCCCTAGTCACAAGACTTTGCCCAGATACACATGTACGTTTATGAACTGCCTGATACGGGGGAAGAGGAGCCGTAAGGAAGCAGCTTTCCTCTGTATCTGTAAAGAAATGAAAGGAAGCCAACTGATCAATAAGTAACAAGTTTGCCTATGGATGCAGAAGTTCAGTATAAAACTCCAATTTAAATTTGCCAACCCAATGTAAGGGCATCCAGTCCTTCACATTATGTAACGCGTTAGAGGTTGAAAGACCAGCCTTTGCTGACACCAGGTACTAGCATCCATCTTTACATTTACACATCAGGAAAGCTGCCTTCCTCTCCATGGACTAGTTTTCAGACACAGCAGCAGATGGTTTCACAGTTATTTGCCAGATAAAGCAGCCCCGCTGCAGGTAAAAAGCCTTAGGTTCGTTTCCAGGTTCTGGTGAACACTACCTTAGAAGCCTACCTCTGGCCACCACAGGGCTGAACACTCCCGCTTCATCCCCTACATTTTAGCAGTACTAGTATTGGACCAGCAGCACAGAGAACGGGAGCAGACCCCTGTTCCGTGTTCAGGTAGGAATCAAAGAGAACTTTCTACTGAATGACAGTCACGGGAATGGAAGAGGCAAAGTACAGTCAGCTTAATTCTGTTGTCGCACTTTTTCACTAGGGCCGCAGTTAAGTATGGGTACCTACCTGTTCAAGGAAAAAATAGCAACCTCTTTTTCCTCCTCAAAATTCAAGTCTCTGCTTCAAGGTAAAGAAGCCAAGTAGTTTAAAGTACACAGGAAGGGTATTTTTAAAAATTACAAAGAATGAAAACTTCAGTCAAACAGTTAATTTTGTGCAGTCGCAAGCCATTTAGGTACGTCCTTAACATTTTAACATCAGTGGTTCTTCCAGGTAAGAGTCAGGATAGCACTGATCCATCAGCCCCTAAAAGGGCTCATTTTCACAGTAAAAGAACAGCCTGAGGTATTTCAGAAAAAAAAAAAAAAACAACAACAAAAAAGGAAGTCATATGATCTGAGCAAAGCTTCATAGAGTAGTATTAACAAAGATTTTTACCTCAAAAGAAATACAGATGAAATGGAGTTCTATTCAGGAGCCTTTAATTTTTTTTAATTTATTTTTTTAAACAGGCTTAAAATACGCAAATGAAGAAAAAGTGCACGGATATTATAAATAACATAAATCAGGTAAGCTTACACAGTAATGCTACAAACACCCCAGTGGGGAAAGAATGCAGTACCAGCAGCAACTATAAGCAATCATCAAGCAATCAAACCTGCCTAACTGTAGGCAAAAATACTCATCCATCAAAGTGTACGACTGCAATTGACAAAAGGATTCTAGTTGGGTACAGCTCACCCTATCAATAAGGTTCCTTTACAGAAGAGAGACCATTATTTCAACTATGTGCACATGAGGTTCCTCATCCTGCTTACAGTTAAAAATAAATGCTTTACGTTTGTGTATTTCAACACTGCTCTTCAACAGAGGTCTCAACAACACTAACAATTTCTTACGAAACACTCCTGCGAGGTAGGTTTATCATCATCCCCGTTTTACAAATGGAAAAGAGATTTGCCCAGCGTCTCACAGCTATTTAGTATCAGAGCCGGGAACGTGTCCCCTGACTCTGTACCAAACCTTTTCCACCAGGCAAGGCTCCTTTTTAGGTTATACTATTGCATTCAAAAAAGTTATTTTAAAACAACATATATGTTTAATATTACAATATAGCATTTTGTAATAAAACAAGAATACAGTATAGCTCATCTTTGAGGTACCATTCCTCTCCCCTCCCCAACTCCTTTACCTGGATATAACCAAAATAATTATGGGCTAATGAAAAGAAGTTTTTAAAATTATGCACTCTAGGAGCAGACAGGCAAGTGACTGGAAGTATTATGTTTCTGTTCATAAAGAACATTTGTGTTATTTCTTTAGTGCCAACTTATATCGGGCACTAGGCCCATGCAAATTGTGTTATTTTAAGACAGTAAGCAGTTGCATGTTTTCAGTTTTGCAGTTCAGTGTCAGTAACTCCAATCAATCTCGGTAATTACTACAGATACCCTTCCCAAGCTTAGTATAGTGATGATCTAAACCCACTTCCCCTATAAAGGCTCTTAAAAGACTTTTGGAGCTACACATTCAGCTCCCACATCCACTAGGTGAGAGTCTTGATTAAGACAAACACATGTGATTTCAGGTTTTAACAAATTTCCATTTTCAAGTTTTATAATGAAGTGACTAACTCCTGTATTGGGACTGACAGAAGACAGCTGAGACTTTGTTAAATTTGTTGGTAAAGTACAGTTCAGATCTGAAACAAAATAACCGATCCAGTTCCTCATGTAGGCTCCATGACTCACCACTAATATATTGGCATCTAATATTTTAGAAGCTCCACCGTTATCAGAGCTAAGTTCTGCTTCACTGCAGTGGTTTGTCCAAGGGAAAACAAACTGTTCTGCAGATGTTCCTGAGCTTCTGCTTGCCGCACCATGCACGTCTTGTTCTTTCTGTTCCAATTCAACAGCTAGCTGACACAGAAATTCAAAAAAATCCTTTGCACGTTCTCTTACCTAAAGAGAAAGGTCAGAAGAGTACATTGTGAAGAATGCATGAGCCTTTGGCTTTCAGAAATCTGAGATATTAACTACTTCAGTTAAAAGACAAACACTTATCACAGATAAGTCTCAGAAATCAATGGTTAAGCTACTAAGTGCTGTAAAATTCCTCTGCCCTCCAAAGCCAAGGTTGAGAATAACTGCCATCATTCTTCTGCAAACCAGAGCTTCATGAGGAGTCGATCTCAGAATCAGTATTTTAGTTCTAAAGAGATTCCCTACTTGGCAGCCACTGCAATCAGGTCAAGTAGTGTTTTTAGCTTTACCTTTGGCTGGACTAAGCTCTCAATAAGACGTTCCTAAGTACGCAATAGCTGCATCTGCACTGATGAAACAGCCTAGAAACTAGAGCACAAATAAATAAATACCATACTTCATCCAGTGTTTCTCCTCCAGAAGGCGTGAATGAAGGACACTGCTCTCCAGCAGCCTTTGCCATAGCCTTGAGGTCAGTCAAAGGCCTTCCTTCTGCAACACCGTATTTCTGCAAGACGCAAGTTACAAAGAGTGGGTTTAGCAAGGTATCTCAAGTCTCCAGTAACGCTTCCAATGCAAACATCTCTTAACAGCTTTGTTTTCTTGGATTCTCAAGCGTAACGTGCAGCCTTAACTACCTTTTGCTTTTTATCCCAATACTGGGGGAGGAGATATCTTTATATCTGCTATTTAAGTTAAAAGTGTGTGTGTGTGTATATATATATGTATATATTTTTTTTTATATATATATATATATGTATGCTGGGTAGAGAAATACATTAAGAGCAGCACCTCATTTAAAGTATTAACATTCAAAATGTTACCTTCAGCCTGATATTTGCCTTGATATTTTTTTCTACATTATGACACTCATTATCAGCATACAAAATTCAAGTGTTTTTGTAACTGAGATTACATTGCAAACACCTCTGTATGCAGCTCTTCACACGAGGATAAACTCCATTTATTTTTCATTTGCAGAAAAACTATAGGGAATTATCTTTCACAAGTGAGAACCAAGTACTTTCTCTACAGACCTCTGAAATCTCCACAACAGAGGAGGAGTCCATTTTAAAAATCAGAATTTTTGAGAATGACAAAAAAAAAAGACAAAAAATAGTCAACCTATTAAAAATAAACAATAAGGCCTCCCCCCATTTTTTCAGGACATACATTACTGCTGTGAAGAGTGTTTTCAGAAAACAAAGAAAACAAAAAAGATCTCAAAAATATATGCTAAAAGACGCAGAGAATATGCAATTAACTATCTTCAATTACATGCTTATTCCTGAGACCTCCAAATGCAAGGCCCATCAAGAAACGGTAGTAAGAACCCGTATATACCAGCTAGTTATTCTGGATCACAGAAGTCCCATTATAAAACATAATACTTATCATCTGTAATGTATTTTACAAGATAGGTATACTTGGATGTGCATTACCATTTTTGACCTTGAAGATCTTTCCAAAGCACAACTAACAATGGTAAAACAGATTAATACTTCTCCCTCTGAAGATTAGTACTTCACTACTACTAACAGATGAAAAATATATTCAAGTGGAAAGCTTTGGTCTTTCCTTGGCACGAGCAAAGACAGTGAAAATGCTGCAGTTACAATGAGCACTTTGAGAAAGCAAGAGCTAATGCTATACTGTCAAAACACTCAGTTACACGCATTGCAGAAATCCAGATGCTGATTACTAGGATACAGACACATACTCATTACTAAGGCTTTTATTGACTTCTATGTCACTATCCACTTGCTGTGGTTATACAATTAGCTGCCGTAATAATTAATTAACCACAGTCTTCAGAATTTAAATGTACTGAAACACATTTATTTCAGCCTCTCAATCCCCTTCTCTAAAGCAAAAGATTGGCTATTTAAGAACAGTAAGGAAGACATGAAGAAATAAGTGCTCTGAAGCTGCTGAAAATGAAATCCTAATCTTAAATATTTTTCCAGACTTCTCTCACAAAAGCAAGGCATGAGAGAATAAAACTTTCTTAACAGGGTAAATGACATAAGTTCTTTTAAAGGACTCTGCTTCTTTTCATATAATTCAAACTTAACTCCAGTTATCCAGCGTAGTGACTTACAACCTGTGGACTGCAGACACTGTACTGGCATTTCTATACATCCATACAAATGCCATGAAAGGGTCAAAAAATGTAACAGAGACTTGAGAGTATTCTTTCTAAAATTCTGTATCATGACCCATAATATTTTCAAAACCGTCAGGTAGTAAAGCAACTAAAGAAATTGGGAGGCATTTAATTTGCTGGTTTCAAGGGAAGAACTGGAATTTCTCACAGAAAAAGGCGATCCAAATAGGAAATGCTACAATCATGTTCTGCTCCTTAAACACTTATTTGCCTGCTGGCAATATGCCATCCCACTTTTGGTTTTGTAGCATTTCCTTATTTAAAATTCAGCTGACGCTCTTAGTGGTAGCATCTGAAGGTAGATTCATATTAGCAGAAACAGCCAGCATCCGAGTTTATTCTGATCAAGACATACTTAAAAACAGACAGGAGGTACAATTATACTTGTTGTCAGGAAGAGAGGCTAATGAGGAAAGCAGATTGTTCCATCATCAGCAGAAAGCTTTCCAGTAGTCTTTGTGCAAATGAAAAGGTATAAACAGCTAAAAAGCCAACACTGAGTTGTGCCATCAGGCTAGAGAAGGTAGGCAGAGGAAGTATCTTTAACATTTTACATATGGGGTTAGAAAACAGAGATAAGCTTTTTATTACATTTAAGATAATTCCCTCCACGTGTATATCTTAGCTCACTTGAATCATCAGAGCATCACAGTTACAGCACTAATCACTAAATTTTGGCCTTGCTTCACAGTTCTGCAAACAATTTATAGTACCTGATGTGAACAGTTCAGTTTTCAGTGATTAAAAACACATCAAATAGCACTCTCCACTGTCAAATCTACCATTTAATAAGCCAAGATATCCATCAGCAGTAAGTTACATTTTCAAATTGTTCAGTATTCAATATTAAAACAAACTTTTTCGGCACTTACTCTCTCTCGAAGTCTTGCATCATACTTGATTTCCAAATCTTTGCAAAACTTATTTTGTCCTAGAATTGTGGCAGCAGTCTAAAAAGTGAATATACAGTCACATCAATGAGCTGTTTTCTCATGGGATAGCAAGAAAGTTCTTTCACAATTCCAACTCCAGAACAGTTGAAGACACTTAGTGCTGATGAAAGGTGGGCAGCAAGTAGCACAGCAGCAGCAGGATTTACCAGGATAAAAGTCACATCTTCTCTTGAGTATACTCTTGAAGCAGTGAAGAGGCAGGAGGGTGTTTGCTGGCACCATTCTGAAGTGTCAGCCTCGATGTCGTAAGGGAGAAATGCATTGGGTGATACACTTGCAGGGCAGGGGGGAAATCTAGCTTATTGTATTAACCTGCCTTTTGATAGCATGGCCAAGTGACAGAGAAAACCCAAAGGGCTTAGTTTGCTTTTAACAACAGTCTGGACGTCTTAAGTTTTGTGCTATATATCTTTTTTTCTTCCAAGGAAGCATGTGATTTTGAGGGTGCGGGTAGGGCAAGGCAACTGATCACGAGGAAATTCTGATACCACTTTGGGAAAAGTATTGCCTAATATAGGCTCTAGGGTATTGGATATGCTCCTGCTCTTATATGCACCGAAGTGTGAAGACTGTACTGGATTCACATACAGTTTTGACTGGTAATGTCCACGTCCTATTGAACTGACATTCAAGGAACTAATTTTGAAAAGACTCCTTGGATTCTGGCAAATAATAAGCAGCCTTGTTGCACTAACAAGATTTTATGACCTATTTAGTTATTGCTTAGGAAAGGCAACTTTAAATTTCTGTCACAAAGTAACATCAAAATTCAGATGGGGTTGAATCAATTTCCTTGTATATATGAAGAGCATGGTATGATTATATCCTTAAATTTTTCCTGGACTGATATCTTGTTCAGTACATAGAATAGACAACAAAGCACTAACTCATACACTGAACTGTAAATAAAAATTAAGTTCATTTACTGTGCTGAAACCAAAATCTGCTCTAAGAAATTAACTTCCTCACACCACTCCTACATCATCCATTACTAGAATGCTTCAGAACCGTTACCACTTTATACATGGAAAAGACTCTTAAGATATTTTTTTTAATTCTTCTCAGGGCCCAGCCTGTCCCAATCCTGAATCCACCTTCACTACTGCAGAGTTCTTGTTCCAACAGCATGAGCATCTCACAGCAGGCTCCATAGTCCCCTGCAGGCTTTGGTGTTAAACTTACTGTTAAACTTACAAGTCTTAGGGAGTTATGCTCTGTTCACACCACATCCCACTCTGCCCAACCAGTCTTTTTTTATTTTTGTATTGCAGGTCTGCCTGCTCTTCACACTGCTACTTTCTGGGGCTAGTCTTTGACCCTCCCTCCTAGGCTTATTGCTCAGACAGGCTTCCCTGCAAACCCTCTCTCTGCATTTCCTATACATGCTCACTTTGCATCTCCTTCAGCTCTCGGAATTCCTGCCCAGCTAGTACAATTCTCTTTGCACACATCCCTGTTTTCTCTTATCCTGTTCAGGCTTGAATGTTCAGCTGTCAGTCACGGGCAGTAGCTGGGAACCACTAGACTCCTGGTTCCAATAACCAGTACACACCCTGACTACAGCTGCCGCAGAAGACATTGCAAGGAAAACTAAACTTTACCACTAACAGTTTCTCTAAAACCCGTTTTTTCCTCTTTTGCAAGGGAACTTGTACATTCCTCTCATACTTGAGCTATGAAGTGACAGCACAGTAAAGGACACTTCTTCATAAGATTTGCAGCTGCCAAAAAAGGGAGTTCCAAGCAAATGGAAACTGCAGCTTTACACCTTTGGAAAAGCGTCCACAAAGTCTGGATGGCTTGTCAAACAAATGGCAAAACATATTTCCTTTATGCAAAGGACAAATTCAGGTCTGTCTTCTACATTATGAGTGTGCAAATGCTTCTCATGGAAAAGGCTGGCTCTCGTATAAGGAAAAAAAATTACCAATCTCACTCTCAAGTGGCTGAGCATTCAAAAACAATTCCCCTAAGGTGGGAATGGAGCACAGTCAGTCTTATGAACATTATAAAGCACTATTGTTTTTAAAGGTAATCACCGCCATTCACACACTTAAAGGATTTGTCAGGCAGTTACTATGCATTTTAAAAATATCTAATTATTGCACTCCTCCCTCCCTCTCCAGTTGGTTTTCTGCCTAAGTGGTGCTGCTAAAACAGTTTATAGAAATGTGCTGCAAAACTGATGAGCAATGTTGATGATTTATGCTTTAAGAGAAAAAGGGGATTTATGCTAGATTTTGTTGATCTGTCTTACAGCAAGACTTCACAGACTTTTGTAGCAGGACAACAGAACAAAAAGCAAGCAACCACCAGGGCTATCAAGAATCGCTTAGTAGTTTCAATTACATGCAGTCTACATACCTCCTGAAATTAGCGCATCAGTAACAGAAGGGAAAATGAAGAACAGGGCTTTCACAGGAGACATGACCTTCCTAGAACAGCTGAGCTATGCCTCTACCTTTAAAAGTTCCGTTTCCCTAATTTTTTGAGTATTTTGTAATCTTGCACACAAAATCACATGTAACCCTATTCAGTAATTAACATTTTTCCTCTTTAATTAACCTATTAAAATAGTGCATCAAGGTGAGAGGTATGATAGTACGTTCCTGCCAAAATCCAACCTCTCTGCACATTTAATGATCCTTTTACTGACTTCACAGCACAAATTGATCCTGCCTATATGATCTGCATTCCTCAAAAAAACACAGCATACTGCCACAATGTGTTAACAGTACAACAATATCCCAGCCAACCTGTTTTATTTCTTCAAAGGAAAACTGACTTCAGTCTGTGTTACCTCTAAGTCCCAATTACTCCATTAACAAGAACCTATGTGCATATAAAATAATGGCAAAACTTTAAGAATGACACTGCATGACATCCTGCAAAGCAAGCTGGCCTTCATTGCTTCCTAACTGAGCTGTTTTCATTGAAATTTCCTTACTCATAGAGACCTTCTTGAATTCTACACAACTCAAACTGCAGTTCTAAGTCCATCACAATAGCTTTTGACTCTCCGTCACTGTATTATTTTTGCATCATCAATAGCAAATAAATGCCAAATTCTGAAGCTAATATTTACATTCAGTTGCCTCAGGAAGCACTTGCCTGCTTTGCTCGAAGAAGGTCACTTGAAAAGACATGAGTAAACTTCACATTACTGAGAAATATGCCAGCCGCATCTGCTTGTCTGAAACCGGTTGCTGAGAGAGGCTCATCCACTCCTTGACCTACAAAATAAAAACCCATCAACATTAAGACATGCAAATTTTCGATCATTTAGCATCTGAACAAGCATGGCAGCAATAAAGAACCTGCTCAGCCATAATAAAATGCCTGTCCTTCAATAAAGCCAACCCTTAGTAAAAGGTACTGTTCCCCTGGTCTTCCCTAAACTCAGTCACATAAATTGTATGAAAAAAAGGGAGTACAGGCTAGGAAGACAGAAGGATCATTATTGATTATATTTATACCGATGTATACATATGACAAATTTAAACATAAAACAGAGGCCTACATTTTCTAAATGTGAGCAGTCATTTCAAATCACTTGCCCTTTTTTAGAACGGTCACTGGTAGGCTTCCTGCAAGAGGAATCTCACAACTCAAACTCTATAAACATATTTGTTTATTGTAAATAAGAAAAAAGGCAATACAACTAAAATACTGTTGCTGATTCTAAGAAACATATATGGAAAAAACATGCACATCAGGAGAGTCAAGTCCTGATAACTATAAAATGCCTGCTCCTCCCCATTCCCTAATGTTGACAATGCCTTGAAGAAATGAGGCAACAAGAAGGGATTCTGTGTAATGCAGAAAGCAGCACACGCTCTTTGCCAAAGACACAGTTTCACAAGAATTTTACAGTTGATGTAAACACAATCTGTTGTGGTCTTTTCCTCTCCCCTACTCCACCTTGCACATTGATGCTAATGCTAATGCAGCTGCATAGCGAGCATGTTAATGGAACAAACCTAGCTGAAAGTCAGCAACCCTTCCAAAAATTGTTTTCAGACAGAGTAGCCTGTGAAACCAACTGGCCACAGAGCTCTAGGACAGCACTGGGAGAACCAGCACTTTGGTAAGCCAACTCAAATGAAATAGGTGTGCTCCTGTCACAGCTCCAGGAGTCTGTAGGAGAACCAAGAACTACGGCAGAGGGACAAATCTGTAACAAATTGCTATGTCCCTACCTGTATCGCCTATTTTACTTTTGGAGGAAGTCAAAGCAGAGAGCGTGCAGTTCTTAACAGATCCAGAACAAGGATAAAAAACAACTTTCACCAAGCAAATACACAATCATAATATGCTTCCAACAGTAAAAGACAGAAAAAAAGTCCAGAACTTGAGTTCTAAGCACCTTGTCTACAATTCAGCCATGTGAGACTTCAGACCCCACCATACTTGTATAGGTCTTACACCTTTCGAACTACAAGGCAATGTTCGCTTTCTACGCTGGAGAGGAGAGAGGAACGTACTACATGTCATTCGACACAGAGGGCAAGGAATTTAAAAGACATCATTGGTACTTTTAAGAACATAAAGAAGGGGAATATTCTTTATTAACTTTATTATGAACACAAAGCCATGTTGCAAGAACTGTAAATTGCAATGTCAAAACAAAGGTAGGAAAATCTAGAAGCACAATTCCTCCTCACAGCATGTAGCATTGTATGCAGTTTATTTATTCAGAGTACAACCCCACTAGGTTCCTTGTTAGCGGTGAGCCTCATTTTCAGTTCTAGGTGTACAAGTTAGCAGTCACTACAGAGAAGTCTAGTTTTAAATGTTTTGTCTAAAGACTGCCTCCCTAGAAAGAGCTGGGATTAAACATTCAAGAATTTAAATAATCTCTACTTTTCATTCTTCCTTGCTGTACTGTAGGCCTTTTTTGCAAGTGACAGATTACCTTCTTAAGGCAATAGCCTCCTTGACAACATGACCTTTATTCATCCTTCTGCAGCTCCTTACCAACTCCATCGTACAAACATGCACGCGGCTGATCCTTCACCTGAGCTGCAGCTTCCACTTCTCATCTGAGTCCCAGATGCCCTTTTCCCAGGCTTCACACTACTGAGATTTAACACAGTGCTATAGGACACTCTGGCATCCTTAATAACAGGTGTTGCTATCGCTTTATCTGATTACAGGTAACTTTTTTCCCCTGTTTAGAAAAAGGAACTCTTCTAATACTCCTGTTGATACCAGAAATCCATCACCGTTTGTTGATATTCTGTGGAGACTGACTTAGAATCTTCATAGTTCTCTAAGGCTATCAAGGTAACATCCTGGCTTACAAATAAAGTCTCTTAAGGTTTACAATATTATTCAGTAATAATACCTAACATTTCAACAGTTGGTTACAGGATTTCTCGTTAGCAGGGAAGAATAATTTTCCATCTCTAAGAAACTAGTAGGATAACTGATACTAACCTTGCAGTATCTTGTCTTTGTTGTATCTTGTTTCTCCACTGAAAGAGATTATAAACAAAAACATTTCTTGACTCACAACAGTTTCAGTGAATGTTCAAAAATATTATTATATTAGATACCAACAGGAGACAGCAGAGTCTAAATATGAAAGATTAGATACAGTTCAGCACAGTCTATTTTCAAAAAGATATATTTGAAGACTTTATAATAAACCAAAACCAATTTCAATGAGTGAAACCCAATCATGTAGCCAATATTTATTAAGACAAACCTATGTGGAATAAAAGGAAGGGAAGTAATTTCTTAAATTCATCGTAAATGCATTATAATTTATCTGTTACAACAATGCCTCCATGCTGGAGACAGGGGAGATATAGGAAGACTCTGGAGTCCTCTTACGAAAAGCACGTGCTAGCCAACTGCACGTATGTGCTTTAAAGGGAAGCCAGTTCAAGCGATTATCAAAGATATCGACAGAGCAGGCTGCACACCTTGAAGTAACACAGCACTAAGAAGCGAGAGCTGCAGAAAAGCTTACTAGAATGAGCATCGCCTTCTTCAGGAATTAAAATGTCCTATCTTGAAAACTATAATTGATGGTATTTCAAGAGAAGAGCAACTAAAACCATGCGCAGATTTATTCAGGAGGGAAAATCTAACAACTAAACATGACATAAACAAAGTTAAGCGTGGTGACTTTGTTGAGACTCCTCACCTTACTAAAACGTCCCGTGTTTAGATTTTTGTTGCACTAAGGCCAAGTGTGCTGGTTAGTTTTTATAGAGAGTGCTATCAACACTGCTGGGTGGACAACCTCAAGATGAGCCCCAAATAATTAACTGAACACAGATGGTCAGGACTTTTAAGAGAAAACACTGTATTTTAGTACACTTTAAACTCTTTCCTGCAGAAGGTGCAACAATTTAATTCTCCGAGTTCCACCCACTTCCTGACAGCTACTTCCAGCCTCCTGAGGAAAATGCAGCAGGCTGGATGAAGTCCATTCTGCTGGTCACCAGTTGGAAGTGGGGGAAGACCAGAACGTGCAGTTTTCCAAGTCTTGCTAAGATAGCACAGCACACGCAAGCACAGTCTCATGGATGAACTCCCATCCATTAGCTGATGAATGAACTGGGATCTTCCCGAGTGCCTGCAAGAGTCCCACCTGAAGATTTCAGGTTCAACAAATTGTTTCAGGCTCACATGTTTTCTAGCTGATGTAAAAGTAAGGCTGCACCTAGAGCACCAAGTCAGCAGATCCAGGTATTTAAGGGAAGTCAGGAGTAACTCTTAACAGAAGGAAAATCAGGAAAAAAAAAAAAGTCATTGCTCCAGTTGCACTGATTAGTATTAAACTGAATTATGCTAAAGAGTTTAGCTTTCATAAAAATTAGTTTAGCTAAAGTTTAGCTTTCATAAAAATTAAACAGTAAGCTACTGTCAATTGCAGGAAGCTGGATCTATGTAGTCTAGTTAACGACAAATCTTTGTCAACATCCACTGTAGCTTGAAAGAAAAACTCACCTTAGCAATTTTAACCAAGTCACAAACGCCAATTCTTTAACATTTCACAGTAGAAATGTTAGACCACCGTTCTTAAACAAGCTCGTTGCTCCACCAGAGCGCTTTTGGCAGCAGAAAGGTCTTACGACCTAAGAGTTCACAAACAGCGCTTGCTAATGTGGCATACAACCCCGTACGTCCACCAATTGGTACTGGTGGATGTACGGGGTTATATGCCACTATACCGATACGGCTTGACTTGACTGATCAGTTAACCACCACAGGCTCACCCGCCTGGCCAGGCCCGCTAACACCAGATGCGGTAACCAGACAGCCTCCCCCACCCCCCACCCCCCACCGCCC
>VYZM01020601.1:6611-33178 GCA_013398915.1 Dromas ardeola
AATTAAGAAAAACGTTAATGTTGGAAAAATATTTATTGACGTTACAATCAGTTTACTGTTTTGCTTTGGTGAAACTAGAAGTAAATCCTGTATTGGTAAAAACAGATTTTGGATACATTTACATGCAGTAGTTAAAATCCAAACTAAGTCAAGGTAAGAAACCAGTTCATCTTACCTGCTATATTTGAAGTGTGCCAAAATGTATGCGGATAAGTCCTGTTTTCGCCATTCCTCCTAAAAATATTGTGTGAATTTGACATCATAGTAAATTATCTTAACCTTTTCATATTTTTTCAATTATTCAGAGGGTGGATGTTTTTAATGTTTCTCTTTTTCCTTATATTTTTTTTAATACTAGTATCCACCTTTAACCTCTCCAGTTCCTGAATTTCTCAAAACTCCCTCTACGATCGAACAGCAGGTTACACGTTCTACTGCTACAACCACCCTGACCACAAATACGGTATCTGCAGCAAAGCCTGGGCCAACGTTAGTAAAGGTAGGTATCTGTAATAATGGCATCTGAGGACTATGTTCTTTAACTATGTCCTTTTCCAATGCTGTATTTAATGACAAAATACACAAATAACAAAATATAGCGCCTATAACTAATAGCAACTTTTATCAGTGCTCACAAGAACATACTGGGTTGTTGACTGAAAGCTTTTGTATGCTAAGATTAACCATTAACACTTGTAGGGACTGGCTCATTATTTCAAGAGGTCCTTACAGTACAGTTGATGAAAGTTTTCAGGCAGAATTATGCATTGCATTGCTATGGAAGTTTTTAAGAAATAATGACAATAGATTTTTGCAATATTGAGTTTCTCCTTTCTATTGGTGAAATTAATCTTTTCTCATCTAGTTTTGTATGGAGAATAATTTAATAGGAACAGAGGCAACCGCGTTCGTATTCTATCTATAACCAAATTGGTGAACAGCATTGCTCCTTTTCTGCAACTATTTACTTAGTTCATTTATCGTATAAGCAGAACGCGCTGTGTGAGTGAAGCTACCGTATCCTTGTATTTGAATATCAGAAGAGCATACTCAGTTCTCTTTTCTTCAGTGACCTAGCCAGCAGCATGGAAAAAGTTTTTGAAAATGAAAAATATTTGTATTTTTCAAATACAAATAGAGAGGGGGTCATGTTAGAAGGTGTTTATAACATTTCATTTCAGCAACTTTGACAAAGGTCTTTATCTGAGTAATGATTATATATGTATGTAGGCTTCTACCTAACTACATGAAATTAATTCTCAGTTAAATTTAAAAGGATGACCTCCAATAGTCAATTTCTAGTATAAATTTGGCTATATCCAGTGAAATCACTGCACTTGTACCGGCTTACTTAATGCAGAACCATAATGACAAATTCAGATATCTGCCTTAACAGGCTATCTGTGCAATAAATGTGCATGGATCAACACAGGATTTCTGCTTTGATACTTCTGTATGACTAGGTAACTGCCTTCAACTTTCACTTAAAATAATTTCAAAGAGTTTTTAAAGGAAGAGAGTTTTATCACATGTACAGGTATAAGGATACTGCTGAAACTTTCGTAAGAGTAATCCTGTAATAGATAGGACTGTCTGTCCATGCTTTTAATTGAGACCTGTTGTAAGTACTTCTGACCTGCAAGTGTTTATGGTTGGAGTTTAAGATACTAGTTTTCACTAGTGCTAAGTGGCTTTGAACTTACCTGTTTAAGAATGCCTCTTTGCAATGACAGGTCATGACTAGCAGAATCCTTTAGCTTCATTTGTGCCATCCGTTAAAAAACTATTCACAAACTGTGATTTGATGACCCTTTCTTGTGCACTGTATAAGCCAGCTGGAACACGTTAACTTTTGAAGGATGGCAAGTGATCCTTTTGGGCACGTTTGCAGGGATAATTGTGTTCAACAACTCTTTGCAGTAAATGCACACCTGTATGCTTTATCTTTGTACCTTGCATAACTGCTTGTAAATTATATGTCTGTTATAGTTGTTTCAATCTTTTCCGTCCATAAACAGCAAAGCCACCCAAAGAACCCAAATGATAAGCATCGGAGTAAGAAATGTAAAGAACCTAAGCCAAGGGTGAAAAAATTGAAGTATCATCAATATATTCCACCTGATCAGAAAGGTGAGAAAAACGAGCCACAGATGGACTCCAACTATGCTCGTCTGCTACAACAGCAGCAACTGTTTTTGCAGCTGCAGATCCTGAGCCAACAGCAACAACACTACAACTACCAGACAATTCTACCCGCACCGCTGAAGTACGTGAAGCATTGTTTGTGTCCTTTAAAGAAAAGATACATACATCAGTTATAGACTTTGTGCTTTAGAAGTAAATGTGCTTTACAGATGTTAAGAGATGGCTGGAACCCAAGAAAACTTAAATAGCAACGTGCATCACTGTGGGTATTATTTACCTCATTTAACAATGTGATGAGGTGGTTCTCTTGTTAAAATACTCCTGTAGTCTGATAGGCATTTAAGTGGTTCTAGTTATTTTTGTGTGACATGGAAACAGAACCTCCTGCCTGTCAGATGCGTTTTTTCCAACCAGATGCATATTTGAAACTCAAAGCATTTACGTGAAAGCAAGAAAGCTTTGACACCATTTTCACTCAAATATGACATAGGTAGGCAGAGCAGAAGCAAAGCTTACAGACGATGGCTTTTACAAAGACACGTACTATTGTTGTGGTTTTATTGTGTTTTTACATCAGTTTCGGAGACCATGTTTTTGCAGTTTACAAATAAAAAGAAACAGTCATTTTAAATTAGGTAGAATTTGTATATTGTTTATAACCTCATCTCTAATGCTTATACGAGGTCCTCATCAGTGTTGATCTTTAGCACTTTCAACAGTGAGAAGTATGCTTTCTGATTTCTAGGTAGAAGCACTCGGAAAAATAAATCTCCAAAGAGTTGCCAGCGCCCTATAGCAGAATGAGAAGCTATCTGCAGAGTTTCATTCTCATCATCTAAGATCAGGCTTTTCCTAGAAGTGCTTACAGTGTAAGATGCCACAGTTGCACAACCCTAAATTCAAATTACTTTCAACTGTTTTTTTTTTAAATGAGTTTTCACTGAGTTATTTTTCCTCAGCAAGTGAGGCTAGAAAAGTTAAAGATACCATCTGTGGTTATATTTATAATTACCATGTATCCTAACATTTGGACTAGAGATGTTTCTGCCTGCTTACCCACGCTTCTTATGTTCCATTTACTGACATTTCTGAAATGTTTCTTCATAAAACTGTTGAACGAAATAAAAGGGCTGATTTATGGTACCTAGTGTAAATTATGGCATTTTTAAATATTTTACAATTATTTTGAGATCCTTGTATGAGATTCTTCTTATGAGTACAGCTGACAAAAATGCATCATCTGAAGAGTAAACTACCTTCACATTGGTCCTTAATGTATATGAACATTGGACATGTATCTAGGATTGACACATAGAGTTCAATATTGTGGAGTTTTTTATTGGTGCCAAACAAAAAAGTAGCTAGTCGCCGTATCTAATGATTAATTTGTATAAACTGATTCTGCAGTCCATAGTATCCTTCAGGGATGCCATAAGAATAATAAAAACTATAAAGCATAAATTATTACGCTTAACTGAAGAGAAAATAAAATATCAACATGCTACTCTGTTATGCTTTCTTCTCTGTGACATTTTACTAAAAGCATTTAATGGTAATGTTTTATGTTAAGTATGTATTTGTAAAAAAAGAATATTTTCATTAACTTGATAGACAATAGATTCAGAATCACAGCTTCTTGATTGAAAACATAATATATTTACCATTGACGTTGTCCCCCTTTTTCTTATCACTTGAAGGCCACTGAATGACAAACAGAGTAACAATGGGAACACGCCACTGAATACTTTGAACAACAGTACACCAACATCAGCTGCCAGCTCACCAAGACAGAATAGTAATATTCCCAGTCGGAAACCAGGACCTCTACCTTCAAGCTTGGATGACTTGAAGGTAAAAAATGAGAGGGATTTGTCCATTACTTTGCATCACTACAGGTCATAACTTCCAAACTGTTACTGTCAATAATAAGCCTGGAAATTATTTACCAATGAAAACTGTACTTTTAACTGTGTAGAATAAGGTTGTCAAAGGTTTCATACACAACTCTTCTGGACTTAAATATTTGTTTTGATTTAGCCTCCTCACATACATATGTTCTAGAAATGACATTTCTTTCCCAAAGAATTAGAAGAGGAAGAGGAATTTCAGAGAGATTGTACAGGTACATGATTTGATACCTTGGGTAAAGTATGAAGTGCACTTCATGTGAAGTTTTAGCCCAGGCAGATTAAACACTGGAACAGTAATTTTCTCATGACAATTTTAATATGTCAATGAAGAGGTTTAGTTAAGCAGTATAAATTAAAAGATGCTCTAATAATAACATATTCAGAGAGGTCACTGCTATAAAGACAACACAGAAATAACATTAGTAAAAGAGAACAGAAAATAAAAAGTTCTTCTTACCAGAATTCAACACATCATCTGAAAATGAACACTAAATTTCATAAAAGCTTCTTGAAGTTATAAATAACTGTGTAAACTCTGTTTAAACTGTAATATGAAGACATTGCGTAGGATTTTCTTCCTTCAGAAATGCATTACCAGGAATTAATACTGTAAAGGACCTAATGAAAATGAATTTGAAGAAGCCTGTGGGGGTTTAAATTCAGATCCTTTCAATAGCAACTAAACCAATGTGCCAAACCTCATCAGAGGAGTAGGGACATCTAGCGGGTACTTCATCCATTTCTCTCTTCCTTTATCAAGGTGTTGGGTTTGTGAGGGATGGGAGTCAGTATCTTTTTTAGACTCGAAGGGATAAAATAGAGGTTTTGGAAGATCAGATTCTCAAGATGGGTTTTAACTGACGACCATCATTACTACCTTTTAATACCAAACAAATCTATAAAATGCAATTCTAACAACAGTGTTTGAAATAAGCTTTTCAGACTTTGAATTATTAACTTATTAACTTTTTAAGATATTTAAGTTAATATTTGAATTTTTGCTTTGCAGTGATTAAAGCTGTTCACTTACCCATTTCTACATAATTTGTTGGTATTCCTGCTATGTGGTAACAGTAACATAAGCCATACTTGCAGACCTGCTGGTGGTGGTTTTAACACAGAATCATCTAAATCAGTTCTGATTAAGAATTCAGAAATGCATCATTGAAAACCACAGAAATTGGAATGCGCTCTCGAGCAAGCTTAGAAGATACCAGACTGGGGGAAACGGCTGATAATCATTGTTAGGTAGACAGTTATTTAACATTAAATTGCTGTGGTTCTTAGAGATGTTATGCAAATGGATTGCTGTGACTTTTCATCATTTCCAAATCATGAAGACTTAAAATTTAAAATTCTAGATTGGCAAAGTACTGAAACATTACTGAGGTCACTACCTTCTATTCTTGTAGAGTTGCTTCTAATGTACATATAGCCCAAACACTAGAATTAGATGCGGTGTATGTGTATCATAAACAGAAGCCATTCATTGTGACTGTTCTTTTTTAATTGATATTCACAGAATTAATTTACACTCAACATACTTGCACTTTACTTTGCCTGTAAGCTTATTGGAAAATTGAGAACACTTTTGTATCAGAAATTAGATTAATTTTGACTGCTTATACTTTTTATGTTTGTAAAAGATACCCAGATGACACACAGCTGTAACTGTTCAGTTGCTAATTAGAGAGAGAGCCTTTTGTGTTTGATGGGTCTATTGAATCATCCAACTGACCTGATAAAATTTCTCAGAAATAGATCTGTCTGTCTTGATAGTGTAACAAAGGGGTTCAAGTGTGCTAGTTTTCAGTGCCTTTATCTGCAATGCTACCACTGTCTACAGGTTTGCTTCAGAAGTTTTCAGCCCAGCATTGGAGCTGTATGTTCATTTTTCCATTTTGAATATTTATGAAAAATCAGCATAACGTTGCTACTTTTCTTTGTACAAACAACTGAACACTACTAAGGTTTTGGCCACTTAAATAGTGAAAGCAGCAGGTCATGGAAATGTGCTCATGTATCATGAATGCTGTCAGAACCTAGAGGTGTAATAACTAGTGAATACACCGAAAAATAATTTTTCTTACAAAGATGTAATAAGGTAGAACATATGTAAGTTTTCATTTTTTTTTTTTTTACTATTGTGCTTTATTTCATTTCAGGTAGCGGAGCTTAAAATGGAGTTGAAATTGAGGGGATTGCCAGTGTCTGGAACAAAAACAGATCTTATTGAGCGTCTGAAACCCTATCAAGATCTTAATAACAATGGGATTGCAACTAGTAGCTCTGTTACAGTAACCACTTCTACTGGGGCCACAGGTAATGCTGGGGAAGTGACTGTGGCATTTCCTGTTGCAACACTAAATAAACCCGTGGCTAATACGATATCCAGCTTTCCTCCAGAAAAAACATCTACTGGACCTGGCTGCAAAGTAGCAAATACTGAAAACATCAGCTCTCCTTTGCCTATATCTCCCTCTCCTTCAGAACAATCTAATCTAAGCACAGATGATGCTAGTATGACAGATACTTTCACAGAAATGATGACCATGATGTCACCATCACAGTTCTTAAGTACTTCACCACTAAGAGCAAATATGACTGATGATAATCAAAATCGCAGTAATGGAAGCATCTCAACCATGGAGTTTGATGTAGCAGAAAAGGACCGCAAGCTTCAAGAAAAAGAAAAGCAGATTGAAGAGCTCAAAAGGAAACTGGAACAAGAGCAAAAACTTGTGGAAGTACTGAAAATGCAACTTGAGGTTGAAAAACGGGGACAACAGCAACAGTCTCAGGCTTCTGGTAACTCAGCTGCTTTGGAACAGAAGCAATTCAGCACTTCTGTCAAAGATGAAAATGCACTTACTGACTGCTCTAGTACAAGTCAAACTAGTCATTCTTTAGGACAATCGGTATATACTAGCGGCCAGAATCCAGTTGCCAAAAAGGCGGTTGTTATCAAGCAGGAGATACCTGTGGCCAAAGCTGAACCTCAGAATGCCATTTCTCAATTTTATGTTAATCCACAGCGGCAGCCGCAAACTGCAGTTGTTGCCCAACCTCAAGCTTTATTAACTACTCAAGGAACTGCACAGCTGCTCCTTCCACTGTCCATCCAGGGACCGAATCCTACCACTGCAGTGCAGCTACCCGTTGGAAATATAAAGTTGCAGGTAAGGGTGGTTTTATTTTTGATCCTGTAAACTGCATGGCATTATTTGCATAATTTAGTAGAAATAGGTAAGTGTGCTGCTTGTGAGATTAACTTTAAAATCAGCCTTAGCTTGTTTCTGCTTTAGGGAAAAGAGTAGAAAAACTTAAGAGCCAATCTGTAACTTCTAGTACTTGCCTTGCAACTTTGGTTCCTAGACAGTGCTTCCTGAAAAGTACTTGTCTTACCATGTACTGCCTCCATGTACAGGTGGTTTTGATTTATTATCAGCGTACACCACCATTTTGTTAACTCCAAACTGCAATAGAGAGCTACAACCCAGTAATTTATTTTGAAGTATACCTGTTTGCAAAATGTGTGTTTGAACTTCCTTGTATGGTGATGGCTCATTATATTTAAAAATGTGAATGCTAGGTTGTAGAACTCCAGTGGAGTTAGAAAAAGAAACCATGGTTACGCAAATGTTATTTCTAGGCTCATTATAGGTAGTATTGCAGTGAATAAATATAGCATAAAGCAACATGGGTTATAAATGAAGAGGAATTAATAATCTGATCAAACTGAAACAGTTTAACCTGTTGATCTAAGGTAGAATCGAGCGTATACTTCCCAGTGGCATTACTGGGACATAGCTAGATGAAATCCCCTGCCACCCACATGGTTACTGTGCCAGCAAAGTACTCTTGCAGCTCCAGCATCTACTTGGCTGTTGTGGCTTGTTGTGGGCCTAGGCTTTGGTGCTAGCACGTGCACCATCATATTTAGCAATACTTATGAGGGCTGTAAAATTCTGATGGGGATGGGCCCCACAGTCTGCAGTGCAAGAGCTGGTCCTGGTGGCTACACAACCAGACAGATCTTTGTCAAAATTGATCTAAAATCCTGCTAGAATTCTGTAACAACCTTGAGCATCTTGTTCTGGTATTTTACTTCCCTGATATTACACAAAGTTTTCCTAACTACCAGCTAAAACTGTCTTTCCTGAAGTTAGACATGCTTCTTGCCTTTCAGTGGCCATTGAAAACTGCTATGATCTTAAAAACAACCCTTTTCTTGCATCATCAGTTTTGTCTTTCTGGTTACTCAAAACCAGTTCTTACAGTCCTTTCTTACTAGATATGCTCTATCTCTTACTATTTTCATTGCTCTCCACTGGACCTGCTCCATTTTGTCTTTGTCTTAAACTCTGTTGGCAAAATAAACACCACCTTTTAGCTGGGAACTCACCGGTACCAAAGACTAAAAAATTTGTCTCCTATAAACAGTTCACACTCATCCTTCCCAGAATACGTGCTGTTGCTATTCTGCATAATCTATGCAATAGATTTATTACATGATGTAATTTACTATGAGATAAAAATAATGCAAATATTTTATCTTCATCCCTTAGGCTCAATCACAAGCTGGAATACAGACCCCATCACAAATACCTGCTCCTATTTCTTCCTCTGGCCTGGTCCAGACAGCACCTCAGATGCATACTCCACAATCAAAACAAAATACCATCACGCAGCATGCACTTGGTCAGACCCAACAAATCAGAAAGGTTTGTGGATAGCAATAAGCATTATGATAAATAGCTGTGTAATCTAATTCTAGGCAGTGATTTTAGAATCTTTTACGTTTCATCTGTGTCATATATAAATGATCAAGTCTCCTAACATCTCTGTACCATGTTTTTCTGTGTGATACAATGAGCTTGTAACTCCTTCTCTTTAAGAATTTTAGTCCATGCAGGACTTCATTTTTCAGTTGAAAATAAATACATAAGGCTAAAGACTTTTTATCTTAATGGTACTCTTATGGCACCACTCTTAGGACATTCTTCCTCATGCTTGGCACAAGTGGTATACCAGGTATTCCTGTCAGTTTCTCTTATTTGTTACTGGCTCAAAATGGAAGATTCTTGTAGGCATTTCTTAAGAGAAGGCTTTTACCTATGGTTTCAGAGATTTATTCTTTTACAGGCATTCCTTTTATTTTTTCTACTTTCCTTGTTGATTTCACCCTTACTTACGAAGGAAGCTATGGACACAGATACTGAGGATAGCAATTCCAGTGAGTCAAAAACCCCACCATACCTACAGTCCATCTCTTCCTAAGGAATGCAGGGAATGAGTCAGAGAGAGCGCCTTCTCTTCCTTTCTACCCAAAACAATCAGCTCTGAAATTTCCTATTCCAAAACAGATGTTCATCAGCAATGGATGCACAGCTGTGAGTGCCAGTCCAGTCGTGTTTGTATCACAGAATCATAGACTGGTTTAGGTTGGAAGGGACCTTTAGATCTGATGATCTTTAGATCATCTAGTTCCAACACCCCTGCCATGAGCAGGTTGCTGAAAGCCCTGTCCAACCTGGCTTTAAACACCTCCAGTGGTGGGGCATCCACAGCTTCTCTGGGCAGCCTGTGCCACTGTCTCACCACCCTCACAGAAAATAATTTCTTCCTAATATCTAATCTAAATCTACCCTCTTTCAGTTTAAAACCATGCCCCCTCATACTATCACTACACTCCTGATAAAGAGTCCCTCCCCATCTTTCCTGTAGGCCCCCTGTAGGTGTTGGAAGGCTGCTATAAGGTCTCCATGGAGCCTTCTCTTCTCCAGGCTGAACAACCCCAACTCTCTCAGTCTGTCTTCGTAGGACAGGTGCTCCAGCCCTCTGATCATCTTTGTGGCCCTCCGCTGGACTCACTCCAGCAGGTCCCTGTCCTTCTTACGTTGTGGTGGACACAGCACCTCAGGTGGGGTCTCAGGAGAGCAGAGCAGAGGGGCAGAATCACCTCCCCTCAACATGCTGGCCACATTTCTTTTGATGCAGCCCAGGATGCGGTTGGCTTTCTGGGCTGCAGGCGCACACTGCCAGCTCATGTTGAGCTGCTCATCAGCCAACACCCCCAAATCCTTCTCCTCAGGGCTGCTCTCAATCCGTTCTCCGTCCAGCCTGTATTTGTGCTTGGGATTGCCCTGACCCACGTGCAGGACCTTGCACTTGGCCTGATTGACCTTTATGAGGTTTGCACGGGCCTGCCTCTCAAGCCTGTTAGGGTGTCATATGGTAACTGATATCAACCCATCAGCACCAGTCATCACAAAAGAAAGGGCTTTCTCCTTCTTTGGGCCTCCTTCAGGCTGACCTGTATTAGAAACTCAGAGATTGGTTTTGGACCTTTATGGCTTCCTTATCACAGCTATCAACTCTAAGGCTCCTATCACTTAGAACAATGTTTTTCAGCCTGCCTCAAGGAAAGGATAATTGAGAAACAACTGAAATTTCAAGATGAAGAGGGTAATTTTTACAGTATGTTATATAACTGTTACAAAATATCTCAGCCTTCAAAGTTTATATTTCAGTTTATAAAAGTGCATCATAAAACCCATGTTCTGAAATGATCTGAGGCTTCTATCTGTGCAGTGTCCCCTAATCTGCTTCTGCTAAGGCTGTTACTCCAGATAAGAATTTATCTTAGAAGATGTATGATTACACCCTGCCATTCTTTAGACAACTGGCTAATAGCAGGGAACACAACTAAATGAGCATCATCACTCTTCAGACTGCTTGTTCAACCTGTTTAATTTCATGGACATTGAGGTTACACTACAGAATTCAAAGCAGATTTCATCCAGGTTCTCTGGGATTTGGTGAGGGGCTAATCTTACCTTGTTAATTTGACAGGTCCCATGTAGAAATTTTCCAGTCATCCTGATGCATGTACTTGTGGCAGAGACTAGCATTTTTCTTCCTTTCCTGTCTACAAGTTCCTTGAAATGATTGCAGGAGAAGGTACCAAGAATGGTACACCCTCTGGTCTTTCCCCCTATTCAGATCAGTTGTTGTGGA
Source organism: Dromas ardeola (assembly GCA_013398915.1). NCBI lineage: Eukaryota > Metazoa > Chordata > Aves > Charadriiformes > Dromadidae > Dromas > Dromas ardeola. Next base: position 17,687 of record VYZM01020601.1, read on the forward strand.
GACCACATAGTTCCCAGCTGACTTTAGTCTGCATCTGGCTATCTTATCCTGGAGCTGAACAGCCAGCCTATCCTAGCTGTTTTTCTCACACATCTACTGCCATCTTTTACACAGGAAAGCAGAAAAGCAGACAGCGTAATTGCACTGTTTTTTACAGCAGAATGTAAAATACTGATATGATAGAATAGATCAGGACAGTCTTCACGCATTCACCATTAGATCTGCCTCTCTGCTGTTTTCATTTCACGAAACTTGGATGTTTCGGCAGGCGGATTGAGCTAATGAACTGTGAGTGAGTAATGCTACTTATTAACACTTTTTAGTGAAGCTGGTCTTCCTAATAGTTATCATCTCCATAAATAGTTGTTTTCCAGAACAAGTTTCCCTTGGATTCATCTAGACTTTCTCAGGTAGCTCAGATTTTTATGCAAACCAGCTGATTATTCCATTTGTTTTCTCCTACACGCTTTAGGTGTCTCTTCACATTCTAGTTACCGCATGGCCCTTGTTCTTCAATTCATTCAGTAATAAGGAGACATCCCGCAGCCATTCACCTCAGCGATAAATAGCTGGAAAGTACAACAGTTTTCACACAAATGATCCAGATGGCTAATAAAAACCGTATTAAGCCCTCTCACAGCAGACTTAATTTGGTATTCAGGCTGTATTCCACAAAGCTATCCTACCTTTATCACCATCCCCGATCTAAGATTTGTCTCACCTTTGTCATAAAAGTATCTGGGAGTAATACTGAATTTAAAAGAACAGTCTTATGCACTCATACATTCATAGATCCTCTTCGTCTCCCTTTAACTTAAAAACATGAGAAGTAGGATACTGCTTGGAATCATTTGCAATAAGTGTATGGACTATCAGTTGAAGAAATAAAACGTTTATGTACATACCAGTAACCAAATTTACAGCTGATACCCAAGCTCATCAGTTATATATTTTGCCTCTCCCTCACTACTCAATAGATATCTGTAGTTAAAAGAAATTAGAATTCTATGGCACAAACCAAACCATTCTTAGAACAGGCAGCATAGGACAAGTGTGGATACATACAGTAGTTTGTATCAGGCCAGAAATATGTTCATTTTATTGACTGTCCACTAGGTGGGGAAATCATGCATACTGTATTAAACTGGTCCATACTCTTCTGAATGTATTTCAGAAAAGTTATATCACACTTTCTCATGATTCCTGGAAAATTGCAGGAAAATATTTTTAATTCTCAGTTATAAATGAAAGCATGTCACAGCACGAAGTTTCTTTCAAAGAGAAACTGTTCTAGATTTACCACTGGAGGGAAAAAGCAGTACAAATAACATTCCCTTAATAGGGAACTTAAGCAAGCAAGTATTTTTAATTAAAAAAAAAAGTCTTACACTTTATAAATGTAATTTACCCAGTGTTGTTAATTTAAAAAAAAAAAGCCACCACAACCTAAGACTGATATATTAATCCTTTACAGGTTTTTCCACCTACCACATCAAATACAGTATTCTCCTATCAGACTGCACCAGTTACAACACCTTCACAATCTTTTATTAATAAAACATCAAACTCTAACATTCACACTGGAGGTAATCAGGTTCCCTCTGTGCAGAATGGACCCGCTACTCCTAATAAGGTAAGATTAGCACAACAGTGTTCCATAAAGTTCAGTTTTATATTATTATTCTTAAACAACATGTGACTATGTGCATACTGTAGTTCACTCAAGGAGGAAGAATGTTTTGTAGATTTTCATAAGGCATATATGTATACATGTATGAGAAAGAGAGAAAGAAACTATTATTTTATCCCTCCAATTACCTATATTGTTGTTATTTGTAAATATGTAGATTGGTACAACAAAATAGGATAACTTGCAGAACTTGATCCACCTTGAATTCCCTAGAAGGTATTGCTTAGTCGTTATTTTGTTATTTCATGCAGCCTGGCTCTCCATCTCAAGCCCAGCCTTATATTGTTCAACAATCCCTCTTCAACAACACAGTATCCAAGACAAAAGATCCTCCTCGTTATGAAGAGGCCATAAAACAGACCCGCAATATTCAGACATCACACCGTGAGGTAGTTATTTTCTCCTGTTTAGTCTATTTTTTCCTTTAGAATTATCAAAGCCATTGCTTATTTTAGTTTTTTGTTTGGTGTCAAGATTTTCTAACATACCCTGTTAATATTTTCATAACTGTGTTCAACTGCAGGACTCCTGTTTCATGGTTCTTTTTATTAAAGCAACAGACATGTAAATAAATCTTACAGTATCCAGTTGGTGATATATATAATTGGAATAATGCTGCTAGTTCTACTTAATAATAACTAGCCTTCAACTGACTTGTTTCAAGGATGTATGATACCCAAACTTCACACTTAGAAGAGAGAAAATATATTCATGTTTTCCAAAGTGAGTAAACTTGAGCAGAATGTGTGTGAGTGTGTTTATACACGCTTAGGCAAACATTATATATATATATATATACACACACATGAGCATAGGTGCTTGCTTCAAAAGAGGCTACATTTAATGAGCTTCATGAATAATGCTATGGATGCTTTGTCCGTTTACCATTATGCCCTTCATGTTGGAGGAAAGTTGCAAAGAAAACTAATGAGCATCCCTAACCTCATGCGTTTCAGAGCTATCCCCCCAAAAAAAACCCTTGTAGCAACTTAGTATTGGTTGCTGGGTTTGTGGTAGCAGACACTCAGGCAGAAGCATGGGTATCTAATGCCATTTCATATGTTCTTGGCATGTGTGAGACATCCACACAATGAAGGCACACAGAACTACTTCTTCTATCACTACCAGTTAGCAAAGGGCCTCCCCACTGGCCTCTTTTCAGGAGCTAGATCTCTTGATGACAAATTACTTCCCATCTCTGGAGTATAACCAATGTTTTAAAACGGTTTTAGTTTTGAGACCATCATAAAAGTTTCCACTTTTCCTAGACCTTTTTTGAAATAATAGGTTTGTGGGGGTTTTCTAACCTTACCTTAAGGTGCAAGTATTCAGGAGATGGCTGTTTAAAAGAAATAGATGAACAGTTGATGAAAACTTCCCCCCCTTTAAAAAAGAAAAGAACATGAATCTACTAATTGGAAAAAAAAACAACCAAAAAAACCAAAACAACTTGCACCTAACAAAATGCATCTCACATGATGGCTATTCGCAGGATATCTCTGAGAGAAAGCAGTTCAGGGTGCAGCCCCAAAGTCCTGCAGTTATTTCAGATACTTACCCTGCTACAAAACAGGGTTAGTAATTCTTCTTCTTATCCCTAGTTTTCTGCACCTCTCTTCTAGGTTGCCTTCATTAAATCTTTGTCTTACTTTTCAGATTTTTTTTCCCTTATTCCTTTGTACTGAAACTGACCACAGGGATTACAAGTGTCTCTCCAAAGTATTTCTCTGTTTTCTAGATTGAGAGTTTCATATGAAGAAGTTTAGTCTTGATCATAGGTTAGTATTTATGTACTATTGAGAGAAGCCAGGATCAGTCAGCTTAGGAAAAAATACTACATGAAAAAGCATAACCCTTTTTTCATCCACTACAGATTTCCAGTGCGCACAGTCAGCAGATGGATGATCTTTTTGATATTCTTATCAAGAGCGGAGGTAAGCTAATTGACATCTGTGTGATGTAGTGATTTAAAACCTGGCAATAAAAACTCAGTGCTATAATCAAAGGCAAAAATTCTTCCAGGGAGAAGAGGTAGAAGTTATCCAGCCTGGATGAAACTAGTATTTCTGAAAGTTTGCAATAATTATCTATTAAAGAAAACATTTACCAAAACACATACAGTCAACCTGCGGTGGAACTTCTCTGCTTGTAAATCAGCCCAGGCAGACCTTTGCAGTAATCCACACAGCGTTCAAACAATTAAAATAACACCTTAGGTTAGCACAGACCTATTTTATCAAAATTGGAAAAGTTGAGCAAGTCCATATAATATATATTGAAATTACACAAAAGATAGAATAAGGTAAGAGTTAAAGCATGTTGATACTAAAATTTCATTAAATATAACCATGTATCATCAACTCTAAACATCAAAGATACATTACTGGAAAAAGTATGTATGAACTACAGAGACATTAATAAATAACAACTTTCTATGTCAGTTAAAATAAGGGAGCTATCAGAAAGGAACTGAAATAACTGAAGTAATATACAAAGTAGCTTTGCAGTAAAAGAAGGAGGCTTTCAGGCATAATTAGGCTTTGTAGACTAAGAAGCCATTACAATACTGAGGAATGTTCTGGTGCCAAGCAATTCAATTAACTTAATGTTTTGTACTCCTGTCATATAAGGATCTCATCAGCAGTGAATGCCAGGACATAAGTGACTGATTGTACGCTATTAGAAGATTTTAGCCATATTTTAAACATCAAAGTATTTTCTCTTTTTCGAAGCAAATTGCAAAGTCAGCTGAAGAAAGTGGAGTGACAGACAGATAAGTGACCTGTGCAGTGAACAACTCAAGCTAAATTCAAAAATGCTTTCAGTGCTCTTATTAAAATATTGCATGGGTAGTTTGAAGTTCTACCTCTGGAACAGAGGATGTAGGAAACATTGGTGTGCTTACTTAAAATATTTGCTTTGAGTGTTACATTACTAAACCTATTTGATCTTAAAGGTAACAACTGCTCTATATTTGCCAAGTTGCCGTAAAAAAGCAAATGTTTCCTGATCATCTTTATGAAAAACAAAGTAAAGCATTCAGGGCTCTTGCACTTACATAAGCAAGTTCTACACTGAAAAATGTTTAGTTTATTACTGTACTTCAAGAGAGTGAGAGGGTCTGTTTAGTAATGCTTTGCTTTTACTAAGCAATCATTTCAATAGGTACTTTTACAGGTTTTAGGAATGTGGGGTTTGCTTGGAAAACTGCTGCAAAATATATTGTTAAGTATATTTTTGCTGGCAGAAACATCATGTGTGCTAGAGGATTTATTTGCATATTCTAGTCTGTCTAATCTTATTTTTGGGCTCCATTCACATCCAAGAATTAATTGGGACTTACTCTGCTTTATTTCATTTTATTGTTACTGCCGCTATCTTACATGGAACTTCTTGACAGAAGAGTAGGTTTAGATTCTAGAATCAGGAATAAATGCATCCTAATCATATCAATTGATCTCTTAGACTCTTAATTCATCAAGGTGGACACAGTACTAAACAGGGATGGAACTGAAAATTGGCTCAGGTATTCTCTAAATGATGATATGTGTTGGTTCCATAATTATTCTAATTAGTCAGAAGAACTATAAACGTGAAGGAGGTAAAGCTAAAATCTAGAAAATTGTTCCTTTTTCATCAATATAAATATTTTAATTGGCTGAAGTATTACTGAAAGCAGAACCCTGGAACTTGTTTTAAAATACTTTGTTGTTCATAGAGTACCTGACATAGTCTGATGTATGTAGTGTTTGTACTATCAGAACAGCAAAATGACTCTGACTCCTTTGAGTTCACTGTGGATGCATCCCAAAGTGGGCAACAAAGGGGTGGAAGTTGTAAGCCTGAGGATATATGTCATTTTCTTTTCTGAATTAAATAATGTTTTTCTTTTTTTTTTCTTACAGAGATTTCCCTTCCAATAAAGGAGGAACCATCTCCCATTTCTAAAATGAGACCAGTAACAGCCAACATCACTACAATGCCAGTGAATACAGTGATATCCCGCCCACCACCACAAATCCAAATGGCCCCTCCTCCTGTGTCCTTAGAACCAACAACCAGCTTGTCTGTAAGTCTGGAAAACCAACTTGAAGCCCTCCTGGATGGAACTTTACCATCAGGTAATGAAATTCCTCAACTGACAAGCAGTAATGAGGACAGAGAATCATTTTCTTTAATTGAAGACCTCCAGAATGATCTGCTTAATCATGCCAGCATTTTAGATCACTCTCATTCACCCATGGAAACATCCGACGCACAGTTTACCAGTAATAATTCTTGTCTGTCTCTTGACCTTCCCGATACAAATTTGGACAATATGGAATGGCTAGACATTACAATGCCCAGCTCCTCATCTGGACTCACTCCTCTCAGTTCTACTGCCCCCAGCGTGTTTTCCACTGACTTTCTAGACCCACAAGACCTACAGTTGCACTGGGATTAAGCTATAGCCAATGAGAACATGACCTGCAAGTCTCTTTACAGCAGAGGTCCATTATTATACCATTCTGATTGCAGTTAAGATAAATTAAGTCAGTAATGTTTGGAAGAACAAATGCTTGAAGCTAATTCCTTACTGAATTTCAAGTTTACAACAGTGAATTACTTTATGTTGCTATCAGTAATGCAGATCAGGGCCCTCTGAAAGCTGTATTTCACAAGTCAAGAAAGGATGATTGTACTTAATGATTAAAAGTACCCCAAGATAAACGTATCACAAATATTTAAGAATGAAGTTATGCCTCTGACTTTGTAATGCTTAAATGAGCAACACAACATGGCTAAACTTACAGAAGAGAAAGTGCGATTTCAACTGTCTGTATTGACACAGTGAGCAAATGTTTGGGGGAGGGGGAGGTATCACTGCACTTCATTGTTCCTGTGGACAGCCTGAGCCAGGTTCAAAATGAATTGTGAGGGCAAAGGCAAGCAGAAGCACTGGCTGGTTCAGTGAAATTTCATATATCTAGTCTATTAATTTGTTCAGGTTGTTTTTATATTTTGGTTTTGTGGTTTTTAAAACTCTTCCCCCATTCTTTCATCACGAGGGAAGAATTTAACTGCATCCAAAGGGACATTAAGTGTTACTGCAAGAAATCCACTGTAGCTACGCCAGGTAATATTGAGAACACTGAATTTTGTATAGCAATGCTTTGGATTTAATAGCTAGGTTTTAATGTGTATATCAGACAGTTATTTGTATACTCTTTTAACTTTGTATAGCTTATTTTTGTGAACAGAGGGGAACAGTGGTCTTCAAACAAGAAATTACTATAACAGAAGTAATAAACCTCCTAATTTACTTTGTGTTTGAGGATATTTGTTAGATCATTGAATTGAGTATCTCAGCATATTAGAACAGTTTGATGAAGTAGAAAAGTTTAATTAATGCTGTTGTGCACTACGATCCTGCAAGCACCTATGCAAGAATAGTCCCAATGCCCTCAATAAAAGATGTTTGTAGGACCAGACCAAGTTGCAGGGGACAGTACTGACAGGACAAACATCATTTCTTAATGATACTTTATCTATTGGACAGCTTTATCTACCACTACGTAACATCAGCAAAGCTAAACAGAGAAGCTGCTCAGTGAGAATCCTAAATAGCACACATTTATGGAAAATTATAAAAGGCTAATAAGCATTATCAGGATGTACTGTTTCATGATAAGAAAGCGTATTTTATACCTGAAACAGATAATAGCAAAAATTTAGCTCTTACCTCACAACACATGAAAATATTATTAATATTATTTTTTTAAAGCCCTTAGTTTTTTTCAGAGCCTATTATGAAAGCAGTTGGAAAAACAAACAAAACAATGCAAATAGAAGTAAAATACATACTTTGTAATTCTGTGGTTGTCTCTCAGGTAGTAGCTGTTAAATGTTGCCATAGATGATGTAGGCTGATAATCAAACATAAAATTTAAGATAAAAGGAAACAGTCCCCTGTTTCCTGAACAACAGAAACGTGGTACGTTTGCTAGTCTGAAAACTGATCTCATGGCAGAATTCCTTCCACACCACCAACCTTCAAAAATAAAGTTTTATAGGAACTAATGAAAAAATACCCTAAGAATTTTCTTTCTTCTTAGAGTAGTGATATGTACGAGAGTATCAAAGAAATAATGAAAACAGAAAGTACCTGTTAACTATTCAGCAACCTGTATCGCATTAAAAAAAAGCAAAAAAATAAACAAAAAAACCCACAACACAATTATGTTAACATAAAACAAAATACTTTTGTCAGAAAATGTTGTGGAATTAACTGCAAATTTATGTCTCCAGATATACAGTCTGGTTTACTAATATTACAGAATTCCATCGGCTTCAGATAAAATAGTGGATTATATCACTGATTCAGGGTTTAAACTGTCATCGTATGTTTGCATCATACCAGTTATCAACACTTTAAATCGTTATGTATCTTCAATAGTTTTACAGGCCAGGATTTACTTTAATCTGAAACTAAGTCCAGAAAAACAATCTGTGGAGATTTTCACAATAACAGACGAAGTTGAAAGATATATTTCCTTATTCCTTCTTGCTGTGCCTACAGTACTTGAGTACAATATTACACGTGGACTGTCTGCCTTAAATTTTGATGGTATATTTAATAACATTGAACAAATACATTCAACTTTTTGCATTCCTTTTCATCATATTGTCTTGGGAGCTAATACTCTGAGATACTAAGTGCCCTCAGCTGTTACAAGAATAAGAATTAAGGACTCTTGGTCTGAGGACAGCTTTGAATGAAATGTCGTGTTCTGCAGTACTGTCAGTTTATTGTGTGTGATATATCAGACATCATACCACGTGTGCGGTTAGTTACCCCTTTTTGACCCTGCCTTCTGATTAAATAAGAGGCAAGGAAATTAATTTTTAGTGGACAAATTAACCTAGAGCAACTGTACTGTCATTTTTGATGTGCATGTAAATAGAGCTTAAAACTCACAAAGTCATCTTGCTACAAAACTGTCCTTATTGGCAGTGTAGAATGTTAACTAATCCATAGGAATCTATGTGCAGAAATAAACCCAAACAGTTGAGATGTGTTGTTATCAGTACAGTATAGCTTTCTACTCTAAAAGTCTATTTGCAAAAAAAAAAAAAAAAAAATTAAAAAAACTAAGGGATCATTTTAGTTTTTAAAGTACAAATATTCTAGTGTAGGGAATGTGTGATTACTTTTTTGTACATTTCAGAATTATGTGTATTAAACCTTATATATAATGGTTTGCTTTAGACTTTGTTCTGAAATGTGATATATTTGCCATAGTTATATATGCCTGTTATGGCAGAAATAGGTTTTGCTTAGACTTTTGTGTGTGCATGTTTTACATGACAATTTTTGTAACACAAATACAATACACCTTAGAAATTTCATCATGACTGTGCAGTTTGACTGTACAGAACTGAATATATTTCTCATTAAGAGAACAGTTGCAAAGGAATGCACTGGCACTAAATTTGCCATTTAATGGCTGCAGTATACTAACAGAACACATCCTATCAAATGTGTTGTTAGTAAATCCTTCAAAGTAATTAAGAATACCATTTTATCAGTGTGAAAATCAAAAGTTGGTGTTACACTTCTAGACTTGGAGAGAGCTCAGACATATGTTTTATAAGGCTAATGTTAATCAAGAGGAGTCACATCCTGCATTTAATACAGAAATGGTATTTGTTATGCACTTTTAGTGCCATTCAGCATTAATTAATTTTACAAGCAAAATTTTGTTCAACAGTATAAATAGTTAAGAAACCATTGTCATAAATTTAGCATTTCTCTCTGAGAATAAAATGAATTTATGGCAGTTGTTCTCTACAGAAATTTAGAGTCTAATCCAGCAATGTGGGCTTGCAGAATCAGACCTTTAAAAAGCTGAGGCCACAGCTTTTTAGAAATAATCAGTACTTAATACTGAAATTTTTTCCCAAAGTGCTTCTAAATTCACCAACAAGAGTTATGTTCAAGGAAGCAAGTGATCAAAATAGAAGTTTCAATATTAAACTTCTACGTTACGTAATCTCAAACATTTTGATGCCTGAAAAGTGTAGGCACCGAAATTGGAAAACAAGCACAAGCTGCTGAACTGCTTTCAAGGCAGAGAAAATGCAATCACAGGATACATTTAACTGGAAGGGCATTATGTGATCAAAACACAGTAAAGCTCACCAATGTAAACAACTATTATTTGGATAGCATCTTCAGTGTATTATAAACTTAAAGCAAATTCTGTTATAACTGGAAAAAAATTTCTTCCACTTATCTCTAGTAAAGGTTCTGTTAAAACTCTTTATGTTGTGGTCTATTAAATTGCCTTTTGATGACTTCTAGACCATACTACAGATGGTTTTTTATGAGATTCGTGGAATGGAGTTGCATACGATATATACATGGCCAATAAAATGCATCCACTAAAAGCTGCAGTAATCTCAAATATTCCTTTTATACCAGTTTGCTAGGAATAAATATAAAGTGCAAAAAAGAGACACCTGCATCATTCTGTAGTGTCCAATACTGAATATAAAGACTTTTTAAGTTAAAAGTGCATAAATGTATTTGTAGAAATCTAGCCAAAAAAAGCCATTCTAGCTATGAGAGCAAATCCTCAATAAAAAGCAGGAAATGGTTAATAACTATATAATCACACTATTTTTATAAAAAACACAACTCAGATATTCAAAAGACAGCCTAAAATAAATTATAATAATATAAAAATTTAAATAGGAACCAAAGCATTGCCATTTATATTGCCAAAGGAGGCACTTTGTATTTTGAAGCATAGGAAATTAAATCCCCAGAAGTATTATCCATACTTTTTTAAAATTAAGGATGTAGATATTTTCAAAGCTGTTTTTGATGTTTAACAGTACAGATCTGTTTTTGTTGTTTGAGAAATTTGTATTAAGTAATAGCACAGGCTTTTTTCCAGATAGGATTTTTCTTCACAGTACTGCTTGCAGTAGAAATGACGCTAATCCTAGTAGGTGTTTCTTTTCTTTTTTTCATAGTCGTAATTATGTCTTAGCATCTCATTTTTGTGAAAAGAAGAAAATAGACACCTGTCTCTAGGGCGCTCTTCATTTAAGCACTACTTTACTAAATGCAAATTATGGCAATCAGGGCGTCAGTTTATGTATTGCCTTTCTATAAGAAACCATGATGCCTTTGTATTTGCTGTTTGCACCCCTAAAATCAATTCCATATGTTTGAATGCCATATGTTTTGCACATTGTACTGTATATATGTAATGCATACTGTATTTTTATATGTGTACTACATTTATCAAATATTTTGTACATAGTGGCAATATTGTAGCTACTGAGGAAATGTTTGATATTTCAGCATTTTTGCTAAGTGTCTCAAATAAAAAAGGAAACTGTGTTCATTTGTCCATGCTTACTACTAAAAAGTGAAAAATATCATTAATAGTAATCAACAAAAATTCTGACTCCTATGAGTCAGAAACATTTGGCCTATGTTCTAAGTATCTTTCCCACAAAAAGGAGTAAGAATCAAATGTGCACTTAGACCAAGTCCAAAGGAATGATGATTTGTCTTCAAAATCAGAGCCAAAATCTGTGAGAACAGAGATTTCCTGAGCAGTACTATTATATTAATTATTTGTCTGGTTTTTTATTCTTTTCTGAAGAAAAGGTAGGGTAAGAACCCAGACTTCTCAGTACCTTTTGTCATTTAAAAAAAACACTTTTAAATCCTAATGTATTCACAAGTGTAACTATCTTACATAACACACAGGTAAAATACGTGTGATACTCTTCAATATATTTTAAATGGAAGTGGCTTCATAAAAACTAAAACAATTGTAATCAATGACCTTTTTATATCCCTCATAAGCCGTACAATCCTTATTTTGTAATTTGTCATCATGTTTTCATGACATGCAGCTGCTGGGGTTTATCCCCCTACACCTCATGTACTAACTAGTTCATTGAAAAATTACTATCTCTTTGGATCAGCCCAATCTTTCAAACCTAAGCTTCCACAAATCCCTCTCCTGACACAGTACTTTTTAGAAGGTATGAACAGTTTGGAAGGGACTGTTTTTCCTAAGCTACACAGAGAGTAACGATGCGTTAACTGCACAAACCTAAGAAGCTCTGACAGTGTACTAACAACTCAGAGATGTATTAAGTAATTTTGGACATTGTTCTTTTTCGCAAGAGCAAAACACCTTATTTAAAATGTCTTCTGAAGTCTAGTGTAGAAGAGGACTTTACAGTTACATAGTGCATGCATTGACCATGTATAACTGCGTAGGGGTACTAAAGAGATCACTGAACAAGCACTAGTTCAAACCCATCCCTATCAAAAGAAATCGATCAAAACTCAAGATGCTGTGGTAAGACTTGGGAAAATACAGTATGATTCTAGTATGTATTTTTGTCAACCTCGGAGAGTCAAGTTGCTAGCAAAAGTCTGTAAGGATCTCTTGGATTATTCCACACCTTTTGCTGGTGGAGAGAAGAACAAGCTGCAACACTGAAGTTATGTATAAAAGCAACAGCAAGGGAGATTGAGGGCTCTAATGCTCTGACTTACAGTGCCACAGTGAAAAAGGAAGAAGGAAAAACCTAGAGTTTCTTCCTCCCTCCAAGTGGGATTTTTTCAGGGGGGGGAAACATGGTAGCTCAAAATACGGAATAAACAAGGCATTCCAGAGAGGTGTATGTTGCTGTTGCGAACCTCTCATGTCACTGCCCTGGAGCAGACTGGTGGAGTGGTTCCACTGAGCTGCTCAGATCAGGCCACACAGATAGATCTCTTAGAAAGCTGTGCCTGTGCGATCAGGCAAGCTTCGGAATATTCCCCAGATATCTTAACCTCATTTGTGAGTCAAATGCAACATTTTGTTCACTTATGCAAATGAACCTTTAAGGCCTCTTAGAGTGAAGTGTAATGAAACTATTAAAATATCATTGCAGATTACTGGGTGTATTTCACCTTGCGATACAGACTTCTGCTCCTAATTGAGTTACATTGTCACAGATACAGAAATAATCCCCATGTAAATGTATATGGACATTCTTACCAGCTACAAAATACTGTGATTCTTTTTTTTTTGTTCTTTACAGTCCTCATCTTGAATTTAACAATGAAGTAAATTGTGTTTGTATCACATTTTTATGAATAGAGGCTACCTGTAATTCTCTAACAATAAAAAATAATTTGTAAAAAACGCAAACAAGTAAGTACAAAGAATAAGGCTCTTCCATGAGAAATTAAGGGATATTTCAGAACTATAATAAGGCAAAGAAAGGATTAGAAAATTATTTCTGATGTAGAAAGGATGATTATACCACTTTCATTCACAACTTTCCTGAATTCTTCCAAGGTTTTCAAGATGTGCTGGATTGTGGGATTTTGTATTTGCATTTTGTATTCTGCTCAGCTTGTGTTCTAGAACACCTTTGTGCATTTCTTCAGAACAAGCTACGAGCTGTTGAATATGCACGAAGCTTCTTTTCACGATGAAGCTGCTTCATTTAAATATTTACTATTATACTCCCTCTTGTGGAGGCAGTCCCCATACTAGATTGTCCACCCTTTCCTTATTGAAGTCTGTTTTATGCTGATGAATCACAACTCAGCCAAGTGTTACAAAACCTATAAAGCAGTAAGTAGTACCCATAAAACTGAACAAATTAAAACTTAGTAATATGCCCTGTGAATTTCATAAAACACCTTTTCTTTATGAACTTTAACCATTCTAAAAATTTGTAGGCTATATATGCCACAAACTTTCCTTCAGGTATCACACACCAAACACAAACATTGCAAAACAAATGCAGCACTTTTTGACTATGTGTTTCTGCACTACAGAATTTATAGTTAGAATTTATCAGAGACAAAGCACTTGTTTTGGTGCCAACTGGCAATTTGGGGGTTTGATGGTTTTACAAAGACCAAGAAATATAAACACATATGCCTCTCCCCCATAATATTAATATTAGTATTAGTGTTTAATATAATGTTTAGTGTTTAATTAGTGTTTAATATAGTGTTTAATAATTATTAATATTAGTATTATGATGTAAACACAAAGACAAGGACTGATGAAGTTTGAGATTATGCTGAATGAACTTCTTCCACAAGCTAAACCCTAGTTTTCAATAAAACCTGAATATATTAAACCATGTTCTACAAATGGCTATCAGCACATTTGTCTTTACTCTCTAAATGCTATATAGTCCTGCCTATTAGATTGTTGCGTGTTATACAAATGGTGCTAAAGAGTGACATATTTCTCAGAATATGCCTCAAGTTAGAGATGTTTCCTTGATAGCAAAAAGTTATGCACATTGCCCCACGCCCCATGCTATAGTCTACAACCCCACTGACACCTTCCTAAAAGAGAATTAAAGTCACAAATTAGAGGAGTGTCTGAGATGCAAAAGCTAGAGTTTCTTTTTTCCTTTAAGTGTTTATCCGTAAAATCATAGAATAACTCTAAGAAGTATTTCCCTTCATATAAAAAATTACCTGAAGATGAGTCTCCAGTCTTCTCTGTAGAACAAGGACTGCAGGGCCACTGTACCATAACAGTGCATCATTCTTGAATCCCTCCAAGACAACTGCTGTCGATGAAAAGTTAAAATAGTGAACAGAAACATTCTTTCATAAAGCTAGGACAAAATCTAAGCTTAATGAATTGATAACTGGAGCATTCCAGCTACCCCATAGCAAGTCTTTATAAATTCAGTTATACAGTTGCACAAATTCTGCATAAACATGACTGTTGCCCTGTATCTCCTTGAGAGAATTGGGGAGATTTGTAGAAAGGCCTAGTTTTGTACACTAAAACAGATATGAAAGCCCTCTCCTAAAGCAACACCTCCATCTCATAACGCTGGGGCTCAGGGAAGGAAGAAGAAGAACCTGGTGATAATCTCCTTCCAACAAAATCTCTAACATCTTTTCCACATCGGAGTCTTCTATAGATTTTCCTTTAGGAAATTCTTGCTGTCTTTCTAAAAAGAGTTTGTCAGAAGAGACTACTGCATAAGGAGGATTCAGCATAAAAGAATAAAGGCTTTCACACAGAGCTCAAACAAGGGTAATGACCAACAGAAAAAACACTTTCAAACAAAAGTATCCAGATGTCAAAAAAACCCACAGGCAATTACACAAATTTACATTTTTAGTTATAAAAAACATTGTTTTGATAAATCAGCTCACCATTAAATAGCACTTTATTTAGATAGATAGTACCAAGCATTTCCTCTTAATGTACTCAGAGCTTTATGATTTCAAATCGAACTTTCAATCTCCCCATATAGTTAAGGAAGAACTTTAGCATTAGAAGTTTCTTTACCATTAAATAGCTTTTCTGATGCCGACCAAATATATTTATTAAAATTGTAGTGTATTTGAAGAGATACAACTCATATGAATCCTACATATAATTCAAATAGTCCCCTCTGTTTCCTCCCACCGTAAAATTACTTCTCTGCTCCCAAAGATACAAAAACATGGATAAAACAAGCACAGATGCAAGCTGCACAGGAATTGTGATGACAAGTTACAAGTGGCAAGTATTGGCACAGTACTACTCTGGCTTCCCAACTTCCCATAGTCCAGGTGAGGGTATGTCCTTTGAAGCTAGTGATGAGCAAGAGTAGCAGATAAATATCTAGGAGACCAATTCTAGAAAAACATGTATTTTAGTATCTTTTCTGCATTTTACCATACTAAGCTTTTTATAGGGAACATTTGGCATTTCTGCTTCTTTTCCCGGAAGAGGAAAATTTTACTCTCGCTTCCCGCCCCC
>VYZM01020601.1:39444-119003 GCA_013398915.1 Dromas ardeola
GCCGGCGGCACCCTCGGGAGCTACAGGTGGCCGCCGCTACCGGGGGGGACCGTCCCGGGGTCTGAATGCGGCTTCGGGGGGGGGGGGGGTGTCGGTTTTCGTCCAGCGCCGATAACTGATAGGTGTTTATAGGTATCGTTTGATGAGCTCGTGTGAAAGAATAGTAAGAAAAAAAAAAAACCTTCTAAATCATCACAACCGTAAATAAGTCAGCGAATTCCTCTTCCTACAGGCCGTATATTTTATTTTATTTTAAGATTTCTACTTAGCCAGAATTTCCATCAACTTCTCTGGGTTTCTCTTTCAAGATGTATTTTGCTGATTGCACAGCAGTTCAGCTAGGACAGCATTTTTTGCCTCTGTGTGTTGATTATCAAAAGCAGAATAAATGTAATAGTGGCTTTTCAAGAACAGTAATTAGTTGATTTTAAAGTAGCTGACAGCATTTACCTAGTTCAGTCATCCAAGTGTAAACTATAATGCTTTTAAACTTGGATTGTATTTAGAAGTTCTGTTGGAATTATAAACAGGATTTAGAAAATACGTTCCTTTTGTCTACAAATCTCTACTTTTCCTCTCATCTTTGAAAGAAGTTCTTAAGAAACATCGTGCTGAGGGTAGTAAGATTTAGACACACAGCTGCATACTTGAAACTACCACTATCAGTGGGAAAAGATCTAACTGTTTCAAGTGAAAATATTTTCTAGTGTATTGTACGAATAACAAATTTAGAGTAATGACAGGCATCTCTCTCTAATGTGTCAACTTTAGTTTGAAATATAGTGGAACAGATAAGCAATTAAGTCGTTGCTCACTGAGAAGAACTCTTAACAGATATTTTGAGCGCTGGGTCTAATAAGTATATTCTGGGGGAGTTCCGTGTCACTTTATATGCACTTCTAGAAGGTGCTGCTTAGCTACTTAATAAATAAATCATAAAATGTGAAAAAAAAATAGTATCTGTTAGCAATTCCCGCTGTCCAGAAAGTGAAGGAGTGTGTATTGTGACTTAGCTAAAATATTCTCTTTTATTAATCTGAAAATTACCCACTTTATAAGCAATGATTCTCTCAGTTGATTGGGCATATCTTACAAAGATACTTTACTTACAAATTGAATCTCAGAAGGTTGTGGTTCCAGAGTCGGGGTTTTGGGGGCGAGATGAGCTTATGTTTTATCCAACTGGCCCACAAAGTCCCGCTTTTGGTGGTCACTTTGTTCTGCAAAAGAAACCAGTACGTTATGGCTCTGACAGTGGACATTAAACTTAGTAGTAAACTACTGCTGCACTTAGTAAGAGGCTACTATACACTTTAAATAAATAATATTCTAACTTTCACGTTGTCTTTAGCAATAAAAAGTGGATAGAAAATACTATCATTCTTAGAGTTAAACATAAAAAAAAAAAAAATGTTTTCTAACTGTTGGTGGTGTTTTTCTCTTAAAAAGCCAGTGAAAGCCAAAGAAAAAGTTACGTTTCAAAAAGTGGTCATTCAATATAGGTGAATTGGGAGAAAAGGAAGTAAGTCCCTAGAAAAGAGAGGCAGCTTAAACCTTGAAAACATTATATAAACACCAGTAACGTTTGTATTGGCAATCCCCACCTCAGTTTTTTTTTCTCACAAAGTGTTCAGTTTTAATGTATCTCTTCAACTAGCTGGTTTTTTACGTGTATGTGTTTGTGTGTCTACATGTGTACAGTCTGTATCTATGAATCAATTTAAAGATTACTAATTTTTGTACTGATAAAAGTTGTAGAATATAATTTTATGAGTAAGGCACCATAAACCTGAGCTTGATAAAGCTGTTCGTTTTACTATTTACATTTTGGTATCAATATCCTAAAGAATCTAAACATAATTTTTACTTTAAAATTATGTGGTTGTACTTTCCGCATGGGATTCGAGTAAGTGTTGAAAATTTGTTAGTAGATAAGCTGAACTTTCTTGTGGTTCTGAATATACTGTACATATATTTAAGACTGAATGAAACACATCACACTCACAATATAATTTATACCATGGCTCACGTATGCAGCATACGCACACAAATTACATACAGGAGCATCCTCTCAGTTGGTGTAAATGCGTCTGTCATAGTTTTGACATTTTATGCCAGCTAATCACCTGCTTAAGTTACACATAAACATCTAGACATTCACATTGTGGTCACATTATCATTGCAGTCAGATTAATTTTAAGTGCTGACCTACGCAGACTGAATCAATGTGAATATTTCAAAAGGGCCTGGAAATTCAGCTGAAGTAACACAGTGATACACTGTTAAAACGAAGTTGTTGGTATGTGATATAATCACAGGACTATATGCAGGATCTGTATATTCACGCAAATAGACATCATGCTGAATTATCAAGACTTTTCTATGGAATTCTGGTATTTTACATTTTACAGCAATATAATCGCTACACATGTGAAATGGGACATATCCAAACCTCAGTGCAACAAATTCCTCACTTGTTTAAGACTGAAATAAGATGTGGAAGTGCTTAGGTCAGAATTGTGCTGCCAATATGCCTTTTAGCTACTATTTTGCATGAAATAATGCTTTTCAAAAGCAGCATTTATAAAAAGGTTAAATACTCACAAACCAATTAAGCTAGAAATTTAACTGTAGACGTTTTTTATTTTTGAATTAGAGTACTTAGTTTGTGACTACATTCTAGACCTGTCCAATATTATAAGTTGTCAAATTTGGATTGGTTTAATGGTCTCTTCAGTAGTATTCTGAGAACATAAGAGCAGAGAATCAGAGATTAGGGAGTGGATCAATGCGAGCATCTTGCTTGAAGGGAAAAGAGAAACAAACTTACATATCTAAACAGCAGCAAAGATCAGCTCTGCTTGGCTGAAATACAGCAGTTGCTTCTCACCAACTATTACTTTAAAGCTCTTAAATTAAAATGTAATTTTGTATATAGCTGCTTTCAGTAAGATCTGTTGTACATAGTGCGCTGTGTTAACCAGCTATTTTTAGGTATTTTTTTCAAATAGGTTCTATTTGATTCTCTATTGAAGATGCATAAAATTCACAAGCATTCCTTCTAGCACCAACAGAATTAATAAACTATTTAAATGATTAATGAGCAGTGTTAAAGAACACAGTTACACTTCTGTAGGCCTTCCTCATACAAAATTTTTATTCAGGTTTTTTTCCCATTAGTAAGCTTACAGAAAGAGCTCCTGTTTCTCTCTAGAGTAGTAGAGACAATTTTCAACTATTACGGATATTATGCATATATATTAAACTTTAAATGTATGTTCATTTTATATGTGTTACCCAAATTAATGATGATTAGACAAAACAGTGACAGATTCCCTGAACATCTATGTTATAAAAATTTGATCTCTTTCCCTCACATTGCTTTTCCCCCAAGGTTTGTGTGCAGCATGGGGTGGTGGCCTCAGAGCTGAGACTCCTAAAGTGCGTTGCGTATCCAGAGCATTAATAATGAAATACCTGGGATCAGTCTATTTTGCTATGTGAAATGAAAAAAGACATTTACAGAAGATAAAAAGTAGACGGTATGTTTGGAATCAAAATTAATTTTCCTTGAGATAAAAACTGTCATGAATTATTGAAAAAATAATATTTAGAAAGATCAACTCCAATTATGTATTGCATTTATAAAATTGAAAGCCCTACTAGCTATGTTTCTATTTAAAATAAATTTAAAACTACATTTTTAGAATTACTTTGCTGCATTTTTAAGCAAACCTTTAAAAAACCATCTTAAAAACACTGAATCAGCAGGGGATTATCAAGTGGCCTAATCTGTTTACTTTTGAAATTTTATTGAAAGCAGTGAAAAGATCAGGATCTCCACTAGAATCCCGTGGCATGGTTTGGGGATTGGGCTGCGGCCTGCATTTTCTGAAGCAGGGCCTCAACCTTTGACATCTCCTGACCTCATGTTGCAACAGAAAAGTTTTGTGAATCCCCTCTGATCTAGCCATAGAAAAAAAAAGAGTGGGAGGGAGTGACCCTGCGTTTGGAAACTCATGACCTGGAACAACTAAAAATTTTGCCTTAGTAAAGGGTACAAAATCAGTCATCCTTTCCTATGAAGCTATCCAGAGTTTTTCCAGGGCAAGAACACAGACAGCCAAGGTATGATTTTTAAATTGTGTCTTGTTCTTTGCTCTCTGTTCTAATGTTACACATCAGCACTGCTTGCCTGCATGAAACCTAGACCTCGTGCCACAGGGGAAATCTATGCAAACATATATACCAGTATGTTACGAACATATTTTTCAAAGGTATTGCTCAAAAATCCTTTTTTAATTTGACTTAAAAATCATATTTAGCAGGTTATGAAGCAAAAATAATTGTAACGTTTTTTGATGGCTTTAAAATGTTAGTGGAAAAAAGATTGCTGTCACCTGGAAGCTGCACCTGTAGTGGAAGAAGCGGTAGAAAAGTGGTTGTATTACATGACCTGCCAAATCCACTTCAGACCATGCAGCTTCAGACTATGAAGCCTTCAGTAAAATTAATGAATTTAAGGCATCATTTGCCCTGTTCACAGTGCACATCAGTTAATAATTACGCTAACCTCTTGATGCAATGTCATATGCTTTTCTCAGTCAAACAATGCAAATGTGTAGGGAATTTGGTAAAGGAACAAACATGGAAAAAAAGAAACAAAGAATCAAGTTTTTTTGCCTGTTGTCAAAATGCCCAAATAATTTCTGTTTACAAGGTTTCAGTGCAAGGGCAACGTTTACATAGGTGATGTGAGAATGGATAGGCGTTATTCAGCTTGTGTATTTTTTTTCAGGACATTCCGACAACATGTACAGAATAAATAAAGATAATAGGAATAGAAATAAAACCACATCTATTACTAAGGTAACTTGCTTTGTGAGCTAGCAAAATATAAATACATGTTAGCAGTTGGTTTCAGAAGGTCACCACTGATTTCTGACTCTCTGTTAGACATAAGGCTCTTCAATCATCAACATTTTATTTTTCACATTGGAATTACAATTCTCTACAGACAGGCTCCAGAGTTTTAAAGTACATTTTTTTCTTTTCTTGTTTGGAGCATACCTACTCCTACCTGAGCTCAAAAGAAGTCTTAAAAATGATGCATCAGTCCTATCTCATTTCCTAATATACTGAATGCTTACATCTTTGATACACATTAATAACTTTAAACAAAACAATTTTGATCTTTTCAGTTCATACACCTGTAATATTTTAATTTAGCTGTTAATGGGGGAAGCTACAATTCACCGGTGTAATGTAATATTCATGCATTTTTGGCATTTTAAGTATCTCAGCTGCAGTCAGACAGTCCAAATCCTTTTACTGGAATCACGGCCTTTTATCTGAACTGATATAAAATAGTAGCTAGACATCAATTTTTGAAAGTAATAGCTTTTCTTCTGTGTTGTAGGCCAGGATAAGAATTAAAACAAAACAAAAAAGACAAAATGCATTCTGTCATCTACAACAAGGCACGTATAAATGGTTTTAGGAAAGGGTGAGAAAAATCATTTCAGGATGTTTCAGGATTGGCCCACAAGGGTCAGTAAAAACAACTGAATGCAGTAATTTTACTGAAGGGGTATTTCTATTTGTTATATATTGCCATTGTAAAAAATGTCTATTAAAGTCAGCATAATCTAGATTTTTGCTTTGATGCTGCTGCTGTTTGTATAAAAACCTTCCTTTGTAATAAAAGGCCTATTTCAAATGACACAAACAGCACCCACCTCTGTCAGTAGGTTCCTGGATGCCGGTGTAAGTCAGCAGTGTCTCCACTGAAATCACTGGACCTACATCAACAAAAAACCAGTCAGATCACAGTAAAATTTCTGGAACCTGAGGAAAGAACTGGGTTAATTTTTTATATTATAACATGAACAAAGAGCAATTGTATTACACAGAACACCATATTAAATAATATATGAGTAATTGAGCATTGCTTCTTTCAATTATATTTTATATGTTGTGCTACAAGAATCCATTGAAGAATATGCCTGTTAGGTGCTATTTAGTGTGGATTATTTTAAAAGAGTAACTTTTCATTAGGCATGTCAATTGAATAGGCATAACTAGAAGTTCAGATGTGCTACCTGTTTTACTAAGGAGATTCCTTAATCTGGAGTATTCAGTCTTTACTAAATTGGGATACTTCTTTGCATTTTTACTCTGAGTGGTCTTTCTGTATGTATGGAAAACTGACCACATGGTTGGTTGGAAAATATTTTGAAATTCTTTAAAATGAAAGATGTTATATGATTTTATTATGTATCATTTTCTTCTATAAACTAACGTTCACGCTGTCACTGAAGTAAATCCTTAAAAATGAAAGATGCAGGTCAACTGTTAATGATGATTATTCTGTTTTATTTTGTGCTTTTTGGGAGCTGAAAGAACAAAAGTTGTCCTGGATTGTCTGTGCTTTACGCATAATGTTTTTAGCTTCCCAATACTACTAGTATGTCTAAGATAGCTGCTTCAGAACTCACTTTGGTGAATGGACAGAACCATTTTATACATCCAAAGTAAATGAGTTAGAGGCTATTTGAAAAACTACAATTTTCCTATGCAGTGTACTAACAGGAAATTATGAATTCCCAAAGTATTGTTGGAAAATTGTTCTAACTGAAAAAATTTTTCTTTATAGTTTCGTTCTTGATGTTCCACAGCATTCACCACTTCCTGCATGGCTCTTTACCGCAGGGAAAATGAGGGACTTTTGGGGGCAGATGTGTTTCCATTACACTATCATAATGCCCCTAAAAATCCTTATTGCTCTTGCAGTATTCTTCTGTGTTGCTGGGCCTGGTGTGAACTACTTGAAGACCTAGCTCATAAGTACAGCTTTTCTATAAAAACACTTTAAAAAAACCTCTGAGTTTTATTTTGTTTATCTTATATTATTTTTAGTTGTGTTTACTGTTGCTTAAAATATAAATGGCAAGATACGCAACCACCTGTTGGTAAACAAATGTCATAAGTCATAAATCCAAGGGACATGCTGATAACTACATGGTATTATGAAGACAAATATATTTTGGCTTAAGAGTAAGAGCTTCACTCTTTTGGTATGATTAACTTGTTTATAACATAAGAATTTAGTGTGTACGTCTCTGAAAACATGACACAGATTTTGCAAGCTAATTTGAATGACTGTTACAGCAAACCTCACTTAGAATATTAACCGCTTTTAAGAACATACATCAGACCATTTCTCAAATTAATAGATCTGCCCAGTACTTTAACTCAAATTAAATGCACAAAAACATTCAAATCAAATTTTAATGCAGTTGCCAAATAAATTTATGATTAAACCTAGAAAAGACATTGTGGGTTCTCAGCTATTCTCTGCTTATTCACCTCGAAAGGTCTTTGTGTGGGCATACCTCTTGCTGGGGCTTTTTGAGGAAGGTGGGATGGCACAGTCCATTGGGAATGCAGCCATGCTGTATGGCTCCTCTCTCTACCCCTCTGGGTGAGTGGGAGAGATCTCGGGGACTGGAGTGCCCACACTTAGTCTCTCAGGCACAGCTTATTCCTGCTAGGTGGCAGGTTCCCCTGAAGTCTGCAGTTTTCCACAGTTCCTGAAGGAAAAGGCAGGAACATATAAATATAAACATGGTTTGTTTTTGTCTGAGTATTGCAATGCAATATATCATCAGTTTGACATGTGCAGTGCTAGTAACATTTATTTCAGTAGCTGTGTGTAGGACAGTACTATAACTGGTTTGTGTTAAATGTACTCTTGACTTCACTGACTATCTTAAAAGAAATAATAGATATATGGTGTCACATCATCCCTCTGGCAGTGTCTAGTATCTTTAATAGCCTTCAAAATATTTGGTGACATAGGAAAAAAACTAGCTGGGTAGATTCTCTCCCCTTTTACACTAGAGTTTAATCCCCAAGGAAACGCTCCTCTTCATTCTGCTACAAGAGTGTTTCTTATTTTTCAGGCAGGAAAATCTTACAGGTTAAGTCATGTCCTATAGGTCACAAAGCAAGCCTGCTGTTATGACTGGAACCCAGAACTTTTGATGCCCAGATAAATACCACAATAACAAGAAAATTACTTTCTAGAAGGACAGAATGAGCTGTGTTGCACAACATTGTATTTACAGGTCAAAACACGCTGGCATATGCATTTCAACATACAACATTTCAACATGCAACAGCATTTCAAATGTATGTATAGACAGAAGGCAGTAGAAAAACTAATCATTATACTACTTCTAAATTTTCATGTCAATACTTTAGTGTTTCCATTTGGACTACTAATGGCAAGATGATTCCTAGCACCTTCTGACATAAATGAAAGGTGGCGTAACACAGACTGTCCCAAGACTTATGCAGCCTTTAAAATTATGAAAGTTACTTATAAGGTATTAGATTAATTGAATTATTAATGTTATTAGTAAAGTTTTTTGCCATCTGTGTGCATGTGTAGCAAAATTTTTTTTTCCACATAACACTCCTAGCTAAAGACTCCACATCTAACTGAAAATGTTTTAAAAAAAAAAAGTGCAAGACTGCACATATTCTACAGAGTTCTGTAATATTAAGGATCAGTGAAAGGAGTACTCCCAGAGCTATAAATTGTATGACCTTTGTATGGAAGATATTGCTAATATGAACAGATTGGAATTTTAATTACTTTTTTAAAGTCTTTTAGGGGCTATGCTAGTGACAATACGATGTAAAGAATACTGTGACACATTTGAACATTAAAACTGATCTGCTTTTGTATTTGTCCTATGTTACAATCTTACCTTACATGTAATCTTTCAAGGATATCAGAATTAATGTTTTTTCCTAACATAAGCAATCTTTCATAGAATTTCTTGCATGTATAACTTCTAAATCTCAACAGCTGATTCTTACATACATACCTACTTATATACATACAGGCCATAGCAAAACTCTGATTCCCTCTGAACATGTGCTCTGTAAATATGTAAAAATATATTTATCATATGACACTGCTATCAAGAAAAATGTCTGCTTAGACCTAGCAATCCTGAGATTAAATTCAAGGAAGGGAATCAAAATCAGTAATGCTATATTCCAGTCCCTTTTATATCTAATAGGAATCACCTGACATACAACTGTCATTTTTCCACTCAATTTTATCACTGAATAATAAGCATTAGAAAATGAGAGCCAAGCACATATTTTGAGATGTGTACTTAGAATTCAAATACTTGCTTCAAATTGTTTATTTTAAGTATTTAAATTATTTTGGTTTGAAATAATCTGTCACAAAAAATGCTGGATCGGATACAGCCCCAGAGGAAGGACTGCAAAACTCATCTGTAAAACTGTCCACTGCAGCTAAAAGCACTTTGTCCGTGAATAGGCTGTGAGTAGGTTTTAATATTAAATATTTTGTAAAAGATAATTTTGCTGTCTGGTTGTTTTTTAACTATGAGCAAAGCAAAGATTTCTATTAGGCTCTTCTTAGGGATTTTGATTTCTTTTAATTATAGGACCAAGAGCCATTAACGTGAACCAACAAATTCACAGCGTTCTTCTAAAAGTTAGAACAGTAGCAACCAGGTAATATTTTTCAAATAGAATTTCCACAGTGGAAAAGATATTAAGTGTTTGTTATGTGCCAAGAAATGAGTAATACGAGATTACTTTCATTCTTTTACAAAATAGAAGAGCATTTACAGCATTTTAGTTTTTTATTATGTATAAAGTTTTTGTGATTACCAACAGTCTCATCTGCTGCTCATCTGCTACAAAAATAGCAGAAAAGATACACAGTTAAATACGCTAAGATAAACCAATCTCATTTATATATTGAATAAGCCCATTATTATCTCAAGTTTTGAACATTACCTCAACTGTATGTAGACTGACTGTTTAAAATGTTATTCAGAATACAGAACTTGGCTCATCCATTTTCATAATATTTGTTTATTTTCTATGTTATTGGACTATGTTAAACCCAGTTTCTTATTGAATTAAGATAGTATCAATTCTGCTTCAGTCAGCACTGAGGGGATACCAGTGCAGGTCCCTGCACCATTACCTGTAGGGCACGTGCCAACGTATGTACCAGAATCAGCACGTGAATGGGGGAAGCAGTGCTGTACCTGTGTCACAGTGAAGCTGTTCAGAAAAGCTCAGATAAGCCATGTAGTTTCACCCTGTGTTAGAGAAAGATGTGAGAAAGGGAAGAGCTATAGCAAACAGAGTAGCAAGTCAACTGCAAGAGATAGATCACTACTCAGATGCTCTAAATCTTTACAGAATAAAGACCAAACTAGTTTTCTGAACAGAGGACCAGATGTGTCCAGAAGTAAGGGTACAGGAAGCAGACCAGTATTCATGATAAGCCTGCAATGTATCTTTTCCTTAAATGGTTAGTTAAGGGAGCAGAAATGCATACGAAAATACACTCCATTACAAATACACTCACTACTACATTTCTCCATTATACTAAACTGTTTCAGACTTCGTTAATTTTTTGCCATGGATGGCTGATGAAATACGTGTAAATGGTTTTGTTTTCCTTTTCCTTACATTTTGAATGTGTATAAACTTTTTTATTCCCAAATTTAAACCACCAGTGTCAAGATTCTGACTGAAGTGCATCTTTATGGTTGAATTATAAACAAGTCCCAATGTAAGTTATGAAGTACAGTGCTGACATAATCTTAATTATAGCTGGAAGAAGATTTGCCAGTGTGTATACAATGTAGAAATACAAGGAATCATTGTAAGTTAATAAAGATCATTAAAAGAAATCACATTTCATAATCATGCATTCATCAAGATAATATGACTTATTTTACACTTAAGCAATTAAAATAGAAGCTGAAATATTTGGAGATGATTAACTTATCCAGTAGTTAGACTTGACAGGTGATACTGCCCGATAAATAATTTACTGAGTGACTGGAATTCTTAACCAAAATGATTTTTTGTTGACTTCTGGGTTGGTTGGTTGGTGGTTTTTTTAAGAAAAAGACACTTAAAATTTTTCTTTACCTTTCCAATGACAAATTATATTTTATATATTCATTTAAAAGGAAATCTACAGCCTTGCTATGACTGCTGTCTGAGGCTTTCAGAGATCTCAATGGTGACAACAGCATAAATATCTGACTAGATTGCAGCAGGTTAATTTTGTATCAGAGGAAGCACTAAGATACTCATATATAAAGCCAGGGAATCTGTGCTAGTCATTTTTGGAGTTCTGAACTAATCCATAACAAAATTATCCCATGACTGGAGTTGTCAGTAAGGAGAACCAAGTGTGTCCAGAAGATCTTCAGATTGCAGTTTGAATTAAACATAGACTCTGATATAATATGGACTCATATTCAAATAGTCTAGATTCAATATCTTGTTAATTCATGTAAAATCATTTTATCTTATAAATTTATTCTAATTTATACCAGAACTTCACAAGAATATTCTTTTAAAACTCTGTATATATCTAAAACTAAAAAGGAAAATAAACCCCTTCTTAGAACATATCTGAATTGAAAATTGTATAGTTTTGGTTCTAGTCTGAGCATTAGGAGATGAAATGTTGCAAATTCAAGAGGTTCCAGATTCAAGGTCTGGGCCCTGCTTTGCCCTCCAGCCAGTCACAGGAAGGCGCAAAATGCCTTCACTAGAACCTAAGCAAGGTAAGGTCCTGCATCCGCTTCACCTATCAGAGGGAGCAGTACAGCTACCAGCTAACTTCAGAATGCATTTTAATCTGGAATAGTGGGCCAGGGCAAGTCAGCTCTGGCCTTAAACATGGTATCTTTCTGTACCAGCTCTATTCCTGTCTCCTCCTTTACAGATTATCCAGTTAATAAACAGAAAGTTCCAAGAAGTCAAAAAAAAAACCCCCAAACCAGAGGTAACTCCTTCTCAAGACACTCCTGCCAGAAAGTAAAGACTGAGCCCCAGCTGCAATTTCCTGATAACGTACCTCTTGCTAACATGCCAGTATGGTGTATGTGAGTGGAAAAATTACACCATTAGTCAATTCAAGCCTCTTGATTTTCTCGTAAAGCAGGACGCTCCTTGCAACAGAGACATGGACCTAGTGTGGGGGGCTGTATGATAAAAGCATGCCTTTGCAGGGGGTCGTACAACACACTGGTGCCCGTGCTAGAAGGAGACGGCAGTGCCAACCTGGGGCTGGGGGGAAAGTGCCTTCTGGCAGGACCCAGGGAGAGGACACCAGTCCCCTGGCTGCGGGGCCATGCTGTGGCTCTATCCTTTGTGCTGCATGCACTGGGTGGGATCACACTTGACCTTCATTATTGCTATTTTATGTGTCTGGTTTTGTTGACTTTTTCTCAGACATCACCTGCAGGATAGCAAGAAATGGTGAACTGCTGCATTACGAGTTTCAGCTCACCTAACTCCCTAAGAAAATTTCCTTTATCGTTGTTAATAATGGGATTGAAAAAACAGCCTACGACTCTGATCCTACGTAACAGATAAACTGATTAGCTATACAGTTTTAAGGGATTTCACTAGGAATTAATATGAGCAGAGCAGTATACTTGAACAACAAATTCTGGAGAGTGTATGACAATACCTGTAATAGCAAGTTTATCATATTGCACGTAAAAGTTAACATTTCTAATGAAGCATAATATTGGATGGTACTAACAATATATATATATAATATTCAAAGGACATATTCTTATCTTTTATCACAGAGAACAGAAAAATGTATTTTCCCATTTTACCTAAAGAACACTTAAAAACACTTCAGTATTTTATGCTAATGCATCAGAATACAGCAGTCTGACGGCAGTAACATGGAATTTTAAACATATTTGGGAAATAGGGACTTTGTTTCTGTTCTGTGATTCTACATCTTCCAGTCCTGATCTATGTATTTAACACTCGGGTGTTAAAAAGATTGGAAAGAACAAATAATAATTGTAAGGTACTCTACCTTATTTTGGAACATTTTTTGTACTTCAGGCTGCAGATAATTAGGAATATAGAAAATGTTGCCCTGAGAAGAGGCATGGGAACGAAAAATAAAACAGAGCAAACCAAAGTCTCTTTAGACTGCAGGCCACTTGCCAGCTGCTTCTTACAGGAACCTTCAGTTCTGCTGCTTGTTTGGAGTGTAGCAAAAAGATAAACATTTTCTTGTTCCAAGTTAACAAACACTGCCATGCGTGACAAGTTGATAAGCAGTATCAGGAGTTGTATCAGTTTATTAGTGCATTTGAACAAGATAGAAATGTGCTGGAAAGTTCTGAAGTGTAGCTGAAAAATAACTGGTCAATGCCCAAACTGTTCTGCTGCAAAAAGGTTTTCTATTCTTAGTAGAAGGAGCTTTCACTGCTGTTGACAACTTTTCTTTCTGTTTGTGTTAAATTCCTCAGTGTACCTGTCTCCTTTGTACACCTTACACCACTGCGTTGTGGTTCTGTATTTTCAGGTGGAACAAATATAGGAGTCTAAATTCTACACAGATAAACTTAGGCAACTACGGTAAAGTCATGCACAATAGGCAGAATTTGGCTTAGTGACTTTGTTAGATTTGAAATAAGCATTTTCTGCTCTGTATCTTTTCACATTAACTGTGAATGCTGGGATCTTGTTTCCTTGTTTTTGCCTTTTGTAATTATTGAAAATCAAATACTGTGTATTTAGGTATGGTACAAAATAGGTGCTATGATGGGTTCTGCTGTACACGTCTATTTAGCACTCCTTGAATTCTTACCTGATTATTTCTGTGATGTTGGCCTATATGCCTTAGAACAAATTGATAGTGTTTGGCTCTTGATATTGTCACCAAATCTGTATTTGAACTAAGATGTGGAAAAGTAAATATTAAAAATCCTGCCATATATACCCCTAATGTCACTTTTAGTTACCTTTTCGTAATGCTGTGCAGCATAATGTAAACAAGGAGAAACCAAGAGATAATGCACAGTGATGTAGTATCAGCATTTACTGGCAAAAATTGGAGGTGGGTATATTAATCACAGATGATAAAAACATAAGGAAAAAGGTCTTCTTCCTAGGCTGCAGGAAGAGACTTTTATCCTACACTCTAATGACTTTTTTTGTATCATTTATTTTATTGAACAACTATTTTAGAAGTTTTAATTTTTTTTTCTTAGAAAAGTATCCATACTATTTTTACAGTCCCTTTCCCCGCTAAGACAGGCTTTTAAGCACCATTGACATTTGTGGTATGCCAATCTTTATGGCTCTAGAGAAATAACAATAATACGCTGCCGAAAAAATAGTGACACATTTTGCCTGGAAAATGTTGTTACACTCTGTCAAAGAAATAAGAAGAACTTACTTTAATATCCTGTCTCACAATATGGGGTAAAAGGGACAAGAAAATTAGGATGGGCAGATGAAATGTATACTTTAGCAAGATGTGATCAGTAACCAGAGGGCTAATATTTTCAGTTATTTGCAAGACTTCAATGATTCCCAGATGCCTGAAGTAGGGCAAGGATGAGGACTAGGAATTTCTTCTGGATTTGATGGCTGCTTGGCACTGTGGAATGTAGACACCTTTGCCCATTTGTACGAGAATTGTGTCCTTTGCCTCGGTTTCCCCCTGGGAGCTCACAACTGAATACATAGACAGTCTTTCAGGACTTCCTTCCTCCTTTATTTAGTGCACACACAGAGGAGATGCACGTGCAGGATGTTTATTGAAAGGAATAAAAAAGTTTTACTCTTCCAGCAACTGAATGCTCATGAGAGGGTCACACATATATGGATATTTGGTGAAAGTAAGGACACTCCTGACTGTCTTGAAGGAGAAAGAACAAAGGCTTTTCTTTTTTCTCTGTATTCTCAGACACTGAATAACATT
Source organism: Dromas ardeola (assembly GCA_013398915.1). Lineage (NCBI taxonomy): Eukaryota > Metazoa > Chordata > Aves > Charadriiformes > Dromadidae > Dromas > Dromas ardeola. The sequence continues at coordinate 54,278 of VYZM01020601.1, forward strand.
CTGCCTGCGAGACAGAAATTGTTTGTGTGCAGATGTCTGGCTTCCTTGAAAACATAAACAGTTTTCTTGGTAGCATATTTATTCTCCATACTAATTAATATTAGTCAATTAGAGGATATTATTTTTCAAACTGAACTACTCTCAGGCTAATAGCACAGAAGTGTTGCTATTGGCATGTTAGATATTTTCAATTAATTAAGTTAATAAGTTCAATAATTTAATACATTAATTATTTTCAGTTCGTTCTTTATTAAATTCATGTATTTAATTGCTTATCCTGGTTTCTTCTGATTGTCAAATCTAGAATATTAAAACTTAGGCAACAGACCAGACACTAACATGTAAACGTAAATTCAGGTATAGGATATGGCCTTTATAGAACAGCACATTGAAATTAGATGTCTCTTGAATCAGGAGATAGTTCCACTATTTAGCAATTGGGGGTAAAAGTAGCTCTAAAAGATTCATAATGAGAGAAACCTATAAAGTGTAAATTTCAATTTAAGTCTTCTGTGAGGACAGTAGCTTCTTGCAGTGCAATGAGATTCCTCCAAAGTGTCTAATGTTTCATGGCAGCAGATCTCTATATTCTGATAATCAGCAGGTAATCTGTTTTGTGATTATCTATATTGTGATGATGTGATAATCAATGTTACGAAACTTCGGTACCTTGACTGTGGCATAAAGAAAGCAGGATGGTAATGGATCATCATTCCGCAGGCTTTTTAGCTCTGGATCAAAGGCACTCATGTAGGCCTGTAATATAAATAATAACCTGTAAGAATGCAGAAGCAAAGAAGAAATACACCAGTTTAGCCGACTTACTGCCTACAGGAGCAACACACTGCTTAAAGAATAAATTGTCTTTCAATATCACACCAACAACTTTACTGCAGGTACTTAAGATAAATAGATCACATATGGCAAGAACAGACACACCAGACACAGACAGAATTTCTCTTCTGAGGTCTAAGAACATTTTTCCTTAGTTCGTGCAGAAACCAAAATGGCCATTAAGAGCTAATAAGTCTGAGTTAAAATGGAAAAGAATATTGTTTGATAAGATTTGCCTTATATTGGGTCTGATGTATTTAACGTTTAGGGTAGAATAAAGTTCATATATCATAAAAGACCACTGATACAGCACTTTAGACTCATTACCCTGCCTAAGGGAGACTTCAATTTTATTTTTTGTCATCAGGTTATACTAGGTTAGGTTATGTCTCCCAAAACAAGTATCATCTTTCAAGAAGGAAGACTGATTTAGACACAAAATTTGACCTGAATGATCTTAAATGTCTTGTTCAATTTTAGAGTAATGAAACGAGACCTTAATGGGGCACTTGTTACTTGTTCCGTTACCTTGATTTACTAAATCTAGAGAAAAAGCAAGAATCTCATCGTAGGTAGTATACATCAGGATTAAGTCAAGCATTATTATGCCAGTTTCTATCAACTGAAGTTTTGGCTCTAATTCTGTTGGACGCTAGAAACACCTTAGCACAGTTTAGAGGCAAATCTCTCTTCCAAAGAAATGTATCAGCAAGCCAGTTCTGGAATATCTGATATAGATAAATCTAAATCTGTTCAGACTTTTTCCAGAAATAGTAAAGGGAATGGACACAGAGAATTGTATCTACACATTAGCTTCACATTGAACTATAAGGCAGCGGGAATGTTGCTAGAAAATATTTTATTGTTTTTAACTAAGAGATATTTGGATTTATCCAAATATATAATGTTTGAATGCAGGATTTATTTAAAACTAAGTTGACTTTTTCTGAAAATAATATCATGAGTGAATGTTTGTTAAAATCTTTTCCTTACCTGAGATTTTATATCATGTTCCCAATGCTGACATGATTTGTAGTTATTATCATTTATTTTAAAAAAGTTCAGTCTCTTAAATATTTGAGGCATATTATAGGCAGGTTCACTGGTCTTATCAAATCTAAATTGTGTAGTTACATCCAAGTCTTTTTACACAAGAATGTAAATTCACTACTAATACAGAATGAATAGCAAAATATTCAGAAATAGGACTTGTATTTGCCTCCTTTAATATTCGTTATAATTCTGAAAGCTTATATAAATAATGATTTAAACACATTTAAGACAACATGCTGTTGTCTCATTTTCATTTTGTCATTTAACCTAGTATTTTGTAGTAGTATTATATAGTATTATACCTACCATTTCAAGTAGTAATGATGAGTTTGCAATTTCCATTGGTGAAGGTGACCATAGAAACATGAGGAGGGAGAGAAAAATGACTAATGGGCTGAAATGACTCTGTTTTTCAGGAAAACACTCTTGCACAAGAAACCTGTTGGCAAAATGGAAATTATGTAACTGTTCCTACTCCATCTGCATCTTTTTAAATTATTACATTAAGTATGTGAATGAAACAAATCAGAACGATTTTATCTGTAAATGTATAAATACATGTAAAAATTTGCTTTCACAAGTTATTTCATTTCCATATGGAGTCAATTTCATAATTATTCTTCTATAGTCAGCTCTTCCTTTTGTTTTTTGGATTCTTTCACACTAACAGAAAAGACGCACAACAATAGCAAAATACCAGTAGGGATTTGCATAATGCCAAGTTATATGGCATCTCAATGTACAATAGAAGTAATAAAATTTCACAGTACAGGGCATTGTATTGGATATTGCAAAGATATGTTTAGTGTCCAAAAGATTCCTAATTACCCATATATACACATGCACAAATTATTTTCAGATACCATAAAAATTATTGTCTCTACAACAGACGAACATTTCAAATTTTTCTTTCAAATTCTTGCCCCTTTTCATACACCTGCCAACCCAGTACTTTACAAAACTTTATGAAAACTTAATTTTTGAGAAACAAAGCTCTGGCAATTTGTCAGGGAGGCGAGCAAAAGAAAGCATATGCATACAGAAGCAAACAATGGTGCACATTCATAAATCATCAGAAAATCATGGAGAATTAAAGTACATGGAGAATAACAACAAGAACTGCCTTGCTCCATTTCTAAATTCTCTGAGAATATCCAGTAGATACCACCTTTGAGAAATCATCTCGCAGAACTACCAACACATTACTGCAGAAGTGATCTATAAAGGCACTTCATGGACCCCTTCATTTAAAACAACAGGCCAGCAGTGTTTCTCTGGGATGACCCATCTTGGGAACATGCCCTGATTCTGAAACACCTCATTTCAGAGTGTTTCGTTGGGAATTCTGTTTATTTGGATTTCTGTTGCCAAGTGCTAGAGGTGGAGAAACTGTTCTGAAATAATGGCTCACAGGTAGTGCACCAGGAGTACTGTACCAGGAATTCATCTTAATGAGCTCTAGTGTTTATCTCTGCTTAAACAGGTAATGCATCTAGTCTGCTCTTTACGTAATGTATCCCAGTACTGACAGTAATTACATAGAGTTCCCTTCTGAATTAAAAAAAAAAAAAAGTATGAATTAAGACTCCTCCCAAATTTTCATGAAATTGAGACACATGTATCTTGCAAGGCAATAAACCTTTGTTGGAAAGATTCTATTTGGTTGTTCTTGTAGCCTTATTCACTTTGAACAAACCCAAATATAATTTGATCCTCTAGATTTAAAAATGAACTTTTCCATACTGGGATTGTTTCAGTAACAAAAGAGATCTGTGTAGTTAGTCTGGCATTGATAGCCACACATTATATCCTGGAATTAGAATTCAATATTTATTAATGTCGTAATAAAGCTCCAACACACAAGAATGTGGTAGCAAAGAAAGGGATCTTCCCCAATCAATGCAACAAAAGTACTGTCAGAATCATTCTCAAAGTATGTGCTGCTTCAGTATGCAGTTTTTAATCATTAAAAAGTGCAATCTTTTGTAACTTGAAGATAAAGACTTTAATGAGAATTTTTGTGAATGTATTACTTTCCTGTTAAAATACTTGGAACGCTTTGTTAATCCTAGTAAAGCAGCAAATGGAATGTAAAGATGAATGGGGAATTGAAATAATATAGTCCTCCTCTATGGAAAAAAAGAACTATAGAGCTGAATGGTAAGTTCTCTACAGAAAAGTATAAATTAAGTAGAGTATTAGAAAGAATTCCTACAGAGCATGACTAATGTAATCCTTATTGAAGTAAGAAATTTTACAAATTTAACAAATCCTTATTAAACAATTTTTGATAACATGGGAAGTACCTTATCTATACTCCCATGGATGAAATATCCATTTCTACTTGACTTTCAGATTTACAGCCATATTGACTGTTCTTAGCCAAGGTCTAAATTAAAAAGTGATTAGAATAATGTACAAACATTTCAGAATACAGGTAATGTATTGTACCTGGTTCTGACTCACTGCAATAAATGATCTTTTAAGGAGCAAAACCTATTATCTATGTATATATATAAAACTATATATAGATACATAGAGATACATATAGTTTGCTTTAGTAGATGCAAAGGAAATCCCCCTTCCTATACAATCCATCTTTTTATGGCCGTGGTGTGACTTAACAACACAACGCCCCTGAAGATGACAGTCTGGTTTTGTAGAATAAATCCAGATAGGGTGGAGTCTTTCAAAACTCAACAAAGTCTTCTTTGAGTCCTACCTGTCTTAGCTACTTATCACATGACAGGATTAATAACTCTTTGGCAGTAGCCATTTCTCTTCCCTAATAACAGGGTACTTCCTCAGTGATCTTCTTCATCATGGTGCCTAAGTTTTAGATGCCCAAAGTAAGGAGAGATAATTCTCCTTAAAGCCACTACATTCCTTAGAGGATTAAAAAATTAAAAGCCAGCACATTATTTTTCTTACTTACAAGATCAGAAGAAATACTGAAAAAAGTATTGTACTATTGTCTCATTGTGGCTGCCTATTCTATTTATGACACCACTTTATAAACTGCCCAAATCTATTTATGCAACCTACAGATACTCTAAATGACAAAATAAAATTAAGCATGAATATAGAAAAATGATGCATTTATCATCCATAAACCATTTCAGCCTATAAACATAAACACATTCCAAATTGTACTAGGTAAGTCGAATATCACATAAAAAATAAAGCAACTAGACGTCTGACTCACAAAGAACTAACATGATCAAACGTAAAGTCTAAATGAAAAAATACACTTTTACTTAGTAATTGTCTACTTAAAGAAAATTACTGGCAGTAATATTTTTATGTCATTATAGTCATATTGATAAAACTTTCTAGAGTAAAAGAGTGTGCGTTAAATATTATGTTGTAAAAACCGTTTAGTATAAGGTTATAATGAAACTAATGAATTTCCTTATATAGAGAAGCCTTACTGAAAATCAAAGAATGCAGAAATAGGTATCTCTATCACCTGACATCTCCACTGGCATAGATCCGTTTTGAAACCTGAAACTGATCTGCACAACCATTAGTTTAGCATGTCTTCAAACAACCACATTTGTAACAGACCATTTGGTCTTTTGACAGAACATTTTGTTCTGAGTCCCTCTTTCTGTATTTTACCCTAAAAATCACTTTTGTAAATTATGAGTGTCACATAGATAGGTGTGAAATACTTGAAATCTCAATCTACGGAAAAGAGTCTTGATTTCAATAGGTTTTGCTTTAAATCAACTGAAAACCCAGACCAAATTTCCTTTAAGACATTTAGTATGCCTGAGCTGATGTATGGTTTTGTTTCAACACAGCGTGAAGTTAGTACTAATGACAGGAAATAATGTGAAACTCGAGAGATTTTGGCCAAGATCACACAGAATCTGGAGTATTAGTAACTCTGAAGTGTGAGAAACTAGTACGGAAATGAGGGAAATACTGTGCTAACCTTTTCATGCCAAATTACTTACCAAAATGAAAAGTTTTTGCTATATTCATAAAACAAAAATCCCAAATTGTACAACTGTGCTGCACAAGCAAGGCTCCCTCTCTTATTAAATGCACAGTGATTAAACATTGGAGACTGTAAATGCTGTTTAATAAAAATGGCTGGTGCCTGTCCCAGAGGAGGTTCTCTCTGGAACGTAGTTAGACTCCGATAGCTGGATTAACACATTGAATAAAGGAGGATGATGACCTTCTAGATATTACTACTGGCGATTTCTTTGTACTCATTCATCTGGAATACTCCTGTTGGTTTAGGAGGAGAGAGCACAACAAATTAACCGTAAGTCAGATGTTTAATTCATCATCTGAAATAGGTTCCTTTGCTGCATCAGAAGAATCTGTCCTAAAATGTACTAGTCTAGTCACAGTACGTAGGAGAAGCCTGTGCAGTGCCTCTCTATGCTAGATTTGACTGCAGCCATTACTATTAATCCTCTAACGTCATAAATACCATAGGAAAGACAAGCTAATAAAAAATACAGCATTGACACCATTAATCATGTATATGATTATATAAATACTGCAGAAATCTCTCTCACTTTTTAAAGAAAATCAGCATTATAACAATTTCCTGGAGAGATTTAGATTTATTTCACTGCGAAAAATACTTATACCCTAAAAATAATAGTCTCTTAAATAACCATATGATTTTAAGTATCATCATTGTTGTATCTATTTAGTGAAATAGTTATGGATGTGGTGTTAGTGTTTCTGGTATCTGCTCTGTTTGTGGGAAGGTTTTATTTAGTTAGCAATGAAGTTTGCTCCAAGCCGAAAGATTCATTTCAGCCTTATGTCAGAGCTATGTGAACCTGGATTAGATCAATAGCTAAAAATGGCTTACAGTTGGGAATAAAAGGTATCTCCTAATTAAGACACATTACAATGAGATTTTTCAAATAAAGTGCTTCTATGTTGACAGAAACGCCCAAGTTACATTTAGAAAAGATTTAGCATATTGTTATTCTCTGATACAAGCTGGCTGTTAGATATCTGCAGAGCACTCTGGAACCCCACTCTGGAATTTAAGGGCACTGGTGGAATTTACAGAGAATTACATTCCTAAAATGCTGATGAAGACTGAGTTTCGGTTACTTGCATTAAATTTTTAAATGTCATCAAAATAAACACTGTAAGTTAAAAACTCAGACAAATACAGCATTGTTTTCAAAATAATCTCTATCTTCCAGGTATTTTTAAAACTGAGTTGTCCAGGCCATTTCCTATTATGAAGAAATCCTTTATAATTTTGAGTTATGGATAGTGGCATTACTCATAAAGGGGCAGGGAATAAACTGACTTAACTATTCCTATATATAAGTTTTAGGGTTTTATACCAATGGATCTCATATTCTACCTACAAAATGTTTTGAAAAAGATTATGTTTGTAAAAGAAACATTTGGCCAAAAGCATCTTCCACTGAACTTCTCTCTTGCCCACTCACTCTGAAGCCTTTACTCTCTTTAACTCTGGAGCGTAAAAAGAATCCGCCTTTGGGGCAGTTTCCAGTTGCAGCTCACATCACTAGGGAGTTGTCAATGTTCAATATATTTGAAAATACATTTCAAAAACTAAGGCATGCAAAATCAGAAGTAAAAAAAATATTATTTGAAAATATGGTTTGTGCTGACAGTATGTCGTGAGGGAAGGGATGCCATCCAAAGGGACCCGGACAGGCTTGAGTGGTGGGCCCATGTGAACCTCATGAAGTTCAACAAGGCCAAGTGCAAGGTCCTGCACGTGGGTCAGGGCAATCCCAAGCACAAATACAGGCTGGGCAGAGAACGGATTGAGAGCAGCCCTGAGGAGAAGGACTTGGGGGTGTTGGCTGATGAGCAGCTCAACATGAGCTGGCAGTGTGGGCTTGCAACCCCGAAAGCCAACCACATCTCGGGCTGCATCAAAAGCAGTGCAGCCAGCAGGTCAACTGGTTTGTGGTTCCAGGTGATAGAATGTTGTGAATAATTTTATACTCTGTTCTTTACATCTAATATTTAAAATAGTGCATTGATTTACATATCCATGGGTGGTATTCACCACATAGAGACAAAATCTGGCCGTAAGTATAGAGGTGGCTTTGGCTTGCTCTCCAAAATCTTATTCCTAAATTTGTGTAACATTGTACAGGTAGTTTTTATTTATGGTATATAAATGTATTATTCTTCCCTGTGCAAACTGTGCTTCTGCAAGTACATCTGGAATATGCAGTGAACATAATTAAATTGACAGGACTCCATACAGGAACCGGACTGCCTGAATACAATGCCAATGTAGAACTCAGGATTTTTTTTACATTGGTTTTGCTCAGCAGAAAATAAATATAAATACATTTCGCTAATGTTTTACAACATTTATAGGAATTAAAAGATCTAAATTTTTGTCATAATCCTTGTTTTGCTTACTGCTTTTCTTATGGGTAAAATATTCTAGTCTGTTATTCAAAGCTGTGTTGAAAACTGAGATAATTTATGTCCATACAAATGTCAGGATTATGTATATGAGTTTTAGATATTCACACTGGGTATAATTTTGATATGAAAATAAAACTTGTATCAAATCTTTCTTCAATACAAACTGTATAGATTTTTGAAAGACTATTTAATCTTGACAAGTGTTATAGGGCCCACTTTTCTCTGGGGCAAATGTCCTCTCATACTGATTACAGGAATAAATGCTAATAAATGAGGCACCTTTAGCTAGTAATAGCAAAGGTATAATTTATAGTACTAAGAAAATTGCATTTTTCCTAAAAGAAGCCCTCTACTTTGCTCACATTTAGCGCAATGGCATTATTTCTAGCATGAAGAAGTCAGAGATGAACCAAAGTATAAATACAGGTTACAAATATAAGAATATTTGCATCAATTATATATATACATTTGAAACAAACAAACAAAGCCTTTTGTTTTCTTAGAACTGGCACTACAAAATATATTATGTTTATACATTCTTCCTGTTCACCATGTGAAATTTCCTTGCTGTTTTTTTCTTCAACAGATATTTCTGATTGGTAGCTAAAATACTCATTCCCTCCAGAAAACAGTAAGTAAGAGAGTGTTAGGGATTGGCAAAGATGCATTTTATGTTTCTCTCACCACAATTTAACTGTGCTAGCACGTCATAGGCTTTTCCAAAAAAAACCCTGAAAGAATGGACTCTCTCAAAGGGAAGGTGACTGGATAGATGCTGGGGTATGGTGTCAAATCTTTTATGATATATGGCATAAAGAAAAAAAAAAAACGTTACTAACTGGAACACACCGGTCCTCACTTGCAAACATTGCATGGTTTGTACCTCTTCAGCAGTCCTTTTGCTTCCCTACTTAAATGAATCCCATGACCGGTTCTGCAAGCCAGAACCCACAAACCCCGGAAGGGCTGGGCAAGGGAGTTACCCAGCACCTGCCTGCACTTAGTTAAGCTCTTCATATTCTCAAACACGCTTGAATGTCAGCTCTCATTTTGGTATGTGAGAAAACCACACTCAGCAGCAAGTTATATGAAAGAACAAAGTAAAAGTAATTAGAAGTGAAATTTCAAACAAGGGAGTCTTTTTAGTATAACACTTTAAAGGCGTTTCCTATATAATAACACAACAGCAAATAATAAAATATGGACTGAAAGCTAACAACTTACGCACAAAAGGAGTGTCCAGGATGCCTCTAAAGGTCTGCTTCTTCTTGCCAAGGGTTGGTGAACTGCTAAAATTTAAGAAAGATCTTAAAAGATTTAGACTGCAATTTCTGGAACTAAAGTATTATTGTATAGAAATTGTATTGTCTAAAGTATTATTATATAGAAATTTACTTCCTTAATGCAATTTTTCTACTTTTTCTCCAAACACCACAAAAGCAATTTAAAATTTAAATGCACCCAAATGTGTTACAGAAGATTTTAACATCAAAGTTTCTGTCAGCGCTGATGGAATCTGCTTTAAGTACTGCTATGGTTTATACTTTTTCATTGTGTAATTTGTTTTATTTCAACTGAAACTGAACAGGATTGCAAAGGAAGGTATGAATAAACATGAATTTGAGATGTTGCAACTGAGCACAGGAGAGTAATGACGGTAATTTTTTCCTCCAAATAGATCCTTGCAAGAAACTTTAAATGTATTATTTCCTCCACAGAACTCAAACCAAACCACTGATGGCATGTTATTAAAATGACTAGCATTGCCTGCGTATGTCCCTTACAGCATCATCCCCTTATAATTGATTTGTACAATGTGAAAGCCAGTATAAAATAATGCACAGAAAGGATTTTGCTGTTACCCTACCTATGCAGTTCCCACAAAAGCTGCCACTGAAACTTCTCTCAGTGTGTGCCAGAGATTTCTACATTAAGAATACTAAGGAATTTGACTGCATGGTTTTTAAAGAAACCAACAGAATCATCAGTTTTATACAATGATTACATTTTTATCTGATAACATTCATCCATTCTTTTAAGGAAATGAAAGCATGATGTCTTACATGACGACTGGAGTTACACCAAACCACTAGTGTTTTACTTTTCTCATGCTTGTGAATGCAGATTCCAATTAAAAAGCGATGATGGTTAGAGCTTTTGTATCTTATTTTCACTTTGCCTTCCAATTTATGAAATACAGTAAGATAGAGCACTAAAATAAGGATAAAGAGAGGATAGAGGTGGCAAAATATCTAAATGTATATCTAAATATAACCAAGATTGTTTATGTCAATGAGCTCTGCAAAAGGATAAGCGTGTGTTTATGCGACTTTCTCAGTCAGGGAGTTGGTTTGCAATGCTCCCTTACACATCATATCCTTTATTGTTCATATTTCAAAGGGTTTTTTTCAGGATTCTAAACAAATAAATCAGAAGTTGAATTATTATCTCAGTTGTAGAAATGGAGAAATTGAAGTATCGAAGCTGACTGACTCTGTCAAGTCAATGTTTACTATTAGAAAAGATTAGATTTCATGTCATCACTCCAAATCTCGCATCCAGTCTTCTAGCACTGACTACCTACCATAAGATGAGACCCGTTCACGTGTATGGGTTTAAGTGATTAATAGCCAGGAAAGAGAAATTTCCTGAATATGGGGCAAATTACTAAAAATTTCTTAAGGATTACTCAGACACTGAAGATAAAAAAAACTAACATTTCATGTTACAGTTCTCATCTTTACTGTTTCTAAGGCACGCTCTCATTCATTTCTATGGAATACTTCACACACTGTAGTTTAACTTTACACTTCTATCATGACACCAACAATTTGCCAAAACAGCAATTTCCCTACACACAGAGTATTGCTAGCTCTTAAATCAAACGTATACTGTCTGCTTCCATCCCTGCTCTCTGTCTCAATTATTATTTTTATGAAGATAAGAAAATCCCATTTTTACCACTGGAGAGCCAGGCTGCTTAGGTCACAAGATTCTCTTGGCTTAATCCTTGAGTATGATTCATGAACTTTCCCTAATAAGTACTGGCATTCTTCAGATGATCAAGCTAGCTTACTAAGGCTTCCAGAGCTTTCCACATTAATTATCACCACATTTAAAGAATCAAAAGCAGTAGCTGATTAAGAATTATTAAGATTATAAGTTTTTATATTCTTACTTTTCCTTTCTGTCCTCTATTTCTCACTCGTACATGGATTGATACTGTAAATGGCAATAATAAAACCCAGTTAAAAGAAAAAAAATGTAAAAAAGATGATGAAAAAGATAAGTCAGACTGAAAAATATGTGACAAATTGGAAACAAATTCAGTTGCTTTCTACGCTACATGGCTCAAAAATAAGCTATAAATGCCCACAACTCCAGTTCATAAAAAGCTTTTTTTCCTCACATTTAATATCATAAAATTGTGAGATAACCAGACTAATAGCAACCCTCTACTCTGAAAATGGCCCCTGCAAAAGAATCATACACTCTACTGAGAAGTCAAAGTAAATGCCAGTTAATTGAATAAGTGTTCTGTTAAGAAATAAATAAAATGAAGACCCTAAAAAGAAACTACTTAACACTTGAAAGTGGGAACAGAATATTCACTCTAGATTCACCATACAGAAAATTGCTGAGATAAGACAGGACTCTACTAAGTACTTTAAATCTGGAAACATGAAGATCCTGGGCACTTCAGGAAAGATTTTATATTCACGAACCAAATTTAGATACTAAATCTAGTAAAAGTAGAACAAATACAAACCTATTCAGTTGAGCTACCAACAATATTTTTTTATCTTTTACCAGGATAAGCACATCTAAATAAAGATCAAGTCAATTCCTCAAACAGTGCTTTAAGTGTGGCATGGTATGACAGGATAAAATTATACATTTGGAAAAATTAAGGAGGTTTGTACTTACCTGGCACTTTTAATTAAACAATGTGTATGTATGGGCTCATTATATATGTATGAATAACAGAACACACACAAGTCATATTCAAAATCACTTGGGAACTTTCGTGAAGACAACAAATATTTTTACAATAGCAACGATTAAGCCTGAAAATAAAAGCAGAAAGCCCTGAAATCAGAACTGAGTCAAAATCACTAGTGGTTACTCTCTTATTTATCATGTGAAGTGAGTCAAAAATCACCGAGCGTTACTCTCATATTTATCATTGTATAAACTGTAGTATAAGAATGCAATCAAGAGGAAAAGAAGAAACAAGATGAAACAAGCCAACAAGATGAAGAGAGACACATCTTTAATATTCTTTCCAAAACTGACAAATTCGAGACTACTAAAAGTAGTATTAAATAGAAAATGCTTCTTTGAGCACTCAAAAGAATGAGTTTTCAAAAAAGAACTAAAACCAGTTAAGTAACATTCTAGTTTGCTTCTCAGAAATATAGAAATCATTTGAAATCAAGTTCAGATACTGTACTTAGATATTTACAAATTTTGATAACACACAAAAATATCTTAAAGGTTCAGTACAGCCCTTTTTTGAGGCATGATTTAGTGACATACTTGAGCAAGTGGGTAGCTGAATTCAAGTCTTGCTTCTCAGGACTTGCATAATTCAGCACCCAAGTTCAGCTAACAACTTTAAGTAATACCTACCTAATTCAGTAAACTATTTGAAGACACAGGGTACTGAGCACTGAATTTAATATTTGCTATGTACTTTATGAGATAAACACAACCTTTCTCCAGAATGTGTCTCCAGGAGTCTGCAGAAAGAGTAAAACATTCTCTAGTTATATTAACTGTTTTTCTAACTGAGTACAGAATACAAAAGTTGTGCAGAAGATCGAGCATGGATGGGTAGAGATCTGTGTCATCCCTGTCTTAAAAAAAAAAAAAAAAAAAGTTTCATACAGGACTAGGCTTACCCAAACATTATTTACTAGGTAAGTTCAAGCCACTTAAGTGAGAACTAGACATACGTAAGAAATGCTTCTGGAACAAAACTTTAATGTACTATTTCCAGACTTGGTGAAAAACACTGCGAAGTCTTACAAACACTTCATAGCATCATGCAAAATTTAAACTAAAATTTTTGGTTACTGCTGTGATGAGTATTTAGAGGAGAAGTTTAAAGTTTTCCAGAAGCTGTACTATTTGATTGTTAACTCTTTTTGTCCTGTTCCTCATTACCTCGGGAAATATTTTTTTTTGGTTTTTTTATGGAAACTTACAGATATGTAGAAAGCCTGTTTAACAATTCATATTAAAAAAAAAAAACAAACCACACAATACAAACCTATAAAGCTCTGCATTCACAAAACACAGCATAACATCTTAACCTAATAAAGTGTTGCCCTACTTTCTGATTTGCAGGCCTCGACATAGGAATTTAAATATTTTACTTCAGCACTGCGCCAAAATTACATCCTAAGACAAAAAACTTTGAAAAAGTTATCTTATTTGGGTGATCCTTCAATCCTACACTAGAAACTGTAGAATGAGAAACTGTTACCAGACATGATAATGTACGTGATGTGAATTAGTAATGGGAGCCATATTCAATTACTGTTGTACAATAACATAAATATGTGGAAAAGAAGACAGAAAAGAAACTATTTCCAATGTTTTTTTCTTTTGGATGAAATGAGCTTGCATGGAACACAGAGTTACAAAAATGAGGTAAAACTATAAGGCCAGACTGCTGGCATGGTGCGCTCTTAAGGAGAATCTGTCTGTTTATGGCTTCCATATGCTGTACAAACAAAAAAAGAACAATGTACCTGAGCAAAAAATACAACTTTTTATTTGTGAAAAGTGAATTATTGATAAAACTATTTTCAGATAGCACTAAAGGCAAAGATGATAAAAATAAAGATAAGAATATAGCAAAAGTGAGACAACTTTGAACGTTAGACAGGTATACAAATTACTTCCTAAAAGTTCTATCAATTACTGTTAAGCATGTCATTCTTTATGACTTGTCTTTGCTCAGATAGCTCCATCATGAATCCAATGCAGACTGTCAACTAATTCTTCATATTCTCGATGTATGACTGCATTAAAGTATAGAAGACTAGCAATCTGAATTGTAAAATTTGGAAAATGATGCTCTTCTGTCAAGTGTAGATATATATGCAGGGCTTACAACATCTTTCTCTTCAGTCAGCAGTTACTTCTGTTGTTTGTTTTGTTTAGTCTCTCAAAGTGACAAGGGAAGGAGAACAATATATTTTCTCTGAAAAATACTGCTCTTAATATATCTTATCTACTTCCAAGTATTAAATTCAACTTAGCATATGCAGGGATCAATAGAAATGAACTTTATGGGGCAAGCTGTAAGTCAGTAAGGCAACAGCGATTAAACACTAACATAAGTCACAAGTACTGTTGGCGGGTGTTCTCTGTCTTTCTACCCTAAGGGTTTTCTCTTCCCTGATGTACTAGTAGTTTTACATTGTATACCTAACTGATTTTTTTCTTATGCATGTAATACATTTTAAGTTCAGCAATGGCGATTATGTAAGTTCAACATTCAACACTTATCCCTTTAAAGTGTTCCCTCTTCTTCTAAGTTGTTCATGTACCTTAGGTATTATCACATAATGCATGTGTATATACAGAATTCTTACCACATCCAACCACTGTTTAAAAATTCAAAAAGCAACTGAATTAATTCTTTCTTCATAACAAAGAATGCAGAATGTTATTTTTATGTACCACTAGGAAAAAAAAATGATAGAGGAAATTAAGCAGGCGAACAGAAAAACAAAATAAGACATGAAATCCAAGTTTCTAATGCAGCACTGCAATGCCAAGAAACTGCTCCAGAGAAAGTGATTAACTGCCAGCTTTTCTACCTGTTGCCAAGAAAACATTGCTGTGTTCACTGATCCTGTAATTAAACTCAGTATGTTCTGAAACAACTTCTTCTGAATTGTGCCATCACTGTAAAGGGGGAGGGAGCTTCATTTCTATAATGCACCAATAGAAAGATGGTTCTTCTCTAGAAAGTAGGTAGAAGGGCAAGCTTGGTTTAATCATGTACACACATTCTTTAAAGAAAAAAAATTAACATTTGGGAAGAGAAATCTTGTTGCCTACAGACCTTTGGTAGGAAGCACAGAACTGTAATTTGCATCGTTCAAAATACTAATGTGCAGGGCAAAAAGTCTTAATTGCTATTCTTTAATGTCCTGTAATACCAGGAGTCTTGCTGACTCCTATTGTTTTCTTTATCGAAATTTAAAAAATGAATTCTTAATTATAGCATTTAGTAGTATTTTCTTGCTAGGACATTTAATATTTAAGTTATTACAATTATCGATGGTAGTCAAGATATTTGTATGTCAATAAAACATCAGATCACACCGGTATACTTCTCCCACATTTTATCTTGTTTAAGCCAATCTTGTTTAACCAAGATTTCATAAAGGCTGACTATATTCTCTTCAACTCCACTGTAGTCCTCTGTTATCTTCTTGTAAAGGTTCATTTTACTTCAGACTTCTTTTCTCTATTCCTCGTGCTTTTACATCTGATGGGTTAATGAAATGTTGGCTTTACTTAGCTGAATCACTCTTTGCTCTGTGGCTGTCTGTGCTAGACAGGACAGTGGCCCTGTCAGACATTAGTCCTTACAGTCCTTAGTGTATCAAGAAAGGTCTGGATCACCTAATAAAAGTGTGAGAAAGCTTCCAGGATAGTTCCCAATATTCAGCAGAGGAAATCTGGAATCCCAGTGGAGGGCACCTGAGTTTCCCCCTAACTCAGTAACTCCCTCACTCTTTTTGTATGCATCCTAAGTACATTCCTAACAAACAGTACAAATTAAAAGATCACTATAAAAATCTTACTACTACTATGAATCCCATTCAGCTCATCCTTAGATTCAGAGCTCACCAAATCAATGCAGACCAACTTCCTTTAAAAGTCATTCACATCACTGGACATTTTGCCATGCTTGATTTAAGCTATGCTGTTTAAATGATCTTGCCATAGACTTTAAGCCACTTTAGTGAACTTTCTTTTTACAGATACAATGTTTATGGAACTAAGAGCTAATTTTTTTGTACTATGAAGAGGAACTTAATTTGTTTCTGTATCTAAATGATAAAATAGGAAACTTCTTTTGGTTTAGTCATTAGTTTCTTCAATCTTTATCTTATTACCTATAATTAAGACCTAAACATTTTATTTGGTATGAAGAAGTCCAGAAAATAGACGTAAAAATGCCTGCTCGCAAACTCAACTCATTCTCTAATTGTTTTGCTGTAATTTACTAAAGTTATTGCTTCTTCACCACCTAGTTCTACAAAGAAGTCAGGTGAAAAAAAAAATCAGATTCCAGAGTATAATATTAATGACTATCAAGCTCCACTATTTCCAGTTTTTCATTCTTATGCTGGCCAGAGGTTTATCTGATGGCACAGAAAAGCCAGAGCTGAGAATATTCAGCTCCCATCGCATTTTAGTTATGATCCCTTCACTCCCCTTCAGTGCTATACCTCTGGGACAGAGAGGGACTTGACGGGAAATAGAGCTGTTGTGTTTGATTGGAGCTTAGCTGAGAAACCTTTTGTGCTAGAGGTATTCTCTAACCATCAACAGCATCCATAACCGAGTTAGCATCAGCTCCAGCCACTGCATGACTGCAAGCCAGAGAGAGAGTTACTTCCAGAGGCAACTCAGACTTTAGGAAGGCTGAACCCTGAAAAGTTACTTATTCTGAAAGTAACTTTCCGATGATGACAGAAATCTTTGGGACAAGATACGGTCTGGGAATCAGTGAAATAAGCTGCGTTAACAGAAGAATACTTCCTCATTAGTGTTATGGAAGTCTTTTTCAACTTTTCATAAAGATTTTTTTTTCTTCTCGCATAAAAGAAGTGTTTTGAGTTGAGGAGTCTAGAATACTTTATCTGTATTGTTCTCAGTATCTTTTTCTCTGACCCTTTTCCTCACGTCTAGCAATAGCAGCTGTCAGAACATGCAGGTTTAGAGCTGACAGTTTCACTCTGGAGCGAATAGCTGAGCATAGCTGGCACCCACACTCCACTTCATTTGGAGGTGGTGTGTTGCTTTGTTTTTCTTCTGTTTTGGCTTGTTTAGTTGACGAATAACAGATCAGAGTCATTCACCAGAGAGAGAACTCTGCTACTAACCTACCTCCAAAACAAACTCAGAAGCTGAGCCAGGTCACTCTTACTTTCCTGGCTTGAATTTGTCCTGCTCTCCAATGCTGATGATATCAGCAATATCCACTGATACCAGTGGATGTGAATATGCCCAGGTGGCACATTAACAATCCTTGCTTCTATTCCTGACACCAACTAATTAATTCTTGTACTTCTAAGCCAAGCTTTGCTTTTTCGACAGTTTGTTTAGCAGAGAATGAACAGTTAGCTGTTGGTGCTGATTCATTCTTCATCACCTGTTATTTCTCAAGCTGTCAGCAGTGACTCCAAATGCAACTCTCTAGATTTTTCACTGATCAGCAGTTCCACTTGCTATGGAATAAGTAGCAAAAAATTATCCATAGCAGTATGTCTCATTACCTAATCAACCACTTTTTTGTAATCCATTCTGACCTTCGTTAGTACAAAATATTAACGGGACAAGTCCCAGGATGAACGCCCCGATAAACACACATTGTGAAACTGCCCTTTGTCGACATTCCTGAGATTATGATTCTATACGTCTCTTTGGTGGCAGTGTGCCTTAAGTGTTCCCCAGGATGTCCACAGAGTCTTTCCTGCCCTCTATTTATGGGCTTTTTATCTTTTGTTTGGCTGTGGGTTTTTACAATGATGTTTTTCAGGTGGATGAGTTCCCCAATTCGGTTCCATACGAGCCCACAGATAGTTATGCCAGCACAACACAGCAAGAGGGGTGACATGAGAGTAGGGATGAACAGCACGAGTGGAGAACAGGGACTCTCCAAGCTTGTTTGACCAGCACAGTTTCTGTGAGTGTCATCATGACCTGAATTCAGTACTCAAATACTCCATAGTAAGAGATGGAAACCACATTCTGTCAAATCGTGTAAGTTTTAAAAAACGTGCTTCACAGGAGACTTAATTTGCAGGTATAAAGAAACCAAGCCACAGAATCTTTAAACAGATGATGGCTGTGGAGGTGCCTAATTCAAAATATATT
Organism: Dromas ardeola; assembly: GCA_013398915.1. Taxonomy (NCBI): domain Eukaryota; kingdom Metazoa; phylum Chordata; class Aves; order Charadriiformes; family Dromadidae; genus Dromas; species Dromas ardeola. The sequence continues at coordinate 72,710 of VYZM01020601.1, forward strand.
AGCAATTCTGAAAGGCACAGGAACAGGCAAACAGTAGTAAAGCTGCTTAAAAGGCTATGGCAAAACTCCCACTTTTCCTTTTTCGTAACAGCATGATATAGTCTACTTCCAGTGTCTTATAACATTCACATCATTTTCTGTATAACCCTTGTGGTTGAATTATTTATACTTAAACATTTAAGTTTGTGGCTTTCCTTAATAAATTGTATCTTACATTTTTCAGACTATTTTTTGAATTTGTAAAGGCTATTCTAATTTCTAATCCTGCCTTTCAGCATACTGGGAGTTCCTCTCAATCTTGTGAATCTGTAATAATTATATTCTAACATCCAATGCTAGCAGCCAGGACACCAAAAAAAAAAAAAAAAAAAAAAAGTGCAAGATTTTAGACATCTCTGTAAAGCCCCACCAAGTTGGTGATAATTTTTGAGTATTTTCAACCACCACTAAATCTATAGCAAGAGTAACACAAAAATCTAAAAATCTATGCATAAATTTTGAGTTGCTGCAAGGAAGGCCAGCAGACAAGTGCAGGGTTATACTTGTACCTGTTCAGAGAAGACTATATTCTGTAAATATTATGTTTTCAGTACTCAGAGAGCTAATAAAACTGTCTAGCAGGCAGAGCTCAGCCTCTTTGAGCTACTGCTTGTTACAGCCTTCTCATCCTATATTTCTGTCTCTTTCTTATGCCTGCCCTAACAATAGGAATTACAGCACATTGGTAGGGATATAGATGAGAAGCCACCATCTTTCACAGAGGTGACACACTGTCAGTAAGAAACATCTTGTCTGAGATGTAACACTTCCCAACTTGCACCGGGTTCTTAACCACATAATTTGGAGGGGGAAATTCAATTTGGCTTAGAGCCCTTAATGTTGCCAATGTATGACCTAGATTGTATTTCCCTAGACAGTTTGCGAGAATGCCATTTGAGACATTTTCAAAAGCCTTATTAAAATATACAACTCCCACTGCCTCTCTCATTCACAAGAGCTGCTACCCTGTTGCAGAGGGAAATCAGACATGCTTAACGCGGTGTGTTGTTCACAAATCCAGCCTGTTACTCACCTTCTACTTATCTTCTGGATAACTGCAAATTCTTTTCATTAGTTTATACCACTTTTTTTTTTTCCTAAACTTAATTACATTTAGTGTAAAAGAAGTGAGTTGGATTCCTGAATAAAAGAAGTACTGGCTACTAAGTTACAGGAAAATTCACCTGTTCTTTGCAGTTTGCAGTGGTAAAAGACATCTAAATTCATCAAGTGCTTGTAAAACGTATTTGTCTCTTCATTTTTCTTCCTGATCTTATATTGTCTTTAACATGCATGAGTACTGTTTATAGCTCCATCAGATGAACTTCTGTAGCAGCTTTGTGTTCCATTGTCTCCTTCCTTTTTGACCATCACTCACAACGTTCAATTTCTTATTATCCTATTACTAACCATTTTTAAATGTTACATTTTGTTAAAAAATGTTATTAATGGCGTTATTATTAAAAATTTGTTGCTCATATCGCTTATCTTCAAAATGGTTTAAAAAAAGAATACACAATCAGTGCACATCTAAAATCCATTGCAGTAATAACTGTCACGTGGTTTATGAAAACCGTTCTTTCTGTTTCAATGGATAGAAGAAAAACTTGGACAGCTACACATCCTTAAAAAAAAAAAGTAGTAAACCCTTGAGCTTTTGATTCTAAGGCACGTTTTAATAATTAAAAAATATCTGGACTTCAGACAAGCTTTGCAACAGATGAAATTGTCTTTGAGACTGAAGACACCACCAAGCTTTTTCTAGAGGGCTAGAGACGTTAAATCATCTGTCTGTAAGCCAGGCTGCATACTACCCATTGTTTTATTAGTCTTACGGTTTAAAATTCATTGCTTATCACAGAGAATTTTGGATTTCTTTTTAACTTCCATCCACAAGTTACGAGACTAAAACTGATTTTTCTCTACAGGTTTTTATTTTATGTATTACCACATACGCTGTTTGGAATATAGCAGTAAGAAGTGCTTTTTATATACTCGACTCAAAAGCACTAGTTTATAAGAAAAGATTTGACATGTAGTGTAAACTCCAAAGCATTAGTGTATAAGAAAAGATTTGACACACAGTGTGTAGGTTAGTTCAACTGCTTACTTAACCGCATTGATTGTGAAATGCTGAACTCAAACCAGCTCACATAGGATTTGTTTTAATTTATCTCTGTTGGAAGAAATAAAACGTATCATTTAAGCCAAATTCCAGTGCTTTGCTCTGAGTTTTACTAGTGCATGCCATCTAAAATGTATTAATAATGCCAAAAAATAAAACACTGAATGTTCCTCTATTTATCCGCCATGCATAATTTTCTCATTTTGGTAATCAGGCTCTGAAGTGATTGTAATTGAAATAATCCAAAACATAAGTTTTTGAAAGCTATCCCCTAGTACAGACCTTGACCACCTTGTAGTAGGGGATTTTTTTTGTATGTACATGAAAAAAACCATCTTGTCATGACTCTTTTCTGGGTTTTTTTTATGCCCCACCTACAACTCCCTCATTCTTACTAAAGATTCAGATAGAAACATGCCTTGTTCTTCGTAGATCTCAGAGTAAATATGACAAAAGCATTTAATCTGTTTAGAAAGATGAATATGCTTCAATTATGAGAAAGTAATATTGGCACACTTTTTTTTTTGGACCTAAATTATAAGGGATTAAATATTATATTTATAAAGATTCCTGGACTGTTACAGTAAACATTTATTTGCCCAATGGATTTAGATGACAGTTTACTAAGTAGATCTGCAGGCTCATTCAATTACATTTGTAGAGTGAATTACAGAAACAAATACGTGGAATTCTTCTGGACAGTGCAAAAGAAAAGCTCTTTCTTTTTTTAGTTGTTAGCACATATGCATATTTCACACGGGCTTTCTAAGAGGGATTCTGCCTTCATAAAATACTAATCGGAAGATTTTCTCAATGCTTTCTATCAGTGTATGAAAACAAGGTAAAAGAAGCAGGACCATTTCTATCATGATTCAGGTGGGATTAATTTTCTGTAGATACGCAAAAAAAGTTGTTCATCTAAATCTACACTCTCTGTGCAGCCTTGGGAAAGAGACACAAGGCAGAAAAACTGACCTCTGGAAGTGCCTTCTTTCAAGGGGGGAGGGAAAGTGCCTGTTTCCTAGGGACTGACTCTTGAGGGACTCTAGAGTAACTAACTGAGACTAAACAACCAACTCTTGAAAAGGTGGGGTGAGAATAATGTCACAGAAGAGATTAAAACTTCCTCTGAGTTGAGCAAGGATCAGAAGAATAGGCTCTGGTCACAGAAATTACCAGGAAACTGGTGCATCAGGTATGGATGTTTGAATGCACACAGTTCATAGCTCCAAAATGAATGTATATTTTTTAATTGGCAATTTCCTAAAACTAATCCTGCAGAACTACAGGATTAGTTAACTACTACTTAATCCTGCATACCAAATGTAAGCCCACAGAGAGTAAGCCAATTTGTATTATATAGCATATCATGCAGCGTTGAAGACTATCATGGCAACACCATTGCTACTACAGAAATTTTTTGTAAGCATAACGGTAGCAAAAAAAATTATTTTAAACTAACATTCACTCTTCAAGTTTGCAGCTAAATGTAGCTTTCACCTGTGTGTGCATGGGGTAATCTCACTTTACCTCCCTCAGCAATCACATGAAGGACCACAGAATCATAGAATCGTTTAGGTTGGAAAAGACCTTTAAGATCATCAAGTCTAACCATCAACCTTGCACTGCCAACTCCAACACTAAACCATGTTCCTACGCACCACACCTACACATCTTTTAAGACTGTTCCAATGCTTGACAATCCTGTCTCAGTGAAGAAATTTTTTCTAATATCCAATCTAAACCTCCACTGGCACAGCTTGAGGCCGTTTCCTCTTGTCCTATCACCTGTCGACTTGGGAGAAGAGACAGACCCCCACCTCTCTACACCCTCCTTTCAGGTAGTTGTAGAGAGCAATAAGGTCTCCCCTCAGACTCCTTTTCTCCAGGCTAAACAATCCCAGCTTCCTCTGCCGCTCCTCATAAGACTTGCTCTCCAGACCTCTCACCAGCTTCGCTGCCCTTCTCTGGACCCGCTCCAGCATCTCAATGTCTTTCTTGTAGTGAGGGGCCCAAAACTTAACACAGTACTCGAGGTGCAGCCTCACCAGTGCTAAGTACAGGGGAACAATCACTGCCCCAGTCCTGCTGGCCACACTGTTTCTGATACAAGCCAGGATGCTATTGGCGTTCTGACCACCTGGGCACACTGCTAGTTCACATTCAGCTAGCTATTGAGCAACACCGACAGGTGCTTTTCCACCAGGCAGCTCTCCAGCCACTCTTCCCAAAGCCTGAGGCACTGCAGGGGGTTGTTGTGACCCAAGTGCAGGACCCAGACCTTGGCCTTGTTGAACCTCATACAATTGGCCTTGGCCTTGTTGAACCTCATACAACTGGCCTTGGCCCATTGATCCAGCCTCTCCAGATCCCTCTGTAGACCCTTTCTACCCTCAAGGCAATCAACACTCCTGCCCAACTTGGTGTTGTCTGCAAAGTTACTGAGGGTGCACTCGATCCCCTTGTCCAGATCATTGATAAAGATACCAAACAGAACTGGCCCCAAATACTGAGCCCTGGGGAACACCATTTGTGACTGGCCACCAACGGGATTTAACTCGATTCACCAAAACTCTTTGGGCCCGGCCCTCCAGCCAGTTTTTTTACCCAGTGAAGAGTACGCTATCCAAGCCAGTTTCTCCAGGAGAATGCTGTGGGAAACTTGTGTCAAAGGTTTTACTGAAGTCCAGGTAGACACCATCCACAGCCTTTCCCTTGTCCACTAAGGGAATGTCCACTATGTCTCCTTGTCATAGAAGGAGAGCAGGTTAGTTAATAAGGACCTGCCTTTCATAAACCCATGCCAACTGGGCCTGATCGCCTGGTTGTCCTGTATATGCCGCGTGATGGCACTCAAGATGATCTGGTTTGGTCTGCTGCCTTAAAACTCTGCATGGTCCAAAGAGAAATTTCATAGTATAAGTAAGTTCCTTTAAGAATGGCACTTCCTTTCTAGTATTTTAGAACTTTAGAACTACTCTTGTTTCGTTTAACAAAGCTGAAAGTGTCTCAAATACTCTATGTCATCATTTTATCAATAAAGCTGATCAAAATCAATACAACAGGAAGCCAGCAAATCTGCTTTTAAGCACCAATATACCTCTGAAGCCTTAGGTGTTATTCCTGGAAATTACATTTGTGTATGGCAATAACGCTATTTTAAGATGCACCACCTTGTGAAGGTAGCCCCAGGCTGATTCAAGAAAATAACTGTGATTACTTATATACGTGACTAAAAGGTACCCAACTATGTTAATCTTGTCCAAGTGTACCCATTTAGACTAGTTCCTCTTCATCTTTCATAGAAAACAGCTAGTTCCCTATTGATACTATCTTGCTGCTTTTATAGACTTTTGACACATTTTTTTTGCTGCTCTATTTTCTGCTCAACAAGAATAGCGCCTTTATTCTGTTTGATAAAAGCAGAATGCTATGACTAACATAGTGCATGAGTTTAACCACATTCCCAGAAATACCAATTTCAAGGACTATGTTAAGTTATTAATATACGCATTTCTATGCATATTGCACATGTTCAAGGACAAATAAGATTTCTAATAACGAAAGTAGATAGAACTACCTGATGAAACCAGTGAAAACTGCTAACAGCTGGAGGGAAGGTGCAGTAATGACAACTAGCCATCATAAGACAATGTAGAAACAATGAAGAGGCAGGGAGCTGGTATCTGTCCAGAGACGGATGTCCTTGAAGCACAGAAAGCCACAAAATAATAATAGGACAGGTAAAGGAACAGAAATGGATTTTTAAAACAAAACTCCAAGCACTCTTGTTACAGGATAAGCACAAGGTGTAAAACTGTCAATAAATCATCTAGACAAAAGTAATTGGATAAATATTAATAAAACTATGTATCTTGTGTTATGATACCTATCTATTGTAGTAGCATTTCATAAAAAACAAAAATATGTCCCAAAAATACCATGTTGGTTTTAATATGAGGTAGAATTTTTTTTCAGTACAGCCAAATTTAAGGCTGCTGATTCTGGTTCATGGAGCAATCACGGTGTGGCAGCCGTTGCAGATTAGCATTTCCCTACCAAAGCCCGCAAAATAGGAAACATCCCTATAGCTCAGCAGATCCAGTTGTGATAAAGTAAAGAGAGGTTACTCAAAGGTAACCAGAACTCTTTGAGGAATATCATCCATCTCCATATTCCTCAAGAATACTCCATCCTGTACAGGAGCACTGTATTCTCTTTTTATAGACACAGTAAGGTGCAGTTGATGCAACTGTGAAAAATGCGCTTCAGAGGTCCTGGTATCAGGCTCTGCGCACAGTGCATGACTGTCCTATGAAGATGCGGGCTGAAAAGTGATCTTTGAAGAGCCTGTACATCCAACATTTTAGATTCTGTGCGGCAAGCTTACAATGCAGATTCTGATGGGTGAGAAGAAAAGAAAATACACAGAGAGAACTAGAACAGTGAAAAGCTTGCCTTACCAGACGACATGAAGAGTAACAGAGACGAGGAAGAGCCATGCTGAACGTTAATTGCCTATATATTGAACATATGAAAGGGCAGGAGATGAGTATGACTACTACAGATGCAATACAGCACATGTACCCATTACCAAACCTTGAAGACAGAAGCCCTTTTTACTGATTTAGGCTACCATATCAAACAACAAACTGAAACAGCTTAAGCAGGTGCTTGTTCTGTTCTGCTATTTGGTAACAGCCCAGGGAAGATAAAAAGGCCTAGGGCAGAAAAGTAGGGATGGTAATCTCAAACAAACATAGCATTTAGCATAGCGTTTATTTCAACGTATAGTATGTCAAGGGACGTATTACATAGCACTTTAGTCCTGGAAGTCTTCTGAACCCAAATGCTTCATTTCCTCCTGAAATATGTGGGTTAGTTTAGACAACACAATTATCTGCCTAAGAACAGGATAAGCTACAGGGCACATACCAGCTTGTGTAGCACTTCATGTTTCTGAAATTTGCTAATGCCAATCAAGTGTCTGGGAATCACCTTGCTGAATTCATAAAACTCTTTCTGCTGCTCTGAGAGATCAAGACAGAAAAAAGTGTCAAAAATCACCCTTTTATATGCAAACACTAGTTTGCTGAAAATGTAAGATAAGAAGAGCATACAGTGATTCACAGTGGCTCCAGGACTTCTTTGGGTTACTGGGAGTAACTTTCAGCTCTAATTTTTTGAGCAGCAAGTAAGTATTTCTCAGTAAATATTCCTGATTACAGTCATGGCTTTATTTTGTTTTAGTTTTTTACTTTTTTGACCTTTTCTATCTGGGACAACATTTCTGTATTTTGTGAGCTTCCAAGGATGAAGGTTTTATTTCTTTCCCTCTCCCAATTCTTGTGTGAGTAGGACAAATTCTTTGGGAATGAATAGAAGCTATTTGGCCTACAAAACTTGCCCTTTTTTGGTTCTATCTTTCTCACATGATGTCATGCAGTTATTTTTCTGAATGACTTCAATGTGTTTGCCTCAACAAGTCTGCTATTTTATTATCATTATTATACTTTTCATCTTTTTAAAAGGAAAGTTCCACCCTTTCATTTAAAAAAAAACCCCAAACCAAAAAAAGCCAACTCCAAAAAATCCCCACCCAAACCCCCCTCTTTTTTCTTTTCTCTTTTTCCCTTCTGGTTTTTCATAATATCTGGGAGATGCATTATAAGGAATAGATAAGATTATAAGCACTACATGTGTTCTGTAAAAATCAACTCTGTGTCTCCTGCTACAATTTCTGTATTGAGAGTCTCTGATAATATCAAGTTCATTGTAGATAATTAGTAAGCATCTTATACAGTTTTAATCTTGCAATTTTTCAGTCTGTTATCATCACTGTCTCTGTACGCCATCACATATAATATGTCTATTTCATTGTTATTATGAAAGTATGATTATATTTGATACAGTTATAGTAGTAGGAATTAAAGAAAGATTCCCTAAAAAAAAAAAATTAATTAAATTTCCTAAAAGAGAGGATTCAAAAGAAAAGGAGTTCTCCAGGAATTATAAAGATTTCTAGATTTCTCAAAAACAAAGACTTCTGTGGTATCTTCTGGAAAGATACAAACACAACACACAATTGTCTCTCATCTGGCTTCACAAATGAAGGGGACAAATTCCAGATTGCTAAAACGGAATTCTGGATCGCTAAAATTGAGTTTAGCAATCTGGAGTTTGGAACAGTAATGTGAGATAGCAAACCTGAATCTGATAAAGAGATAATTCATGACACTGACTACCTTTTCTGCCTAGCTCCTTGGTAAAACAAATCTGTATAATGTGATTGTTGGTTTCTCAGTGCTAAAGTAACTGCAAAGTATTTTCTGAGAAGCTTGAGGAAAAGCACTGTGCTTCTATCATAGCACTTTTTCTCTACTAATGAGAATTTATAATAGTATTTTGTTCCTTGAGAATACATTGAATTTAAATGGCTATTGTGTACATATTCTGCTACCTTATGGTGGATAGAGACAGAAAAAAAAACAAAACAGCAAGGTATCACAGAATCTATGTTAGTAGCAGTTCTGAACTACTGAAGAGATGTGTCCTTTCCAAAACAATCACTCCATTTGTATGGGATGGCTATTTTTCAAGAGGAAACAACATATACATATGTGACTCAGGACAACTCACATGGCTCTAGACTACATCGCTGGGGAAAAGGGCTCAACTGGAAAGAATTGCCAAGATGACTCTACAAATCTCTCCCTAATATCTCCAATGTACTCTGCAGCATTGCTTTAAAGATGGCATATGTTATTTATATAGTACTTAAAATCCTTACAAATATGCACTTGCTGTTGGCTTCTTTTTCCTTTCTCCACTCAAGCCACTGACATACCACAGCTGTTCAAAGGTTCATTTTTAATCTTGAAATTATTTTCATATTAAAAATAAATTAAAAACCATGCATATTCACCCAGCTTTTTAATGTTTCTCACTTTCTGAAAACCCTATGCAACTAAAATATATCCAGTACGAATTTTAATCCATTTTGATGTTGAAGATATATTCTTCTATACATTTGATTACTGATAATATTACGTACTTTTGCAAGGTCTTTTAATAGCTTTTAAATTTGAATAATTTAAAATAAAAACATCTGAATTAAACAAATTAAACACTCTACAAAATCCTGACTAAGCTTCAGAAGTTTTAAACAAGATTTTTAATTCCTTTTCCATATTCCCAAATCACATGTACAAAATAATGCCCCTCTGTTGGGACCTCCGCTCTCTGAAACTCGTTCTTTGCCTCTGTTATTGGCTGTTGCTTTAATTGTATTACCTAATAGTGTCTGCATTTATAAATACAGCAGGTATAGAACAGAAGGAGCACTAGTAACTAAACATGAGGAAAAAAAAAATCTTTGCGCTTCTTTCATGTTCTTCAATACCTGTCTAGGAAAAGCCCAGAAGAAATCCACATTAGAAAGGCACAGAGGAAAGCTGTCAAAGATTCTGTCTAGGCAAAGAAAAGACCCAGAAAACCTAGCTGCACAAATATTTGCACTACGGGAATGTGATAAGTGATGCAATCTCCCTGGTTATCAAGATAAATTATGTTGTAACTGCCATTTCTCTCATTCTCTAAGTTCTCAATGAAATTCAGCCAGCTGGTTAAAATCTAACCTTTTCCATCAGAGCTTCTCAGACTGCGGTCTGCAAGAATCAGAAGATGTCCTATGAAATAACTGCAATTTTTTGTTTGTTTCTTTTAAGTTCATGCACTTTCATTCCCACTCATGCAAAAAAGAAAACACCTGATTCTGCAAGGGAAAACATAAGTAATGGAATTCAACATTTACACTATTTTAATTCATTTATATGTCAATGCTTTATGGCAGCAATGCATGAGATTGTCTAGGTATTTCTTTTTCCACTAAATTGAGAATTCTTCTTTATATTTTCTGCATATTGAAAAGACAATTCCCTTCCCCACTAACATAAACTACCATTAACATATAAAAAACTGCTTTACTACTTCATAGAATATATTTCAAGCTGGTTTAATATTTATGTTATGGAGTAGGGGGGGCGCGGAATAATTACTCACTAAATGGAATGTTTAAAAGAAAATAAAAATCAAAAGCACGGAAACCCTGACAGCCTTTCTTTTCCTTCGCTTTCCTTCTCTCTAATATATTGACCATACAAATAAACTGATATAAGTGACAAACTGCAAATTTCTTTTTAAGTAACATGTTATGTATTAGTAATTTCGTTATTTTTAACTTACAAATCATGTTGCTATTTTCAGGAAATATACTGTTACAGAAGAAATGTTTTAACAAAAATATTTATGCAAGATGATTAAAAAGAAAAGTGGCAAATTGGAAATTCCTTAGTCTTCTGTAATTTCCAGAAGCATTGACACTGATGAATATCCATCTTTCCTAAGTTTAAGACATTGAAAATGTTAAGCACTCTCAACTACAATCTTTCATGGGAATTAAAAATTGCATTACATATAGAAAGCATTTTGCAGAATCTCACTTTTATATGTATCTTAAAATGGAAAAAAATGTGAAACAATAATAAGACTCCTATCCCATATAACAAACACCTGAAATTTCATAGCAGAGAAGAAAACGAGATGTTGCTATCCTCGCATGGTACAGGTAAGCATCAAGACAATTTAAAGCATGAAAGCCAGTAATAATTTCTCTGATTTTGAAGAATCTTATAAGGATTATCAAATATGAGACCTATTGATTTAACAGGTTTCAAACACAGCCAAGAAATACAAACAAGACAATACTTTCAAAAATAAATGTAGTGAAATACAGATATCTGAGAATCACAGGGTGCAGGAGGACGACAGAACACAGACCAGGTCAATGGCTCCCCTGGAAGGGCTTCCGGAAGAGCAGGATGTAAGATCCTAAGGTAATCAGTAGCTCTGTAACATTTTCAACTTTTCCTTATCTACAAGGAAAAAGAGAAGATAGTGTTTCCAATGCTACCATGGTGCTGTGAATTAATCTCTCTACCACAGTTTCCATCTGCCCCTTTCTAGGGTTAATGTTCCTTCTAAGTCCTATTTCTGCTAATCAAAGAGGGTGCACCAGCCTAAAGTGAGCTTTGGGATAACATGTTAACTATAATGGGTTTTATTTGCTGCATATGAACATGGATAGAATGTGATGGAGTCCATATTCTTTGGAGGATTCGCAAGTAAATACTTCAAATATGTGTTACAAATCTGTTCACAGATGTTCTCTTTGCTGTAAAGGTAGCATCTTCTCTCAAGATGTTAGCTTCTGATTGCAATACCACTGCCACAAAACTCAGATGGTTAACAGTAATGTTTGTCACAAAGTATTTCATACTGTCACTCATGCTTAATAATGGACTTGTGGAGAAAATAAAGAAGAGGGTGGACATGCCCAGGAGTCTAAAGTGAAATGCAAGGCAACAAAAACCAGAGAAGAAAACAAAAAGCAAAGGAAGACTGAATATTTAAAAAAATTAAGGGGCGGGGGGGGAGCTGAAATCAATAAATCCTCAATCTATTCAAAAATAATAGTATGTAAAAGACCTTCACAATTCAAACTGCATGATCACCCATTAATTGTCAACAGGTAAATACTAGTAATATTCCCAAAAGTACAAAGATCTGGAAAAATCAAAGGTATCATCCTGCAGATTGTGGATGAAACTGTTAAACATGAAACTGCAAGTCAGATTATACATCTGCAAAATAATGTTCAGGTTATTCCACAACTTATTTGTAAGAACAACCTTAAAAATTAATGCTTGCATTTTAAGATATGTATAAGAAACTGAAAACAAACGCAGCAAGACCTCCACAATTTAATGTTTAAAATGAAAAGCATAATGAAATTTGCTTCCATCTCCCTATTGACAGAGAAGACAAATTCCAGGGTTCTGGACCACATGGATTTCATATCAAATGACAAACTGGGTTCCAACTAAATCCAACAAAAGCTAAATAGGCTTATTTTCAAATAATGTAGGAGGAAAGTGGAACAGTTGATCTCAATCAGGTAAGAAACTCAGAAAGCTAGACATGCATGCCAAGAGAAAAATGAAAAGCAACTAGCTTTGGACAAGCATAATCAACTTACTGCTTTTCAGAAGAAGAGCCAGCCTGGAGTCTTACTCACTAGAATCAACAGCAAAGTTGTTTGCTCTAACTTTGGTTACAGCAGAATATCAAAGCCAGATTCTGTTCCAAGGCAGAAATGTACCAACACAAAGTTATATTTTTATTGAGGTAAACAGAACACAACTGAAAAAGGTGCTATTTAGATCTAGGCTTAAGGCAAAGAAAAACTTTCGACAAAAGTTTGTCTATAGCTACTATACAAACTGGAAAGAAGTAAACTCACAGAAAAAAGTAAACTCACAGAACCCTCCCAAGATAGAGAGAAAGAAGATACAAGAAAAACACAAAAAAGTCAAACACTTCACATACGTTAATTTTAGATTATGGAGAAATTCAATTAAGCTTTTGCAAAAACCTCATGACATCACCCATGACATCCTGGATGATGCTAAATATGCAAGTTTAAGGAGTAAAGTAAGTAGAAGTAAATGTACTTGTATTCTTTTCTCTACAGCTATATTTCTGCAAATAAATTAATTACCTCAAAAAGTTCAGTGGCTCCTGCGTTCATACCAATTTGGTAAGATGCTTGCTGCAGTGACAGGTGGTGAAGTAATGCTTTTGCTTTCAAGTATTTCCACTATCACCCTTAAATGTTGTAACTTTCATGTACTGGAATCCAGGGCTCTTTCAAAGACCTGATGGGGAGAAAATTAAGTAAAGCAAAATACGTCTCCGAACAGTGCACAAATGCATGCAAGTATTCTACATCCAACATGTTCAAAATACATGGCTGTAATGTTTGAGGAAAAAGGAAATCTTGGAACAGAATTTAAACCCATACTCAGATCCACCATCCCATAACTAATGACACTTCTATTGGGTTTTAAAAAAAGGTGGATCTAATAAGAATTGGAAGCCACAAAATGCAAAGGATCCAGCAAACTCACTGGAGCTTAATTATGGCACTGGAATAACTTACTGGAAAGCCAGCTATCCAAAACATTTTGAGTTACTAGAAAAATTGTATTTTCCAGAGACTGATGGGAACTGAAAAACTTTTCAGCACAACCGGAGAGAGTATTTAGCAGACAAGCAAAATATTGAGGCGCACGCTAGAATCCCAGAGTTATCTCTGCCAGTTTGTTATACTCATTATGACAGCATTATATACATAATACTCATTATAAATCAATGGTAAGAAAAATAATAGTTGACTTACAGAGGGTATTTTTCTACGGCATAAGCTTTGCAAAGATTCAATATGCTCAGGAGATAAATATAATAAAAATAAAATAATTGTTTAAATGTAGATTATTTAATTCTGAGTATTATGTTTATATCCATTAAAATGAAAGCATAAAATAAAAAGTATCTGGAGTTACAAGGTAGTGACCTTTTGGGGCCTTAGTCTCTCCTTTATGGCACTTCATATACATATTCATTTCTGTACAAACCATACGTAAAACTAAGATTGTCTATTCAGTATTTCTGACAGTCATTTGCACTAATTTTATCTGTTATCTAAGAGACACCAGAGATATCACAAGGTGAGAGGTGACTTTTACTTGTTGATTCCCCTTTGCAAGTTACACATGGAACTTCACATTTGCATTCCTGTGTGCTTATGAGACAAGTGGAATTTTGCTGCTTGAGATTTAATCCACTGCACAGTTTTGTCTGAATGATGAACTCTTTCTGCTCTCAGTTTAAGATGTAAGCACCCAGACTGCTTAGTCACAGTGCAGTGAGCAACCCAATATTTAAACACAGTAACCATAAATAGTCACCAAAAATGTTAATTATTAAAGATGATTAAGGTCTGAGGAAGATCAACATTAAAATGATGTTCCCAGTGAATTATTTTTTTAAATATTTTTTTTCAAACATCTGGATTCTTACAAAAATCCTAAATTACAAAATCATTACACTTAGTACTTACTTAATAAAATACTACTACAAAGAGTGACAGGAATTACAGAGAGCAGAATTGCTAAAGTCCTGAAAATAATTGATTTGTACAGCTACCTTACTGGAACTCACATAAGGTAGTTCACATGTAAAGCTGATACTGTAAATAAAAATCTCTAATTTACGGATACAAAGGAAGTTCAGAACTTCTGCAGTTCAGTGGTTTTACAGAATCCCTCGGACAGATTATGTTCCTTAAACCATCATAATCAGATATAACTGTCATGTCTCATAACTCTCTTAATAGCAGGTGAAAGGGCTGAGTAACTGCAAATGTTTGATAGCCATTAACTGTTGGTAACATCAAATAAGGCCAACCTTTTACACACTGTACTTTTTTCATGCCAGCCACATCTGCACTTTAGGTCTGTAACTTTTTATGCTAATTCCTCAGAACAAAACCTGGGGGAAAAACTGCTACAGTTCATTTGTGAGCATGTGAAATCAAGCTGCTATTTGTTAAATTTTAACATAGAGATCTGTGAGCTGCAATGACTGCAAAGCCAACATTCCTTTGGTTCTGCAGCCCTGTTATGGGACAGGCACTACCAGCTGAGTTGCAGAGCAGACAGACAGGTGCAGTAAACTTTAACCAGCTTGCCAAGAACTTCATCTACTGGGGCTCTCCAGCCATGGTCAAACACTTCAGAAACAGCTGTGACAGTTTTAAGTTGTTACATTTTTTACAAATTTTTTACCAACCTCAAGTCTCAGTAAGTGAAATGGACTTCCAGAGCCAGTTAGGTTCAGTTGAATCACCTTCAGCTGAGGTTGATTTAAAGATGACTGAATTCATTATGCTACTAAGTCGACATTGAAAGGTACCTGCAGTCTCGTCACATTAAGATTTCTAAGGGGACAGAGCGTACCCAACAGCTCTGCGGAGCTGATATGCATATACTCCACGCGGAGAGAGCTTATGGGAATAATTCGGGAATAAAATTATCAAAGATTTTGCTGTTAAAATCCATCAAGCAGAGATCATACTAGGAGTTATGCCCCAAAGGGTTAAAACTTGGTTGAATATGTAGATTTTTCACAGAAATAACAAAAAGCACATGCTCAACAGCCAGGCCACTTTCCTGCCAACATCAAATCTCAATTCCAAGACTTTGGGTCATTCCAGTATTTCAAAGAAAAAAGTTGCCAGACCTTTGTTTTTTAATGAAGACAATACAGAACACTAGCCCCTAACTTAATTAAAAAAAAAAAAAAAACCCAAAAAAAAAACCAAACAAAACTTTACCATGCTTACACTAGAAATAGAAAAGATTTCTGTTCTATGGTCTCTCCATTTTAATAGTTAATGTATTATTAATGTAAATCATTCTACAAACAAAGAATGGGTCAAAGTTTATTGTCTAAGTTTTGGCTGTTGGGGATTTTTTTTGGTTTTTGGTGGTGTTTTTTTTTAAGGATTGCTACAGCATTCAGTCTTAGCAAACCAAGTCTCAGGCTATCACATCTGGATATTGGGTACAGCAACATAACTTCTAGTAATACTTGTTTAGAATATTTAAATGCTTGGACCAAGTACCAAAACAATACAAAGCTTAAAATTTCTTTCATTCTCAATTATATTCTTCATATGCAAGAAATATATTTCATGTTATGAGATTACCAGCGGATATAATAAAATGTACACTGATGTAAAATTAGAACACTTAAAATTGCCTCAGTATTTTTTTCTTCTGAATGTTCTATTGTACACTAATTAGCATTCTTCACTTTTTGAAACTCAGTCATTTGATATCTGGAAAGTTTTTAACACTATGAGTTTTAGCTGATATGTTCATATGCACATCAATCTGGAAAAACCTAAGTAAAGCAATTTAATTTGAAAATGGTCAACATGACAATGGAAGTGTGGGTGATGGGTCTAAGTCAATACAATGACTTAGGTGCTGACAGAAAGGGCTTCCCTTGTCTCTGGCCACAAATTCTCATTTCCTCCCCTTGAACCAGCATCTCCTGACAAGATCCTTGTCAGAAGGACCCTTCTTATCTTTTTCAGTAAGTTCAGGCAGTGAAGCAGGCAAAGTATTATCCTTACAGAAAAGGAAATCATCTTCTGCCAGATTAGTTCCCTGAAGTGGTATAACAGAGAGGCAGGAATCTGAAGCCAGGATCAAGACAACTGTTCCCATCAGAGGTGGCTCTTAGACTGACTCAGCCAGATATGCAAACTGCACACTAGAAGCAGCACAAAACCAAGTAGAAGTGATGTTATTCCAATGCCTTTGCAGAAAGTTTACTGTAAATCAAAAATAATAGATGATGCTATTGTTCTCTTCGAAACTACAGCAGAAAAAAAAAAAAAAGAAAAAGGTTGTGACTTCAGGGGTGACAAAAGCTAAAATTATGCTTCCAAGCCTCTAGGCCTTCTATGTGGTTTTTTATCTATGAAGTATTATCAAATAAGACTTGGTTGTTATTTTGAGTGATGAAAATTAGTAAATAGAGCATATAGAAATGTATTATTCTTAAGGCATCACGAAACAAATTGTGATATACAAAGCTTGATGCTGCTCAAGACCTTTATGATCTACTCAGAGTGATCATTTTTAATAAAAAAACAACAACAAACCAACCAGCACACCCACCCCAAAAAACTATGAAAAGAATACTTTAGAATTGTAGAAAATAAATTTGAAAGTGACTGCTGGAAATCTCTAATCCAATCTCCTGCTCAAATCATGACTAATGTTAAAGCAGGTTTCTCTGGAATGTGTCTAGTTAAGTTTAGATTCCACCCACCCCAGCCTTTTCTGGGGAGAAAAACACCCTCAGTGTCTCCTTGCATGCCTTGTTCCAGTCCCCATGTCACCTAGATGGTCCTCTGCTGGTCTCTCTCCAGCTTGTCAGTATCTCTGGGGAGCCCCACACCAGATGCAGTACTTAGATGCAGCTTCACAAGTGCTGGGAACAAGAGGAATAATCTCTTACTTTACCTTCCACAGTGCCAGTCGTTTCATCACAGAAGCCAATCAGGTTGGTCCTAACCAATTTCCATGAGTAACTTGCCTTCTGAGACCTATGTGTATTGTCATAAAACTAAGCTATGAAAACGCTGATTATTTTAAATGTTTGCAGTACAACAGATAACATCTATATTAACTTGAGATGTACATTACAGGTTTGCAACAGAAAATTTTAAGACACATTCACAACCTTCTTGTCGGTTAATCTTATGAGCAAACACTGAATCATTTAAAACAAACCGGGAAAGATACGGAATAGGGTTTTGTTGCATCAGTTTTTTTCATGTTTCTGATTCATAATAAATGTGAGATTCTTCTGCCCAGAGAAGTACTGGCTATATCTGTTTAAGATTCATATAAAGCAGCTGTTGGCTTTGTAATTAACACTTCTACTTATAAGTTACGTGGTGTGTCAGTTCTCACTTTTCATATTTATTCCACTCTAACACCTGTTTACATACTCTGCACATAAGCAGCAGTCAGGTGAATAAGTATTGTGTGAAATGCAGAATGCCACCAGTACAGCTTCTAGGTAAAATATTCAAAACTGTTAAGAACCTACATTTGAAACAGCTGATGTCACAATGTGGGAAATCTACCCCTGTACAAAGTATGAATCCTGGCTGCGGTTATGAAATTGCTGTATCATTAAACACCTCAGAGGATGTGAAGTCAACAATATGCTGTCAGGGCTGAGTCATATGTGTCTCAGACATGGGAGTGTGGAAAATGTCCCACCCTAGCAACTCCCTGTCAAGGGGAAAAATAAAAGTACAATGGGGCGCCTGAGCCACACAGCAGTCAATTCACCCAAACTCTTCCTGCAAGCCAGGGTTTGGAGCTATGGAATTTCCCCCAAAAACTGAAAGAAGATCAAATGTTACAACTGGACCTCAAAAGCTAAAGCATTTGGGAAACGCCACGAATCACAGAGAGACAGAAAATTTGTGCATGGAGAAGGAACAGTGAGGCATGCTTTGCTAACTCTAGGCCAGCCAAATGGGAAGGAAACTGGCTTCAGAATTCTGACAGAGACATGTATGCAACATAATTTAGAAAAGTTATGTACAGAAATGGATGACACAGCGCGCACAGACTATGCCCAAAATAACATTCAAAACTGAGAAAGGGAAGTATACATAGTATATTTAGTGTTTTCTCATCTGTGTGACATTTTGTGCCAGCTAATATAAAGAATCATTGATTTTACGGAATTTTTACATCTGTGCTTGTCTGCTTCATCTATCGCATGTTTCCCAGAGGTGAACTGTAAACGCTGAGCGAGTAAAATGGGGACTAAAGGAAAAGATGTGCTTAATCTTTCAGAGAACCTAGGGACCCAGCTGCCAGTACTCATCCTTGGGGCAGGGGGAGCATGCGCAAGTAACCAGTAAAGTCTCACGTTTACCACGGAACAGAAGACAAATAATCTTGACCAGAAACCGAACCAGCGAGAAACCTGCTTCCAACTCTGACCAAAGCTTAAAGGTACATGGGCTTAGAGAGCTGGAATTGAAACAAGGCAATCCAGTACTTTTCCAGCTGATGGGACATTATCAAGCCTGTGACACGCCTGTGTTTCTTCTCACTGTAGCATGAGTTGAAAATTTTCCAATTTTCATTTTCAATAAAAGTTAACATAGTTATGATGATCTTAGGAAACACTCCATGCAGTCATATTTACAAAGGGCTCTTCACTACCTAAGTGTTCCTCATTAAATAACTAACAAAATTTGAGCTCTTATTTGTTATATCTTGCTAACCTTCCTATGTTTTTAGCCAAATATCAGAGGAACATTTCCTGCCCGAGACAGCAACTTGTTCCTAATGAAAATGCATATTTTTCAATATATTGTAAAGTTACACCCAAGCTACTAAACTGGAATTTCAAACCATTTGTAGATATACCAAAAATAATATAAGGACAACATTCAGAGTTTTCTTAACATTATAGGTAACTAAAGCTGTCCTTGACTTCTTTGCTCATAAGAATCATTTGACTGCAACTTTTCAGGATAATCATTTGCATTTTTAATATTTTCAACTCCTCTTCATTATTATGTATTTCTGATATGTTCTTAGCACAAAAGTATGAGGGTGCATTGTCATTGTCTTCTTATTTTCTGGGTGGAGAACCACAAGCAGAAACTTTGGAAATCACACATTAGCACAATGTTCAAGTTAAACCATGTCCAAATAACTTTGACTGCCACGCACTTCAAAGCGCTGGCAAGCCACCACGCAGTATTCTTCCAAGCTTTGCTTGATTTCCATAGTGGTGAATCATGACCATAAAAGAAGCTGTGTGAATGGGCTGGGTTTTTTTTTTCCTCCACACAGGAAACAATAAAACATTAATAAAAAATAAGGTCAAGAGAGAACTATAGAACTGTTCTTCAGTGAGATCTAACTGGCCAATTATTTCCACCTGGGACACCCAGTCAAAACATTTGTTATTAGAGGCACTCACTGTGACTTACATGCTAAAATTCCGGGTACAGATTTAACTCACTCCTAACTCTCTGACAATCCTGACAAGCAAGAGAAATCCTTTATGTCACCAAATCTGATGAAGTTTGGTGTAGCTTGTTCCAGAGCATTCAGTCTTCTCTTGAACTTATTACTTAGAAAAAAATTCAAAGTATGGCAAAATCCTTGTCACTTAGCCCATACAAAATTCAACTTTTTGTAAAATTAGACATCAAAGCTAATGAAAGAAATACTAACATATATAATGAATTTGCATTACCACAAATTCTGATGCAGAGATTATGAAATCTTTGTCTTTTCTTTTGAAAGGCATTTCAAGGACCGTCATCAGATTCATACGAACTGAGAAGATCCGCATGTCCTCAAACAAAATGACACATCAGTCCAAACTTTTCAAAGCAAACCATTCTTTAAACTGTATGGAAAAAAAAGACAACTGCTTGCAAAATCTTGATTTGTAAAATACTTCTCTAGAAATACTTCCTCTACAGCACTTCACTTTTTTTACTTACAAAATTGATTTTTATTCCAACTATATAAAGCAATGTGCTTATTTCAGTGTAGGACAGAAGATGGTCTATCAAATCCCAACATCATACCCCTTTCTTAAAAGAAAAAAATAATTATGTAAAGCACGTATCCATTTAATTATAGTAAAATAGCCTAGTCCTGCTACTAGTGCTCAGAATAGTACAGGATGCATTTTAATTTTTTTGCTTTACAAATACCTATGTGAGAATACATTTGAATTGGGGCTTTGAATCTCAAGGGAGAAAAATGAGGAAAACCAAAGCTGAGTGAAATATGTATTTCAGATATCTTTTGGAACTCTGTGCTCATTTAGAAAAAAGCCCTTCACTTCAGGATAGCAAAGTCAACATCTGAGATCTTTCACTGAATTAACACTTCTGTGTACCAAAAGCATACAGCAACAATAGCTGCTGTGCACTAACTTTCAAAAAATCTGTCTTAAAGGACAGATACTCAAAGTCAGGTATGAAAATATTAGGAAACTTAAGATTTTTTGTGCAACCTTAGATATCACCTTCTTTGTCTTTGTCCAGTCTATTCAGTAATCCAACAAAAGGATGATTCATCTCAAGGCTGAACTGAAGTTTGCAGCAAAAACTCCGAATCTTTCCTTTGGAATATTTCTCTCTGTTTCTTAATATTTTAATTAGTAAGAATTTTTGAAGGACATTAAAGCTTCCCAATTCCAGCCACAAACTCTACACTATCAAGTCTCACAATGCAATGGTAAAAATAACACCAGGAATTTAATGTACATGCATGAAATCTTTTGATATTTTGTCAGACAGTGTAACAGAACGCCTGTAATTCTGTACTGTGAAATGCCTGGAACCAACCAAAAAATGCTGTAAGGTGGTTTTTTTCAACTAGTTATGAAAATTATTAAAAGCAAATCATAACGAACAACTGCAAACAATTACTATGTAGGATCAAACAGCAATTAATTGCATAAAGTTTCATTTCACAAAGAGATGGCATACGGTGTAAAGTGTTCGCTTCACACAAATCGAAGTAGATATAAACACCGATTTTAACTATTACAGAAGTAAATAATGTAAGCATATTGTGCTGACATTAAAAAAAAAAATTAACTGGTCCAGCAATGACATGTGGAATGTTGTGAACATTTAATGACAAATTGGTTAGCACAAAAGGCATTAAAATAATAATAAAGAAACCCCAGCAAAATAACCCCCAAATGAAAAAAAAAAAAAAGAAAAAAGTAATTTTTACTCCAGTTACACTAATGACAAAAATGAATCCTGGAAGTCAACCTACCACAGACTCATCTTTTACACATTTGTGTTAAAAACATCATAACATAAGGATATAATTTGCAGAATTTCTAGCACCTATAATTTTCTTGTGAATATAACAAGCCATATTTGTTATAGATGAAAAACTTATCTTTCCATTACTTCAAAAATAGCTCTATGTTACAATACAAATTATGATTAAGAAAAACAAATTAAATGGATTGGATATAATAGATTCATTTCATAAGATTATATACTGTATACTGCCATACGTGTTGCATGTCACCTTTTAGCAGTAATAGTGTGTCCTTATTAAATTTTAGACATTGCATTACAAAAAGAGGGTAAGATTAAAGTGTTGATCCTTCTTAGCAATGGAATCCTATCAAGATATAATTACGTTATGTAGCCTAGTAACTAAACAAAATGCTGTATAACACACACTTGTTCTCAGTAAATGTTTCTGAAAAAGAAACAAATTCATCTCTGTTCCAAAACAACTTACACAAATTACAGCAACAAATGACTTGGTTTAAAAAAGTTATATAACCTAAGGTTTATTTGCAGGAATTAAATTTCTTAAATCAGTATCGTTCTAATCTGTTGACATAATTGTGAATTATCATTTATCTAAACTTAATAGTGAGATACAAGAATTACAATTCTTTCAAAATACTATTTAATTATCAGAAATAAGAATGCTGGTTAGATGAACGCTGAACTGGGCTTACATGTTAACAGTTTTCATATCTGGAAAATGTCTTTTATAGAGTAGCCTGGCCAAAGTAACCATAATGGTACTAATACAAATGTGGGTACAGTTAGCGTTCTTTAGTCTCACTGCTCCCACATTAATAACTCCTTCTAACAAACCTGTCTGCTTGCAGGCAGCCAGCGCTGCGATCTGCAGTTGCGAACCCGCTACTGGGCAGATCACCACCTTTTCTACTCTTTCTGCACACTGAGACAAGGCTTAACTCAGCCATCCTTCCCGGACTGCTGCGGGCAGGCTTGTGCCACACCTGCAGCTAGCCTGGGGTTTCAGAACCTCACATTTATCCTGAAATAACCCATCAGCAATCTAGACAATAATTTCTTCCAGCCACTCATGACCCACTGATTTTGCATCTTGACTCAGGAGATACTACATCCTGACTTCTGTCAGAACTGAAGAGATTTGTTTATTTTTTTAAGGATTAGTATCATTGTTGTCAAGCTCTGGAAAAATTAGGGAAATTTAGCTACTGGAGGCGTAAAAGAATAAGACACGAGTTGTGAAAAACAAGTGAAAGAATAAACAAGAAGCTTTTCTGTTTGGGAAAAAGTCCGTTAGGAAAAGAATTAAACAGCAAAAAATTAATGACAGAGCATGTGTGTTGATGTGTTTCATAAACATGCTACTGTCTCCTACTCCTGTATTGCAAATAAAGCATTCCTGATACAATCATTTGAGAGTTTGGTTTTATTTTGTTTTGTTTTAAAGTTTGCCAAATTTTGCCATTGCTTTTGTTTCTGAAGCATGTCTATGCTGTTTTTTTAACCGACAGATGCTTTCCTATTCCAAGAGGCCCAGAATCAGTTATTTAATTTAAATTAGTCCATCCATTTCAATATACATTAGGAATCAGACATCCTGTGGATGACGGATCACCTACCCTCCTTACCTGAAATTACTTACTATTTTTTCCCCTTTAGTTATACCTTATTTCTTCAGAAATAGCTCCGATTTTTGATATCTGCAAACCATCAGCCAGTATTCAAATTTATCCAAAAGACCATACAGCAACAATATGGAGTTAGACAAAATTGAAAAGCTTATTATTTTTCTTTTTTTTTCAATTATATGAAGTACTTCAAAACTGTATATTACATATAGGACAAGTGTCTGCTTTCAGTGGACAAAGCTTTACACAAATTTCTCTTCCATGCAAACCCACTAATCCCATTCTGATTTCTAGGATAGCATTAAGCAAACCTTCAATTAGAATGCTCAGTTAATATTGATAATTGTATAAACACAGACACTGCTTTGCAGATTTTAGTACCTGTATTACCCTACTTTCTTGTTATTCTTAACAGCTGATAATATGCCAGCATCACTCATTAGTTGGTAAGAAGTTTAGGCGTGGAAAACTACTTATAAGCCCAAGTAAGGCCTGAGTTCTAGCAAAGATACGTTATTATTTTCTCTCTTCTTGGGAAGGAATCTGAGGAGGTAACACAGTTCAAGATACACTAGATTGTCCCAAATACGTATTGTCTCTGAAAAGAAAGATCTTAAAAAGATTAAGATGTCCACAGTAGGTATTAATTCCTCTTCTACCCAACCGTGAGTGATTGCCAAATGGTAATGTTTTTGAGAAAGACAGATAGTAAGAAAAAAAAAAAAAACAAAACCAAAAATAGATAAATAAATAAACCATATATGTATGTGTATGTGTATATGTATGTATGTATGCATATATATATAAAAAATATAATCTATGCATTCAACTGTCAGTCCTACTCAAAACCCTGTTTTTATTTAATAATATTCAAAGCAAGCATTAACCTAATAAACAGCCTCCAGTAGACCAGAGTTTTACAGCTTCAGCACTTGTCTAGATTAAGAATATTGAAATTTAAAGATCATAAAAATATAAAAGTAAAGCTGTAACATTTAAAATAAAGTATTTCTTATTTCCAGTGGACACATATCTGTACGAAACGTGCTCGCTGTCAACAGGAGCTGATGAGAGCCAAATGGATTCAGCATTAATTTACAATTGTTTCAAACACACAGAACACAGATTATGCCAAAATCAGATGAGAATAGAAAAGCTCCTTAGAAAATACAGCTATGCTCAACAATTTCCATTAATTTGGTTTTTGGCACCAGAAAGATTCCTATGACCCAATTTCCACCTGCTTATTGGCTTTATATACCATCCAAAGTAAAGTACCAAGTGGGAAACTGCTAAGGGAAAGGTAACAAAACATGAGGGTTTTTTCTTTTTTTTTTTTTTTAAACAGTTTGCCATGTGTATGACATTATTTCTCCACTTAAGAAAAAAATTTAAAAAAAATGGGTTAGGAAAGTGATGGAGACTACATACATTACAGTTCTTTAAGGAACTGCAATTTAGGAGACCGAGCAATTCTTGTTTTTACAATTCATAGCAGCAAACAAATAATCACAAATAATTATTATAGTTGGTATATAAATCCCAAGATTTACGTATCTCTGCTTGTGGGTTTCACATAGTTAGGAATACAAGAGTCAACAATTCAATAACAGGTAATGTAGACACAAATATTACATTCAAAGTCCTACATTTTTTTCAAACAGATGGCTTCATGATGGTTAGGTTTATTGAAATAAAATTTTGGTTAAGCTTGTCAGGGGAAGATTGTTTAGCTGAAACCCTATTTAACCATTTCTAATGGTATATGTGCAAAATAGTTCAAGCTAACGAACGGTAAGCTAGAAAATTTCATGCTACAAATGTGACACAATATTGGCAAGTGTAACAATGGCAAAGTTATAACATTTCAAACACAAAATTTCCCTAGAAGGTAAAACTAGTGTCTTAAAATTCTGGGGAGAAGCACACTGGCGACTCTCCATTGCGTATAGCCTTTCAAAAAGCTTTATCTGTCTCTTTCAGCCCCCTAAGAAATATCAATAATCACATAAAGGGCAACTCCCCTGCCTCATCTTCCCATCCTGTCCTTCCTAAAGATCCCGTATCCCTCCATTGCAACACTCCAGTTATGGGAGCCAACCTCACCACAGCATCACAGCCCTGCAGCTACACGCAGACCCCTACCCCATCCTGTTTATTCCCCATACCCTGTGCACTAGTATAAAAGCACTCCAGGACCTCAACTCCAGCATGTTCCTGGAGAGGGTTTGGGGGATTTCTCCATAATGGTATCTTCTAGGCATTTCCTTACTTACATGCAAGCGTAAGCATGCAAGAGAAGCTTTTCTTCTTCTTCTTTCCAGTATTTGGTTATTCATTCTTTAGAATCAAACAACGACATCGAGACAAGACAAAGATGTTTCCTGAAAACTGTAATATTAACAGTACATGGAAAAAGCAATGCCTAGTTGACTTTCCTATTTTTCTACCTTGTTTTGCTACAGTTTCATTTACATTTATGACTCCTTACTTTCCAAAAGTCTTTCCTTAGCAGACAGGTGATTAAGGTGCCTCTTTGCTTTTATAATCTGTTATAAATTAACTTTCTTTGCATTAATAGTGATTTACAACTGGCTGCAAAATCTAAAGGAGAAAGAACCGGCACTATTTACTATATTTCCTTGTTATATTCTTACCCTGCTACTAGTGTAGAAGAGCATGTACCATCTGGCTTCTCCTGTACCCTACCAAGAATCAATAGTTATTCAGGTTTTTCACAGTATCTCAGAAGGTACCAAACTTTTCCGGCATCCCTATTTCTCATTGACATACTATAGACGCAGAAGCACTACTTCCGAGTCAAAAATTAATTAGTTAATTCAGAGACAGAATTAAAATCCTTGATTGTGAGATGCCACAGACTTAAGCTTTTTACCACAGCTATTAATTTCTGATTAATTCCCATTTGGGCACCTTGGGTAAGATTCCTCTCAAATAAACTGTCGTTTAAAGGTAAGATCAGTTTGCTCCGACCATTGCTTTTGCTTTGCAGCTGATGGGAAAAAAGCTCCAGAAGACCTGTGTTAGCGTGAGATGAACCATCCTCCAGAGGGTTTGCTCCTGTTGAAACTGATGTGTAGCTTCAACTAGATGAAGCTTTAATTAGATGTTCCAGCAAAATTAATCCTTCTCTTATATTTGGAATATGAGTACTTCAGTCTTTTATTTAGGAGTAGATGTCTAAGTGTTTCTCATCCTTAGAAACTGCAGACAAATTAACACAGAAAGAAAAAGTCTGGCAACTCATTTTGCCAATTTAAAATTTTGAGAGGAAAACAAACTTTGCCCATCACAAAGCTTATCCACACCTAACACCGACTACAATGACTCCTGCCGAGCTGAGGGAGTGACTGCAAATTTTGTAACCTCCCTCATATTGACGTAAATAATAAATGTTATTTCCCTTGTCCTGAAGGTAGAAGTAATATGGAAACAAAATTGTTCACTTCTTAAAATCGAGATCAGTGTGTACACAGAGATTCTACAAGCTTTAAAACAGAAACTTGAATTACATTCTTTCTGCTTATAGAGATAATTTTCTGTTGCAGCAATTTAAGACTGCAATTTGGAAAAAAAAAAAAAAAGTCAGTTGAAAGTCAGGCAACTATAAATGCTAAAGTCAGTCTGCACAGAAGTCCCTCTCTTACCGTACACATTCAACATTTATATCACAGCAAAATATTTTTAAAGTTTACACTGTAACTTAAAAAAAGTGTAAGTGACTTATGTATGTTCAATTTGGCTAAATTATTTTGGACCAAATTAAGTTCAAGTAATGACTTGCTTGAGGTGCTTCTATGAATACTGCACTTTGCAGGTAATGCTATAATACATCAGGAATTATATCCTGAGCAAATTAAAACTATTTTTCAGAGTTTGCTACCTTTTTTCCTGAGCTCCAGAGACTTTTTCTGCAGACTCAAAGAACTCTCTCTGCATAAATAATGTATTTTATGAGTTTCTATTCTGTTTGGTCTCTAAACCCCAGAAACTTTCAAGACACCTTTATAAGCCTTCTCCTGGAGATAGCTGGCTCACCAACAGTATTCTTAGTCGGCAGAATGTACACGACTCTTTAAAAAAAAAAAAAAAAAAATCTTTACTTTTTACTTAGAAGTCCTAATAAGTCCAAAGAAAGCACAAGAGAAAATGTTTGTTTTGGAATAAAATAGAAAAAAGACTTTGTTATAATTTAAAAAAAAATAATCTTGAAAGTGAAATTAATGTTGAAATTTTTATTCAAAAAACCCCAAACTATAAGAATACAAAGAGAGCCTAAATGGAAGTTGAAATAAAAAAAGTAAATTGAAGCATTGTTTCTTCCTTGGTATGCTATCTTCCACGCACAAATTCAAAAAGCAAAAAAAGGAAGGCAAATCAGATTTTGTGATGAGATACTTCTACTCAGGAGAGTTCAAGGAAAAAAAAAAAAAACAACAACAAAACACAAACCAACCACCCTCCACCCCCTCAAAAAAATATTCAATTTATTCAATTTACCCCTATTTGGAATATAATCAGAGCAATAAAAATCAGTGACCTGGACCTTACAGTCTTGGTCTATCTGTTATGGAAGACCAAATGCACTAGATAGGAACTGAAAGAAATTCCTATGTCTAACAACACTGACCACATGAAACAGGATAAAGCTTTCTCTTTGTGCTTACATTATGCTTAGAACTATAAGAGGAAAATATTTGAAGAGAATTGTAGCAGACACTAAATGTCACTAGAAAGTATTTTTGCATATTTATTCAAGGAATAAAAAAAGTAATGCCTCTTCCTACAAATACCAAGATGAAAAGGGTATGTAGTACCACAGATCTCCACTCCTACACAAATACACACTTAGTATTATCAAGAAAACCTGGACTATGATTTCAAAAGAATAACTATTCTAATTGTTCTTTTACTTCATTTCCCCTATCTCCTCCCAGCTTGATTATTCCTGTGTAGTATCCAAGGTGCACAGAAAAGTCGGCTTCTTTGTAACTACACAGGTTACATTTACAGTGAATACTTAGCTGCTTGAACTTAGACATGCTTTCATTGCTTACTGTAGTGAAAATGTTTCAAAAAGTAAGAATTTGTCTTTTTTTGCCTAAGGCGACTTCCCAGAATGGACTTCTGTATGAAATCTCTCACACAGTAATTAACTTCCACATGCATAAGGACTTAGTACGCATTGTTCAAACTAACATTCTCACTGAATGAACATACGTTTCTAACTTCGTCCTCTGTGCTGGGAGTTCACAATACCAGGAAAAGCTGCATTATAGGTCTTTTCAGGACAATAAAGGGGGTGGGGGGCGGGGGATCATTCCATGAACTAAGACTCTATAACATAACACCATCATTATGCATTTAATTAGAACACAGAATAATACAGTTTAGTTATAACTGGAGAGACAGAGTGGAGAGAAAGGACCAAGATGGTAAAACGTGGTATTGCACAGTGAAGACAGATCCTGGAATGACTTCAGAAAGACAAATGAGGCAGAATACCTTTAAGTGTGTATGGTCATATCTGTTAGATGAAACTGAAGAAAACAATCATACCTGATTTTTTCAAACACTTATTAATAGATGGAAAAACAGTTAATTCCCTGTGTATTGCTTTTATGGACAAAGTTCACAACATCTAGGTAAATACTGATTAAATTCATGTAAGTAATTATTCTTTTCATATCTAATAATGACTCAGTTAAAAATACAATATACTCCTGGATCTTAACTGAATTCAGTCTCAGAGTACTAATATCAGATACATAACTATTACCTCCATATTACGGATGGAGAAACAAGAGACATAGATGAGTTAAAGCGAGTTGCCCAATGTCACACTAAAAACTGGTGGCTAAGCTGACGGTGAAAAAATCAGATTATCCAGTGCTGTCCTACCAGGGGAAAAAAAAAAAAATCTGTCTCATAAATAACAGAGCAGCTCAGAAGTGTTTCTTCACTTTGCCAACATTGTGGATAAATGTTGGCAGTGTAAATGTGTGGAATTTGGCTTAGAGCCTCTTTCCTTACAATGTGTCATTCATCCTCATTTTTAGCATTTCAGTGGCTGCTCCTTTTAGGTGGCTATTAAAAGGAAGAAAAACAGAACAAAACAAAACAATAGAATACACTTGCATTACACTAACGAAACATTAAAAGTTAAGCAGAGCATCCTCTTCTAGCTTTGTAGCAGTAAAACAGCTCTACAATATCAAACAGATTAAATGCTGGAGTCACTCCATCCCTGGGATCCATCAAAATCTTAAAATTTTTGTTTTTAATTTCTTGGGAAAATGTGAAGTTCTCTGTGATGTGATATTATGGTAAACTGAAAGAAGAGAAGTGCCAGTAAAATACCAGAGCAATTATTCTATACAGAGCTAGCAAAAATAGGAAATACTGTACTGTTTCCCCTCATAATGCCGTAAACCTTCACAGGTTCACTAAAGAACTATCCTCAACTAGAAATTTTAGCTAAATATGATATTAAATTCACATTTAGAAAACACTTTAAACCTATGTAGGTTTGAGTAGCTGAGCTTCACTCTATGCACTGCCAAACCCCACATAAATCAATGTCCTGAGATATACCTCAGAAGTTGTATAAAGAGTAAGTTAAAATCAGAAGAATTTTATGTCAGGAAAAAAGAACGTCAGAACTCTGTCTGATATTCACAAATATTAAGTCTAAACTAATGAAAATACTATCTTAAATATGCTTTGCTACAGCAACACAAGCATAAAAATACAGACTCTTCAGGAGGGAGGTTTTATCCAGCTCATGGCTAAATATAGGTACCCCAGAAGAAAATAGTCTTGAATCTATGAGATTGGACTGATTTTCTTTAAATACAAAATAAATCCTCACAACATATTATCACCACCATGGAAAAAAATCTGGGTTTAAAGCCACCATTATCTGGTTATGCAATTTACATCTTAATAAATATTATCTACAAACCATACACATTTTCATAACATACTCATTAAAGAGTCCCAGCCACAGCTACTTACATATAGTCCCAGTAATCAAAGAAAATTTCTGTCTTTTGAGAATAAGATAGTGTTGCAAGAATTAAAAGCACTGTGAAGGGAATCCCTTAAATTGGATCTTATTCGACACTAAGTTTGAAAATACATTTGTGAGCTGTTCAGGACAAATTTTATGCTGCTGTATAATCCTCCACAGTGCAGTGAAAATATAAATGAACTAAAGGAGAGGAAAATGGCATTATTCGTATTTGTTACAAAATCTGATGGAAGTGCATATAAAAACACAGACCAAAATGTTTGCAGATTCCCACCAACCATGCATTTCAGCGTTAAAATTCAGATAAATATCCCAGGGTGGAATACTGACAAATCACTCTGTGAGGAATTACTATAGTTTCAGACAAGTGATTTCTAGCAGCTTTTCAGCTTCCAAGTTTAGGATTCTGCAAAATATAATATTCAGCAGCACGTATTGCATGAGAATTGGGCCTTGTACATGGGAACTTACACAGCTGCTTAAACTCTGAAGCCTGCGTTTGTAGCTCCCAGTCAACTCAGTGCTAAAAAAAAGGCCTTCATAGCATGAGAGGTGCGAGACAGTTGCAGACACGTGAGAGTGAGCTGGATCCCAGAGAAGTACATGAACTGGCATGTCTGAACATGATTAAGTGTCAAGCAGTTTTACAGTGATTTAAACAGGGCTCAAACTTCAGGAAATGAAGGGGGAGTGGGAGACTGCTTTTGAACGTGGCATAATATTATTTAATCACTAAGCCATTACCTACTTCTAATGAAATATAAGTAGAGCACTCAAGATTTTCAACTCAACTATCTAAATTCTCCAGTTATTCTTCTGTTTGGATATTTGGAATTTTATAAGGGTGTTAAGTTCCCACTTTGGTTTTATTACTAAGCAGATACTGTGTATCTATGATTATGGATGCTTTAACTTATTTATATTACCCATTTTTTCCATTCCAGTTTCCAGTACTAATTTCAGTTACCTAAAAAGCCAGCCAGAGCATGCTAAAATGGATCCACTCGCCCAGAGGGATCAGTGGCATAGTTCAGATTTTCTTTTAGGATCATTCACTCTGATTTCTATTCCACAGAAAAAAGTCTGCAACATAGCAGCACTCTCAGTTTATCTACAATGATAATTCTGTGTTGCTTGCACTACAAGCTTTAAAAATTCATGATGATTTTTTTTAATTTATTTTGAATATGGATAGATCTTAATAAGGCTCTTCTAATGTACGGAGTAAACACCTATGTCTGTTAGGTTCAGAATATACAGACCAAGAGCACCAATAGAAACAAATGTAAAAGCTAATGCGACAGTGCTGCAAAACTTTCTCATCTACTAAAAGTCACAGTATTTCCATCTCACTGCAGTAAACATTTTTACTTTTTGTTTTTCTAGGTCAGCCTATATTAAACTTGGAAACCAACTCACTTCTCCTTAGACCAAAACTTGAAAATCATCTCACCATTTTGCCAGACACAACTCTAAATCTATCTGCCATGCAAATACATTTTAGCATTAAAAAAAAAAAAAGCCAAAAAACAAGTTTTCTGAACATGAGTTAGCTAGCACTTAAGTTACTCAGAATACTAGACAGGTGTCAGCTTCCTGCTGTTTTTTTCCCAGAAGTTTCTACAGTTGGAGTGCTAGTAAGTATAACTTCAGTCAGATCTACAGGCCAAAAAGATAATCTACTCTGTTCTGTTTCCCACAGTATTGAGATGTCAATGCTTTGCCTTATTCTTCCTGTTCATATCACATACCTGTTTGATTGCAGTCATTAAATACTTATATTTAGAGCTAGACAACACAGTTTAGTATTTTATTTTTAGAATGTGCCTTGCAATACAATCAAGCACCCCAAAAACCAGACTGGAATAGAAATTGAATGTTCTGTTCAAAGACAACGGCTAAGACAAACATCTCTTGTTGTAGTGATGCTTCTCTCCCCAAAATCCGGTAACTCTCAGTAATTATCTTTAAACTGAAAAATTAAGCAGAAAACTGAAAAAATTAAGAATATATATAGAATCTTCCAGCTGTCTCAAAGAAACGTACAGATAGTAAACTTAGCAGGAATGCTTGATAAGAAAATATTGCTCACTTTCACAAACTGAAATTACATGTTTAAGGGAGGTGCCCAGTTCCTATTAAGAATGTACAAAGAAGCAAGGAAAGGAATTTGCATAATACAAACCATTTGGTTCTTTCATCTTCCAATGACTATTTGACTAAATGTCTGCATATTGTTTTTTAGCACAAAATTTTAGATACTTTGTAAAGATTTGTAATATAAATACCACACAATTGGCATTTAACAGAAGAGCTATAGGAAATAAGTAGTAACCTCAGAGCTGCTTAGACTTTTACGTGCAGTTACAGAATGCGAGTGACTACGTGCTAATTGTCCCTAACACGGACAAGACATCTAAACAGAAGTTACAATTCTGCTCTGGTACAGAACATCCACATCCTGTGGTCCAGGTGTGTTGTGTACTCAACACTTAGACTTTACACTAATAATATAAATGTGTGTCATATGACAAAACACGAAAACGCTTTTATCCTCTATTTTCTCAACCTAGCATCACATTTAAATCTTTGTCATTTCCTTGTCAAAGCGCATCACCGAACACTGCCTACATGAGGCCTTATTTGCATAAGCCTTTTCAGTTCTATTTAAGAAATACTAAATGTGCAAATGTACTCAAAATTCTAACAACTAATCAACTTCTCATCTTTACTGATAACCTTTCTCTATTTTCTTTTAGTATGTTTTAGGATTTTTTAGTTTTTCGGTTATCTCTTCAGCCTCCAAGAAAAAACCTCTTCTAGTTTTCTCTAGCTTTTATAATGTTTGACAATGTACTGTTCTTTAGGCTGTTATATGAGCAGTTTGGCAGCGCCTCCAGCCTTGGCTTGCGAGAATTCCTTTACGCTGGTGGTAGCATGGTTGAACAGCCACACATTTACTCCACTATCCTTTGCAGCATGTTAAATAGCCAACATGCCAGATTATTAATTTTATATTCCATTTCATGTAAATATTCTGCATGTGGAAATGGGAGTGCTCTATCCATTAATACACTGAGATTACACAGATTGCCCGACACATAAAACACAGTGTGAGAGGTAAAGAGACTGCAATTTCAAAACAGTGCTAATTTCAGTTCTTGCAGAGGGAAACAAGCGGAAATTTATTTGCCAAAATGAGTAACAGAGATCTAAATACTGATTACAGTTCACAAATCCACCTTAGACTGTATACCTAAATTTGAAGTTGTACTGTATGTTCAGGAGTATTTTTATCCCAATAATTTATTCCTAAATATAAAGGGAATATACACACAAGTAAAACTGTATGTAATGTAAACATTAAACATTTTTCAAAGGATTCTGAATGCAATGGTACAGCTGTGTTTATGTATGTGTGTGTTTTTCCGGAAAGTATTCAAGGAACAAAAAAGTGTTTGAGTTCTTCAACATGAGTGAGCATTTTAGTAAATAGAAATAGGTAAGAATGTGGTAGCCATAGTTAAATTTGGTGTACGCTAACTTAAACTGTCAAAGTATGCAAGAGAAGGAAAGCAGGGAACTACCTTTATTTAAGAAACTGGAATTCAGAACATTCACAACTCTGTCGCATCTGAACTCCCTTAGAAGCAAAACACAGAACTTTCCAAACTCCTTATTTAAACCAAAAAAACATCTACACTAGACTGAAAAGCATCTACTGATAGAAAATCTTCCGTTCCACTAAAATACATTGGCCTGAGTGCATGTTTTGGCAAGACACAGTAAGAAAGCCTGCTTTTTAAGATACTGGAACACATGTATAAAAGCTTGTAGCCCTTGTTCATAACACACGTACCCTAAGATTACGTACCATATACACAAGAAGAAACCAGACAAGTTCTCTTCTTAAAACACAGACCTGAGTTTGTGTATTCATCAGGTCTTTGAAAACTGTCAGACCGTAACTGGGAATCCTCTCATAACACTGCATCCCTTTTTTGCCATAAAAAATCATGCACTTGCCTCAGAAAAGTGCTATTTTCTACTGATACTTATTAAACTTATTTTATATGTTGGAGTGGTAATTTTAGAAGTATCTCTTTTACAGATTCCTTCCAAGGTCAAAAAATAGCTCCACCTCACTAAACTTAGAGTACTACTAGTGTGGAAATCTATTGAATTGAGCATCATTCTATTCTTTAGTCTTTTTATATACCCAAACAGTTTCCTAAAGTTTGTAGCTGCTATTGAAGATAAGCTATATTAAATCTAGATTTTAGTATGAGCTAGTACTCGTACTCAATCAGCACATTACGACTATCATCACAAGTGTTTAAAAATGTCTTTCAGAATAATTGTATGGAAAATAAGTGTTTGTTAAAACTCTAATTTTAAAAATACTGTTTCATATTTACTTTATATTTAGTCTAATTCTTCTTGCTCTTTCCTTAAAAAAACCCAAACAAAACACAAAGGCATAACAAGACTAAATGTTACTAAACAAGTAATTCTGCCACTGAACCTCCATTTTACTGTAGGCACATCCTTTATCAGACTATTATTCAACTAACGATCTGTTAATACAGCGTTCCTTTCTGTACACTTGGCTTCATTTTTCAACAACAGGACTGTGTTTACATTTACATATAGTTTATAGACTAATAAAGTTCTAAGCTGTAGGCCTTTGAATGGAAGCACAATAATAGTACTTGGTGTTGGTATCTGATGTACTACACATATACCACATTAGGATAGGTTGGTTGTTTGTTGGGGGAGGTGGTTGTGGTGGTTTGCGTTATTCCCTGAAGACAAAGGTCAAAAATCTCCTGGACAGGACTGTTTTGCTGACATGCAAGGAGATGATGCACAGGAAGAAAAGGCTATTTTGTTCAAACCTACTGAGCACTTACCTCAAATTTCATGGTAGACATGTATTAGATGATCAATTAGATGTTAAAATTCCTGTCCTTGGACATTATTCAAATCAAAGGTGAGAGTCTCAAGCATTCTTCCATGCATAATTGCAAACGTACATTAGAAACTAAGATGTTATAAGCACTTTAGAACTCCTTAAGAGTTGCACCCTCTAAGAGATTGGAGAAATTATTTCAGTTAAGAAACTTGATTTAAGTATTGAAAATGCAGTGATCTGTTTTAGGAGAATGGAATATTAAACATTTCAAGCAGTACCTCATTTACCTCCTAAAATTTACCAGTACAAACACTGCCCATTAACTTTTTCACAGACTAGTCATTAGTACCATCATAACCATTCCTTAATCTATTTTAGCAACAACAATTAGAAAGCCCAGGCTAGTATGGTACAATCTAGCAGAAAGGGTTATTAGTCTACATGCGAGGTAGTCCGGTGACATTGAGGTGAAATTCTCTGGTAAATCACCTCTTTGTAACATTACATTATTAGTTGAAAACAATATGCTTATCATAGAACCAGACAATTGAACTATTGTTTCCATTTTCAGCAGTTCTACCCTATTGTAGTAAAAACGCTTCTACTGATAACTGGCAGCTTCTCAACAGTACATTAAAAATATGATAACTGAAATTAAATCCAGCATGTGAGGGAATTAAAAGGGAAGGCTGAAGTTTAGACTTTTACCAAATATTAGGGAGGGCCAATTTTAAATTATTGTGGAATCGTTAGAAAATATGTATCAGTTATTTATTGTTAATGTGGCAAGCAACTTCCCCTAATGCAAGAATTTGAAATGGCAGACTTACAGACATTCCTACTATACATGCTTGGAGCAGACCTGTTTTTGAAGAGTAAGCAGCAGCCCACAATGAGATAATCTAATTAAAAAAAACAAAAACAAACAAAAAAAAACCCCACCAAAACAAAAACACCTAAAAAACAAAAACAAAAAAAACTGAGTATATACATGAACTAAACATGCTCAGTGTTCTTTGAACATTCTAAGTTCAAAATCACATTTGAAAAAGACAAAGATACTCAAGCTAAAAGTTAAAATATATCTATATGTAGGTATATACAAACACTTAGACTCATTACTGAGAGAAGATTCTTCACAAAGTCTTTTGAATCAAACAAAACAGCCATTCTTACCGCAGTAACAGTGTCATTTTTTTGAGGCTTATATAGGGAATTGCCAACTTCAAAGGCTTAATTTGAAGTAATCAGCTTTAAGACAATTCTATTTTCAGTCATTTGATGGGTTGTGAACTGGCTTGGCACAGCCACAACCTCCAGATTTTCACATTCAACTGCATACTAATACCGATCACATCATATAGGGTCACTCTAATAATAAAGCAGAAAATTGTCTGCAAGAACTTGCAGGCTGTAGACTGATCATGTATAAACACAACTATCAGTCGTTTTTAAGAATTAATATAAGGGCAGAGAAATCTAACTTGTTACAGTCTGGCTGAACGTTTTCTATACTGCATTTATGAATAGATGTGTTCCATATGAGTTCGTCTTGAGCTGGGACTGACCTGTGATCTGCTATAGTGCTCATGGAAGCACATGGACGCCAATAATTATTCTGCTGGAAAAAAAAAAAAATTAAAAGAAGCTTCATGCACATCTATTAAAGCAAAAAGAGTATCTTAATTACAAGTACAAGGACCCTATAAATCCCAGCCTAACCTACCATCTATTGCTCCTCATCCAGTGGAAGCGTGGCAGTATTTCTGTAAAGCACACAGGTGATGTTAGTTTAGTGTAAGTTTAAAGCTACAACACTACAATATAGACAAGTGTTTATTCATTTACTAAATGTGCTGTGGAGTAACTTGAGGAAACTTCTTCAATGTATACATCTGGTCAGCTGGCAATAGTCTAAAGACTTCAGAAGCCAAGAAATTTTGATTATCGGAGTCATCTTGTGTATGTTCTGAAGTTCAATTGCAGATGACATTTTTGTCTGCATTATGTTTAACATGATTTAAAGATACAGAACATTAAAAGTACCAGACATTTTTCTGGGCACCATGACAGAACTCAAAGGATTAAATAAAGAACAAGTTAGAACTTCCCCCCCCCCAAAAAAAAAAAAAAACCACTGGGAGTTTTAGCTTTCTACCTCTCATTTCTCCACTACACGGATAGTTAAATTTAGTCTTTTATCTAAATCATTTGAAGCCTTTAGCTTTTTACTCCAAACCATAAGCTCAAAACTGAGGCCATGAATAGGTTACTGTACTCCCAGCAGTCTTAATTTTACATGGGATAGTTCATTCTCCCTTAGTCTTCATTGCCTGTTACCTGTCTGTGTTGAAACCCATGCTACAGAGACACTCACACTCTTTCCTCTTACTCTACACAATTACTTTTTTCTCCGTATGTCTTGTCTACCAGCAATTTCTATACCCTGTGCTGTCAATCCTGTGCATTCTGACACAGAATAATATTTCTCACCCATAAATGCTTGAGATGGATTTGAAAATTATTACTTTAAATATAGTTTTAACTTGCTTTCTGATGCAAACAACGAACCACTCAATCACCATTGATAAGTGATCATTATCTAGTTTAAGTTTCAGTCAAATAAACACATTCTTATTCCTCTGAAGAGGCAAGATTTCAGCCCACTTACCTCATTTGCCTGCTGCGATGGGCTTCCCCCATGTTTCTCCACAGCCTTTCTTCGGATCATCTCACGCTCCGGTCTACACTCCCGAGTCCTCATCTTTTCTTCTCAACGTTACTCACAAAATTCCCTCATTTTCTCAAGGAAACTCCTCATTTTCTTCAACCCCTACATCCAGCACTTCTGTATATTGTTGTTTGTTGCTTTTAACATCCTCCTTCACCTCCCCACACAGCTCTCAACTCCCCCCCTCACAGCCAGCCGTGAGGAACAGGCCGCTTCTCGCCTCACCGCAGCAGGACACACGCGGTTACACGAAAGCCCCTGGCCCTTTGCTGAAGAAAATCTGTCACTCTAGCACTGCTAACAGCAAGGCAGTGCTGGCTGTTTTACACCGTTGGAAGGCAGAAAAAAGAACCCTCACGGCGGCGGCAGCCCCTGGCCCCACAGGGCTGACCGGCCCCGGCTCCCCTCGGCCCGGCCCTGAGGGGAGAGGGGCGGCCACCGCGCCGCCACCGCCAAACCCGAGGGACAGGAGAGGGTCCTCCTGCCCACTGCTGCTTTGGCGCCCAACTCCTCCAAACAGAAAGCAAAACAGTAGCTCTGAAATCGAACAGATGCGTGGGTTCCCCTCCCCACCGGGGAGAAAAAGGAGAAAGAAGAGAAAAAAAACCCAAAAAAGTAATTCAAGGCAGTAATTCAATCAGATATTACACAGATGCACCTGACTGTTTACTGGGCCAAAACACAGCCTCTCGGCAACGTCCCAGCTCCATCACGGGGCAGCCGGAGCCATGCCCCGCCGCACCCCGCAGTCCCGGAACAGCGCCTAAACCCCCAGACCAAACCCAGGAACTTCCGCAGCCGTGAGGACTAGCCATGGCAGCTTCGTTTTCCAGAAACAAATGCTGTAAAGAGTGAAATTCTATGCACGTATTTCAAACATACATTAGGAAACAAATGTGGATCTAATTTAAGAAGCTACATTCTTTCCCTTGTAGAATTAATGATTTCATTTAAAACAAAGGGAAGTGTACCAAGGCCCACACAATAATGAGTTTTTGTGTGGTATCAATGGGGCCAGTTCCTTCTTAGGACACCATCTGCCACTGACCCCTGACGGTTCTCCACTCAAACTTAGTATTATAAACATTATAGTCCCGCATCCACTCACATTTTAGTAGCTTACCTAGGTGTTAACTGGCAAAATCAAACACATATAAGGACTAGAAAATGGAAGAACGCTCTTGTCTGAAGAAGTATTAATTACAGGTCAAGATAAGGATCCTGATCCTCAAAATGACAATTTGAGAGGGGAGAAGGGTAGAAATAGTGGGAATATCTATTAACCTTTTTAGTTTAGAGAAGGATATACATGGCCTGCTCTCAGAAACAAGTTTTTAAGGGATTGGATTGTAATGCAATTAAGACTTATATTATCCCTGCAGATATGTAAGTGTTGCTGTTTGGGAGTGAAGTCAGTAACATAAAGATCCTAATGGCCTCAAGGTAAAGACTTTGGGTGGATTCTCTGTGACAGCACAGGCCTCTATAGCTCTCGAGCAGACTTCATTGCCTCTTAATCTACACTGACAATCCCTTGAAATGGTTTTGTATCCTTTTGACATCATGACTCTAAGCTCCCTCCCAAATCATGGTGTGACAGTTCTTAAGGATATACAGTTATCAACACACATGCCCCCCGCCCCCCCCACATTTGGATAGAACACCATATAAATTACCTGAATCATCTCCATAAGAGATTAATATTTCATACAACTTTACTTTTTATACAACTTTATACAAGTGTTGCATGTATTCTAAAAACTAAATTTGCAGTTTCTTTGTAGGTTTGGATACTCGAGAGAAACATGATTTAAGTATGTACTGCTAAGGTCATGAGTCTCAGAGAGAAAAGTCTCTGGATCCTTGAGAGCAGAAGAGTTCAGTTACTAATTTCCCCTTGCATCACTAATAACACTGTCTTCCCACATTTCTGTGTGAGAATATGATATTATGGCTATTAAAAAACTAGTAACTTAATAATACTACTTCTGGTTATATTCCAAGGTTAGAAATAAAACATTTCAAGTTTCACATCTTTAAATTCTTTTCTCCTTTGCAATGCAAGTTCAAGATCGCTCTAACAATCATTTAAAAACTCACAAATTTTGGCGTACCTTCAAACAGGTTACTGCCTTGTTTACGTGACAGCGGTTCCCACTCTAATGTAAACACAATCTGATGAAGCCTTCTTAATATTCCAGTCTTCCACAGCAATGGCTTTGTACTTGCTGATTTGCAGAACTCCATTCTTTTTTTTACCCCCTCTAAGGGAAATGCATAGCAATTTAAATCTTATGACAACAGACTTGCTTTTCTTCATTACATTTCACGAATATCTTGAAAGTAGTCCATGGACCAAAAGGGTCTGCTAATCACAGGCTCACAAAAAAAATTGTTACATTATGTTAACTGAAAACATTTCAGAAGCTAATAAATAAAAACAAACCACTTCCTAAGAAAATGTCTTTAATTTTCATTTTATGGAAATACATTTTTTGGTTTTATTTCCATGATACAAAAATGTTAAATATCAAACATTTTCTGAAATCTATCAATGCAGATCCTTTTTTAAACGAGTAAAGGGCTGGTGCAGTTAGCAGGTTTGTCACAGGTACCAAAAACATTTTTACAAAAACCCCGCAGGCTGGGGAAGGAGGAGGGAAGAAACAGATCAAGACTTAAGAGTGAAAACAGCAACAGATGTGAAAACAAAGGAAAACTACCTCCCACCAGGAAATTAATGTTTGAGACACTTAGAGGTTTTCGAAATGTAGGTGTACAGTTGGTATTTAGATGAATACTGGCTGCACAGGGGGTGGGGGGTAGAGAATAGAAAACTAAAAAAGATTTCCAGATAAAGTAACTGGTAGAAAGCAATATGAGAAACTGCAGTTCTGCCTATTTCAAGAATGCTGACAGCATACTGATACTGCCTGAAAAAATAGCTAAAGATTAGGAGATTTGTGGTAACTCCCCTCAAGCACAGTAAACAGCCTAGCACGAAATCAGAGAGTGCCAGTTCTTTTTGTACATTTCATAGCCAGCATGCCAAAGTAGGTGACAAAAATACATTTAGTCTTGCTTCTTAAATCTAACATCGTTTATGACAGCAAGGATTTCACATGGTCAACAATGAGTCATATACTAGTTAATATACGCACAAGTAAAATTGACAGTGATTGTTCAATAAACAGTTTAAAATAATTAAACTGATTTTCAGGACACATACTGCTTTGTTAACACCACTTTATTTAAATAAAGTATGGCTTCCAAGAGGTGTATTCTTGCAACTGCTTTCAATCAATTCCACTTGTTAAGGCAGTTGTTTCCTACCATGTTTCAGGGACTTCAAAAATTCCAGTGGAACTACTTGTGAGGCTTCCTAAAAGACAGAGTCACGGAACAATAGATCAAAGATTTCAATATGCAAATACTGAAAGGAAAAAAAATTAAATCAATAATATTTTGATTCTTTCAGAGCATACAAAGACATATTTTCTCCTCTAGAGTAAGGCTCTAGATACATTACTGGCAAGTCAATATTTACAAAGGGAAACCAAGAGACTGTTTATCTGCTAGAGCAGATACTGAAATGAAGCTTTAACTATTAATATTTGAGTATACTTCAAGACCGGCAGTGCTCCAGATGATCAATAATTAAGACATGACTTAATTTTTTAATATAGTCTAATCCATTTCTGCAAGAAATTACTAACAAAAGTTAAAATAGAATCAACAATAAATAGATCAATAAAAATAAAATCTTTTGAGGTTGTGACCTAAGGTTATTTAATTACTTTTTTTTTTTGTACAGGCTGCAATAACTCACACAACGTAGCAAAATATTAGGTGAAACATAGTTATCTGATTGTCACCTGCCTCTTTTTAGTCAGACATACAGTTCAAGGTACTTTGGCTAAAAAATGTATTTTAAAGTCTGCAAAAAACCCCTTACATCAACCATAGGTGAAAAGTCTTCAACCCAATAAAGAACAATAAAGGCTATGGTTACAAACACCACACAGAACATTACAGATACTAGTGTATACATCAAAACAGGTTTTCGAAGAAAGAAAAAGATTATTTGGGTTTATAATTTGTATTAGAAACACTATTGATTTTTCAAGCATTATGGTGTGAGTTCTAAACCAGATTAAAAAAGAAAATTTACAAGATACGTAACAGAAGAAAAACATTTTACCACCTGGGCAAACCCACAATTTGACAATTTTACAACAAAAAAAATGCTATTTCTTCTACATTTCAAAATCTGCATCTCCTGAAAGTGAGATACCTCAAGCTTCAACAACTCGCAGTCTATGAAATGGGAATGATCTGCTCACAGTCCAGTAGGCCTTTCAAGTAAGTAAGTACTTTCAAATAAGTAAGAACTGTTCAGGGTGACTATGATCCACCCATCCAAAACGTTTGGAAGGGATTTTAGACACACTCACTTTTCATCACCGTCTTGCCAAGTGTTATCAGAAAAAAACCCCACAGTTAAGTGATTCATCAATGCAAAGCACCCAAAAAGTGAAAAGGCCTGCTTTAGTTTAAGAGCCCAGTAGATCAGCACCTGCCCGGCAGCTTATGCCTTCACTGAGGTGTCTCAAAGTCAACACATTCTCAGAAAATTTTCTGGAGAGGAAAGGGTTTCAGTGGAGTTGCAGCCAAGTTATTTATACCAGGGGATATAAACCAGCAGTCTGACTGGGTGGAACTGCACTCAACCTGAAACAGCGCCGTGCAAGAGGTGTGCCACAATGGTGGTGAAGGGCAGGCAGGTAGACTGTCAAAGTTTTGCCTTAATTGTAGAGGAAAATAATATTCTGACCAGACTGAGAAATCCCATTGTTTTCTCAGCTTTCAGAAATACCTTATCTCACAAATAACTGTAAATAAGGGATGTTAGTACAATATTATCAGGATATATAGTCTTAAAGTGCTAATTTAAAGGGCACATTTATTAGCTTTTAGGGCAGCAGGTAGGTTTATTAAAACTGGACTCATTTGCAAGCAACAGAGGTTGTCTAATGACACACATCTGGAAAGTCAAGCTATGTTCATGCAATTATGCCATGATTCCATACAATCAAGCTTCAGGGAAAATGCTCACATTAAGTTAAACTTACATTTCGTTGTAAAGTATTGGATTAACAGGGAAATCTACTCTAGAATCCTACTTCTAGAATTCCTTCAATTTTGTTTACAATATGCAAAACTTATCGGGTAACCTTAACTAGAAGGTTGCATAAAAAAAAAAGAGATTAAGAATAGCTGCAAATATTCAGAGAGCTTTATTTTAAGAAAGAAAGTAAGCAAGTAAGATACAAACTACATTCAGCTTCCTTTGGTTGATCTCAGGTAGGGTTCTGTTTGTTTGTGGTGGGTGGGTTGTTTTTATTTTTTGA
The DNA here is from genome assembly GCA_013398915.1 of Dromas ardeola. Taxonomy (NCBI): domain Eukaryota; kingdom Metazoa; phylum Chordata; class Aves; order Charadriiformes; family Dromadidae; genus Dromas; species Dromas ardeola. The sequence continues at coordinate 115,955 of VYZM01020601.1, forward strand.
ATTTGGTATTTTTTGGGTTTTATTTTTACAATTTTTGTATGATGCAATCTGCAGTTTAAATAACTTATTGCAAAATAACTTGTAACAGTGACTTACTGCATTACATTCACAGAAGTCCAGAAAAGTTAAGACATTCAAGGAAACAACTTCAGTTCTGTTCAGGCCTAGGGTAATTCCAAACAGAACAGAAAACCATGCACACTAACATTGTGCTTACCTGCTGGAACTTGTTCTGTCTTGATCTTTTTGAACTTTCTGGCTCTCTTCTTACCATCTGGAAGGGACTCTGCACAGGAGTCTGTCTGGTCATATTCTGAATCTTGGCTGTCTCCCTCTTCCATATCATCAGAACCAGTTTCTTCCTGAATAGGACTCATGCTTCTCTTTCCCGCTGTACTGGTACCTGTAAAACTGAAACAGAGAAGAAATATATGATTATGTACAAGTCAAGAATAACTATTACATAGGTACTAGCTGTTATATATCAGTTAAATGCTTATGAAGGCACTAGAATAAACTGTAGTAAGTGGTGTACCATGAAATGACATTATCTGGAAGATCTGACTTAACTATAAATATAATTCCTTAAGGTGGCTAACCCAATCTTACATAGATGAAGGTATTCATTCTTTGCACTACAGATGTCTCAGGCTTAGCTGCTATTCTGATGAGATCACTCAATTCAAATGTAATTAAAGCTGTTCTCTATCCCTTCCTAATTTTATTTTTTATTCTCCTGGTTATGAAAGCTCTTCTAAAGCATTCTCAATAGACACTAAGTTATATACAACTGTTAAGCCTCAAACACACATTTGATATTGAAGGATGCTACATGCTAATTTAATGCTCTCTCCTGGAACTATATGCAGTTTTAAAAGCATTTCTGTTATATAAAAGTAGAGGAAAAACCATGAAGCTCCATATAAAGAAAACCTTTAAATCAGGCCTTAAAGTGAAGAGTCCTGCCATCCAACGGGCTGGTAAAATAAAGAGCACAAAAAAAGTACTAGTATAGCATAGGTAGTATTTGAATGAAGCCTGACTAATACAGCATGAAGATGAACTTAGAGCTCCATTTCATTCAGCATACATTGAAATAACGCTGCATAGATTTTCGTTCAACTGGAATGCTATTGTTAAGTTTCCTTGAAAGACAAATGACAATATTAAAATCAAATTAGCATGAGTATAAGAAAATATGCACTAGCAAAGGGGCTATTGGAAAAAATAAGTTCCTATTACATACTTCTAGATATATTAATATCAGCTACTTAAATATCCATTTTAATGCTCTTTTAGAATAAAAAATTAAAAAAAAGGTAGTTGTAGACTTACAAACCTTTAGTTTTTCATTAAGAACTGCACAAAATAGCTGTATGCATCTAAGCCATGTTTGTTCTAGTCTTTTCTTTAAATAAAAATTAATACAGAATGACAGAACAAAGCTTTACAAGCTATTTTATTTGTTCTTTCTAATCAATAATAGCAGGGAATTATGGTGTTTCAATAAGGTTTCAGCTAAAGGACTGTTAAATTTGGCTGTATAGTTTTGGCTTTGAAATGGAATTTTTTCAGCTGAACATTTTGCAATTTAGAACAGACTCTTTCTGGGATGTCCAAAGGCAATAAACAAACATGAAACATCTGATTACGCCTCATGCTCTTACTTCCACTTTAGGAGCACAAACACTATTTGCTTTGATGAATAGCTGGCTTTTCCTCTAGCCATTCACACACAGAAGGCCTTCTTGCATGATTTCTTACAAATCATCATTTCAAGTCACACCACAACTACCATCAATAAAAAGATACAAGCCAAAAAGCTGGACAGAACTGTTTATCCTACATACACACTTCAATATTGTGAAACAGGCAAAAACTAGGTTTGCAAAGAAAAAAGGTCTAGCGAAGAAAGAGCATTTAGAAAATTGAAAACTATTATATGTATTTTTTAAAAAGCTGTTTAGAAAAGTTTATAAGAATTCTACTTTTGGGAAAGATATTCTGAAAAATACATAAGGAAGAAAAACTCATGAGCCATAAATTATGATCCCAGGATTTCCTGGACATATTATGAGCACTCGGCTCTTAGAAGGGAACTTTCACTCGCTGTAGGAAGTTGTTTCCATTTTGAAAGGTTTTATGGCTGAATTTATTTTTTTTCAACTTAAGACTCTTGAGAAGTTATTGCAAATAGAGAAAAGTTATTGACCTTCAGTGCATATTTAGCTGTGTACCAAAGTACAAAATAAAAATTAATTTTAGGCCTTCTGTTCTTCTTGCAGATACCTGAAGGAAAAAAACCCCACCAACAAACAAGCAGCACAAAATCCAAAATATAGATATTTTATAATCAAAAACTGTTGACTTCTTCCTTTCTCCCAAAAATATTAATTTTATTCTACATTTATTAATTGATTGCATGGATTATAGATGGCTAAGGGTTTATTTTTATGTGTCTTACTCCTCTTTGACCTAAAATAAGATTCAAGGACTACAGCAACATTATTTATTCACTTAGCAATAGCTGCAAATCAGTATGGTTGTATATACAAGTTAGAGCATTACTCAGTGAAAAGTTCAGTTCTCTAATTATACCAGCTATTTTGGAATATGTCCATATTCTGTGTCAATTTCCTTAGCCTGTTGAGAAACAACTGAACAACGTGGAAGAACTGAACAAATTAATAGCTATCATTAATTGTCCAATTCAGATATACTTGTTTAGGATCCTTAACTGTTGGGATACCTGAGCCATTTAGAGCCAGAGACTTACATCATCCATTAACAAATATAGCGCTTAGGTTTCAAAACACACATATACAACAGTTATCCAGGCAAGATTTTTTGTTGTTTGGTTGTTTTTGGGGGGTGTTATTTGTTTTGCTGTTTTTTTTTAAAAGTAGAAGTTTCTGAAATTTCTTTTGTATATTGAAATGGAGATTGTTCTCATTTTTTACATAAAATTACTAGCCAAGTCGTGTTTGGTTGGGTTTTTTTGTTTTGTTTTGTGTTTTGTTTTTGTGGTTTGTTGTTTTTTTGTTTTTTG
>VYZM01020606.1:1293-26615 GCA_013398915.1 Dromas ardeola
TTTCGAGTTTATAGTGATTTTTCTCTTCCATTTCAAGTTTATAGTGATTTTCTCTCCCATTTCGAGTTTATAGTGATTGATTTTCTCTTCCATCCCAGCCCTCTTCCATCTCACGGTCCGGGATGCAAACGCAGCAGAGATTCACCTCCGCTGCAATCTCCCGTCCCGGTAAAACCCAGAGCAACCCAGGCTTAGCGAGTGATTTTAAGAAAATCTAAGCGGAGTCCAACTGGATACGAAGGTGTTCTTCGTACTTGGAATGATTAAGGAGCCGTTCTCAAAATCTGTGGCGTGAAGAGCCCCATCGGCGTTCCCGCGGAGCTCTGACTCACCCCAGCGTAGGGAGATGAATAAATCCAGCGTTACGAGCACAATGGAAATCAGAAGTGCAGGTAAATCAATTAGGCATTCTTCATGTGTATTAAAAGATCAAGAAGAACATTAAATACATGCGAGATACTTAAAATTAGACTAATGAGGGATTACTAACAATTTCTCTCTCTCTCTCCAACCAGAAGGCACTGACAGTTTAAAAGGCAAATGCTTTATTATTTGGTACGTGGGCTTAGCATTTACTCCCACGCATGGGGCTGGGATGCAGGGAGGTGACAGGCGTTTGAAACACGTGAAATTCGCCGTGTACGGATTGAGAGGGCTGAAGGAAGCATCAAAATCCGACAAAGAAACCCTCCTTCATCAGTATTTGAAAAAGGATAAATTGAGATATATATTGCACTGATAATTTTAGCCTCCCATAGCAAAACCCCCAGATGGCTTGGCCTTTTTAATAATAAAGCCAACGTGCTCTTCTATCTCTTAGATTTAACGAGAAATTGTAGATTTACCTTTGCAGCCCCCTTTATCCCCTCCCTGCCTGTCCTCGACGACGGCGTTTCTCCCAGGAAACAAATCCCTTCCATTTCAGCAAAACGAGAACCATCGCCTCTGCGGCAGAAACAAGTTGCCTCCCGAAGCTTCGGGTGATAAACTTGTTTAAAGCTCAGATGTCATTCAGATTGGGAAAGCTGTTTTGTTTTGTTTTTTTTTTAAAAAAAAAAAAAAAGCCACGCTGTCAAAGCTAATCATCTCCCCCCAATTTTTTTTTAAAAATAAATGTAAAGTCGCAAGGACATTTCATGAGCGGTTTAGGAAACACCCACTACAACAGCAGGTCCCAAGAACACGGGAGGGTTTGGCCCTATATAACCTCAGGGATTAAAAAAAAAGTAAATTTAAAGTACGCCGGGGACAACGTTATGGGTTTATTCCAGAGTCCCGCTGAAGCAGCAGCAGGATAAGTCTCACCTGCCCGGGCTGCCCTGATACAAAACTCAACCGCAGCCTGTTGAAAACGGGGTTTTTTACCCAAAGAACGACGCGTGCGGCTTCCGGCTGAGCCAGAGCCAACGGCCCCTCGCCCGCGGATGCTCCGTAGCTGCTGACTTTTGAAGCGAGGACTCGTTTCCAGAGTGACAAGAAGATGAGATCGCAGAGCTCAGATGCTAATACAAAAACGAATAAACCGCAAACAGAATATATTACAGACGGTGTAAGGGGACGCTCCTGCAGCAGACGAGATGTTGGTGCGAGCCGGAGGAGGCCCCGGAGATGCTGGGAGGGCTGGAGCCCCTCTGCTGGGAGGACAGGCTGAGAGAGCTGGGGGGGGTCAGCCTGGAGAAGAGAAGGCCGCCGGGNATCAGGGAGGGGAGCCGTGGGACGAGGAGGAAGGGTTTTGAACTGAAAGAGGGGAGATTGAGATGAGATCTGAGGCAGAAATTCTTGGCTGTGAGGACGGTGAGCCCCTGGCCCAGGTTGCCCAGAGCAGCTGTGGCTGCCCCATCCCTGGAGGGGTTCAAGGCCAGGTTGGACGGGGCTTGGAGCAACCTGGGCTGGTGGGAGGTGTCCCTGCCCAGGGCAGGGGGTGGCACCGGTGGGGCTTTAAGGTGCCTTCCAACCCAAACTATTCTATGATTCTATGCCAGCACTATAAATCTTGACCAACCCAACAGGATACTCTGTGTTCAGGCAGCACAGACACCCTCCTGCACTTGATAGTGCTACCACCACCACGCAGAATAACACAGAAGCAATATTGGCTTAAGGGAGCTCCAGTAACATTTTAAAGCCATTTAACCTTAACTCTCTTGTTTTAACATAGCAATAATCACAGAATCACAGAATGGTGGGGGTTGGAAGGCACCTCTGGAGATCACCCAGTCCAACCCCCTGCCAGAGCAGGGTCACCCAGAGCAGGGGGCACAGGGACGCGTCCAGGGGGGTTTGAAATGTCTCCAGAGATGGAGACTCCCCCAACTCTCTGGGCAGCCTGTGCCAGGGCTCTGCTACCCTCAAAGCAAAGAAGTTCCTCCTCACGTCGAGATGGAACTTCCCATGGTCATGTTTGTGCCCGTTACCCCTTGTCCTGTCACTGGGCACCACTGATATAATCCCTCCAGGTGAGCACCACCACGTACTAACCCATGTGCTTTGGTTACCACAGGCCACCCGTCCCTCGTGTTTAGCTCTGGCACGGCACAGCCGTCATCAATGTCACCAGGCTTTTCATCATAAAACACAGCGATAATTTAACGTGCAATAAAAGCCCGCATCATCACCAGGGCAGGGGGGTTGGAACGAGATGATCTCTAAGGTCTCTTCCAACCCAAACCATTCCATGATTCTATGATCAAACCGAGCTGACAGCACGCATTCGTGTGCGGGCAGCGATAATGGATATTAGATATTAAAATTATATATATCTATAATTAGATAGATTGGATATTAGGAAAAACTTCTTCTCTGAAAGGGCTGTCAAGCCTTGGAAGAGGCTGCCCAGGGAAGTGGTGGAATCACCATCCCTGGAGGGATTTAAAAGCCGTGTAGACGTGGTGCTGAGGGACATGGGTTAGTGGTGGTTTTTGGCAGTGTTGGGTTAATGGTTGGACTGGATGATCTTAAAGGTCCCTTCCAACCGAGACAATTCTGTGATTCTATGATAAGCATCGTTACTCCTTGCTCTGCAGGACCCAAGGAGCATCCTGCCTCACAGGGCTGCCAGAAACGCCCCCCTCACCCAGACGCCCCGTCACACGTTGATCCCGTTTCTTTGATTAACACAGACACACGCTGGCACTTCCCCTTGGAAACCCAAGTCCACTCATGCCCTTCACGAAGGCAGACTCTTTAGGACGCAGCGGCGTGGCATTCCTTTAAGGAAGGAGAATTAAACTGGGAACCCGACCCTGCCTCTTACCTCTCGCAGCCAGGTGAGCCCGAGCGTCTCCAAAAATGGGACAAAGGAATCTCAGTACGGGCTCAGTTGCTTTAAAAGTTTGTCACAAATAATTTTTAAAATTGTTTTTCCACTTTTTCTGCTTCTGGGGTATTTCTTTATTACAAGGAGCAACTAAAACATATCCCAGGAAAGGGTGAAAGGGGCAGAGAATCTGTCACGTGCTCCTCACAATTACTTATAAACACTTAAAACTTTCTTATTAAGCCAAGAAAGTCTTAAACTCTTGAAACTCGTCTTAAAACTTTCCTATTGTTCTAACAATATGGAAAGACGGATGTTTCTTCAGGACCACGGTGCTTGCTTTAACAAATGAAACTGGATAATGGGGGGACAAGGCTGGCAGGCGGGGGTGCCCAAAAACTTAAAATTGCTTAATTAAACACAACCGAGTCCTAAGCACTCGCCGTTAGTAAGTCCTGAGGTACATATAAAAGTGAATTAGCAAACAACTGTCTTGGAAACCAAGATGTACAACACACAAAACTTCCCACCTCCAGGGACAGGAGAGGTATCAGATCTGTCCCACGGATGAATTCACACATGAATTTAGACGGAAAAAAACCAATCCAACCCAAACCCAAAGTAATTTGCCCATTTGCTTCACATTCCACAGGGGAGGGAAAAAAATCTTACCAAAAAAATGGAAACAACTGCACTTACCAAGCACAAAGCAGGCTTTGTAACTTCTTCCTCACAAAAATCAAACTAAAATGAAACTGAAAATCAAACTACAATGGAAGTTTACAATTATAAGACCGGGACAGAAGCTTTGCAGTCTGCAGCGGGAATTATGGCCTACAACGTTGAAATGGCCCATGAGATAATATTCCTCATCAGAAAGCCCAGAAGAGACCTTATGCTGCTCCAGATAAGGGATAGAGCCTATTTCAGTGCAGTTTGGAAGAAAGTTTTGGCTTTTTTTTTTTAATTTAAATAAACTCCAGAGCTTACATCACTGGACAGCGTGATTCAGCAGGATCAGAAGCAATAATAAAAAAATAAAAAGAAAACCAAACGCTGAAGCAAGCAAGCCCACTCCCGCCCTCGGCGTGCCTTCTCTCCCGTCTCGCTGTTCTCCGCGTTCTCCCCAAACACGAGGGCTCCGTGCACAGAGGCCACAGCCACCGCCGAGACCCTCGTTGTGCCACTGGGCAGGGCAAGCAAAACTCATTAAAAAAACCAAACAAACAAACAAACAAAAGCTAGAGAGGGATGTTTCACAAGGGCGTGCAGTGATAGGATGAGGGGGAAGGGTTTTACACTGAAAGAGGGGAGATTGAGCTGAGATGTGAGGCAGAAATTCTTGGCTGTGAGGGTGGTGAGCCCCTGGCCCAGGTTGCCCAGAGCAGCTGTGGCTGCCCCATCCCTGGAGGGGTTCAAGGCCAGGTTGGACGGGGCTTGGAGCAACCTGGGCTGGTGGGAGGTGTCCCTGCCCAGGGCAGGGGGTGGCACTGGATGAACTTTAAGGTCCCTCCCAACCCAAACCGTTCAGTGATTCTATGACTCTGGCCAAGTCACTTGGTTCTCCATCTTTCAGCTTCCCCATCAGTAAAGTTGCAATAACGTAGTCATTTCCAAAAAAGCACAAAGCTCAAGTTTTTGGGAGTCTCATCAGAGAGTGGGACACAACTCACCTCCCTGGAGCTGAACTTCGGCTCAGTCACCGTGTTTAGCAGCATTCGTAAGAGCTGGCTTGGAAATGGGATTTAACAAGTACGGCAGAAGCAAAATTGAAAGGAGCAATTTAAAAGACCAAAAACTTCTAAGTAACACCAGCTCTAACAAAGAATGTCCACGCATTTAAATGTAACCTACTGAGATAATGGAAGAAAAAGTCTGAAGAATCAAACGTGGGTGGGCTTTAAAAAAAAAAAAGGAAAGCCTAGTGAAATGTCCAAGCTAATGGAGAATGTGGGAAGAGCGGTAATCAAGACAGCCTTCAGCTGCCTCTGCACAAAAAGGTTAATAGCTGAACCATTTGGAATCTCAGCAAGTTTCTGTCTATAATTTTCATTATAGAAGAGAAAGCATCTGACATTTATTAGCTCGACTAACGTTCACACTTGAGATAAAGAGACTTGCAGGCTGACTCAAGGTCTTCAAGTTCAAAAAAAGGCCGCTGAACTATTTGTAATACACAACAAGGCAACGGTATTACACAAATAATATCGCTACAGAACTGTCTTAGATGAAATCTGACTTAGACATAGCTCATGGCCCTCTGAACGCTCTTCCATCTCTAGCAGGGGAGAGCAGAACCGTCCCAGCACGCCCGGATCCATCAGCCCGGCGGAGAATTATTACTTTCACGAACACTGCACTGCGACACGCATCAAGATCTGGAAGATTCACGCCAAGAAGGGTATAATGAGATATTTGAGCTCAGTTGGGATCACATCAGAGATCTCCGATGATGGACCCGAAGCACTGGAAGAGGTGGCTGTGCCTCCGTTGGTTCAAACACCTGGGCAATCGCTAGCCCTTCCTGAAAGCGGTTCTATTTATGCAATATTAAAAGCTAAATTTAAATGCTGTGAATAGTGAATAGAGACATCACGAGAGATACAGATCCCCGTCTGGTTAACCACGGTAAGACACACCATAAATAGGAACGTAGACGTAATTCCCTGCAGGCCCGCAGGGACGGTGCCTCAAAGCCAGAGGTTTAATTAAGTCGGGTCTCGCCTGGTCCTGATGGAGAAGGGAAAGTGCAAGCCAGGCATTTGTCCCGCATCCAGGGAGAGAGGCTGGGCTGTGTCCACAGATTATGCCAGGGATGCTGGCGTCTACATAGCTCTGCCCAGCAGGAGTCACAGCAGGCCATTTTGGGTATATTTTGTATAAAAACTGCCCCTTTTTTTTTAACTTATTCTTAGGTGAAGTTGATTTGATACAGGCAGATAGAGAAGCCAACCTTCTGTACGTCAGGGGTTGGCAAAGAGCTCAAATCGAGCAATCAAAAGAATCCACCCACTTTCACTAGTACACAGTAAAAGCCAAGTGTGCGACTTTGAGCTAACAACGCTTTGCGGCATTTCCATTTGCAAAGATATACGGGCCTCTTATCAGGACTGCTTTCAAAATTTGGGATTAGGTTTTCAATACAAACTGGACTGAGCCAGGTTAAAGATTCGCCCCCAAAACACTGATCTGAACCGCGTTCAAGGTCAAGCTCGCATTCATCCTCACTCTTTTAAAAATTATACATACATTAAAAACCAATAACGTATTGTTTATAGAAACAAAGCAGCTGGTAGATGCCAAGGCCAAGAACACAGGAGATAAATTAGAAGGCCTTTAGATTGAAACCACCAGGAAGCTGAAGCCGATAGGGAAAAAAAAAAGCCTAACATTTCATTTGAAGCCACTCATTACGGCAGCAAGAATCGCATGGAGTGTGTGCAAGAATATACCATGTAATTACCACGCAAAGACAGGCTCACGAGACGCGGCTGCACTGGGCAGAGGAAAGGAGGGGAGGGAGAAACGACGCCTAACGCATTTCTGGAGATACCGATGGGATGAAGACATGCGCGATGCAGCCAACCTGTGCAAAACCTAACCCTGAAAGAGGAACGGTCAACGTGGATCGGCACAGAATTGTGCTGTGGATCGTAAAACACTGAGCAAAGACACAGGAGAGTGGTATAACTAAGGGAAATATGCTGAGAGAGCATAGAAGGGAAAGGAAAATTAGGCATAAAAAGCCCTGATGGTGGTGGTGGTGGTGTAGAATCATAGAATCATCTAGGTTGGAAAAGACCTTTAAGATCATCGAGTCCAACCATCAACCCAACACTGACAAAAACCACCACTAAACCATGTGCCTCAGCACCACGTCTACATACCTCCAGGGATGGCGACTCCACCACTTCCCTGGGCAGCCTCTTCCAATGTTTGATAACCCTTTCCGGGAAGAAATTTTTCCTAATATCCATCCTAAACCTCCCCTGGTGCAACTTGAGGCCGTTTCCTCTTGTCCTATCGACCGTTCCTTGGGAGAAGAGCCCGACCCCCCCTGGCTACTCCCTCCTTTCAGGGAGTTGTAGAGAGCAAGAAGGTCTCCCCTCAGCCTCCTTCTCTCCAGGCTGAACACCCCCAGCTCCCTCAGCCGCTCCTCACAGGACTCGTGCTCCAGAGCCCCCACCAGCTCCGCTGCCCTTCTCTGGACACGCTCCAGCACCTCAAGGTCTTTCTTAAGGGGCCCAAAACGGGACACAGCCCTCGAGGTGGGGCCTCACCAGTGCCGAGGACAGGGGGACGGTCACTGCCCCAGTCCTGCTGGCCACACTGCCCCTGATACAGGCCAGGATGCTGTTGGCCTTCTTGGCCACCTGGGCACACTGCTGGCTCATATTCAGCCGGCAGACGACCGATACCTCCAAGTCCTTTTCCACCGAGCATCTTTCCAACCACTCTTCCCCAAGCCCGTCCATGGGGTTGTTGTCACCCAAGTGCAGGACCCGGCACTTGGCCTTGTTGAACCTCAGACCGTTTGCCTCGGCCCATGGATCCAGCCTTGTTCAGATCCTTCTGTAGAACCTTTCTACCCTCCAGTAAATCGACACTCCCGCCTGCTGAGTTGTCCCTCAAGCTCTCCCCGAGCACTGGATGCTGTGCCATCGACCAGCGCAGGCATTTAGCCCAGGCATAGGCTTACTGGATATTAGGAAAAAATTTCTTGACCAAAAGGGTTGTCCAGCATCGGAACAGGCTGCCCAGGGAAGTGGCCAAGTCGCCATGAAGTTCCATTTGTCTGTGCTTTCGGGAGCCGGGGCTGTAACGCCTACTCTGTAAAAGGACCTCTAAAGCTTACAGCTGCATTTTCCCAAGAGACTTCTGGAACAGGCAGCTCAGGGAGGTGGCGGAATCGTCATCCCTGGTGGTATTTAAAGTACGTGTAGACGTGGTGCTGAGGGACGTGGTTTAGTGGCGGACTTGGCAGTCTTGGGTTGATGGTTGGACTCGATCTTAAAGGTCCTTTCCAACCTAGAGGATTCTATGCCTTCAGCACTCAAGACAGGTCACCTGTTAAAAAGCATGGCTGACAGGGAACAATGGACCCTTTCCCTCTTCTGGATCTGCACAGAGCCAAAAAGCAGCTTNAAAAAAAAAAAAAAAAAAAAAAAAAAAAAAAAAAAAAAAAAAAAAGAAAAGGTGGTGGTGTCCTGATCTTTGAAGCAAAGGGAAGGAATAGTAATAACCAGCTGTTCAACAATAGCGGCACTACTTTGTTATTTAAGAGCTGTGAATAACGGCAAGCTACAAAAGGTATTTCCAGATTTTATCTAACTTTTAAAAAAATAAAGAAGTACTACAGTGACTTTTTTTTTTCCTTTCCTTTAATAAAGATCTAATCAGCAGGCCTCAATAGTTTCCTTAAAAAGCAGCTCAAAGTGCTTTTCACCCCCATTGTTCGTGACTTTTCCACCAGCACTTGCTCTGGAGAGGAACCCAGGATGTAGGCAGCTCAGTTCTGTACTTCAACAGACTAACCTCCCTAATTACATCTCTGAACAGCAGCTCTTAATTACACTCCACTCCGGAGCTCTTGTTTACTGGGCTGGGGCTGCAGCAAGACCTTTACAATTCACTTTAAAACCAAATCAGTAAGGTTTGTTGCAAAGGCTCCGCTTTCCTGTTGTCAGCCCAGAAAAAACAGTCCAGGCTTTGGAGATGTCCTGGGACATCCTTTAAGTCGCGTCTTCCACGTTTATACCCAACACAAGGTTCATATTTCAGTTTTAAGCCTTTAGGATCCACCACGATGTAGAAACAGTATTTCTCTATTGAGAAGCATGACAAAAATGGCCAAATCCTTTAACGAAACACAGGAACATTTTAAAAATGCATTTATAATTTGTCTAAGGCATTCAAATCATGTGAGCTACAATCTAGACCCCAAAACTCTCTACACATGCACATACACGGAACATCAAAAGCTGGTTGCCACAGTTTAGCTTCTCTGAACGGTTTCTCATTAACCAAGACACATTCCCTCTTCTAGAGCCACGCTTCATTTATTGCCGCTCCAAATTTCTTTGGAAAAACACTATTTAAGGGGCTTTTAACCACTGATCTCCACCTTCTTTCTAGAAATAAGTTAACGTTCTGAGTCTGAGACTAAACTTCACCTTCCGCGCCTGGTGAAGAACAATCTCTTTTCTTGGACCAATAACTTGAAAAAAAAAATATTACAGGCCGAATTTTTACTAGCAGGCAAAACAGGCACGGACAGTTAGACTGTAAGAAGGAAGTCACCTCTTACCCAGCCCGATGGTGACCTGCTATCTGGATGCTCCCTTCAACAGCTCATTTCCTCCTAAATTGTCTCTACTCAACGAAAGAAAGGCAAAGGATCCACATCTCCATGTGGCTTTTCACAATGCCACATTCCTGCTACAGGACGCTCTTCATCTACAGCCTGATTTCCCGCACCCCATTTAACCGCTTACTTCCAACTAGACTTCAAAGACTCAATTTTCACGGCACAGAACCTCTCGGTCCCTTCTCTGTACCCGGGCTTCCTTCTACTCATCACCTAGCCACGACACTGACCCAGTCCTTTACAGATCACCCATTGCTACTCTCCTATATATATTTTTTCTCCTTTGATAAGCTTCATCAAATACTGCGTATGTATCTTCCAACACAAAAATGCTAACACTTTAGCACAATAATCCAATTAACGTCTTGAGCTCTAAAGAAAAGCAGCCCTTAATTGTTGTATACGAACAAACTGGAAGGATTCATCTCAGAGTTATCCAATCTGGCTTGTTACAGCATTAAAACTCCGTTTGTTGCTTGCATCGCTATGATGCGGGTAGATCTCAGTTGCTTTACAATTTATCTGTAACGCGTGTCGGCCAAACAACGCACCTCCAGAACAGACCGTCTCAAAAGAATTACAGCCCGGCTAGCCTGTACTGCTCCAAATAGGCTGGGGAAAAAAAAAAATCCCCAGTGAGGATTTAAGTCCCATTAAAAGGCAAAGCAAGTTTTTGTTCCCACCATTTACACGCAAATGAGAAAAGGCTAACTGCGCTCAAGTGTAAATGTACGTATTTTTAGTGGAAAGAAAAGGAAGAAAGGTGAAGGGGAGCTACAGCACACCCAACCCCCTGACTCTGCAAAGGGTTAAACGCCTTTAATTGTGCACTTTAGGAGCGATGCAATTAATTCCCAGGCATTTCAAATTAGACTTTAAATCTTTGCGGGATTTGTGTGCCAGCCGGTGAATCTGTCCAACTGCCCCAAAGGGTCAGGAACTGCTTCAAAGTGATCTTGTTCCCTTATACAGGATTCAAACTGTGGTTTGTGTCGCTTCCTACCTCCGTGAAACCAACCGTCTCCACCAGACAACCTACAGGATCAAGGATCTTACGACGGAAGAAACAGCTCAGCTGAGTATATGTTGGAAAAAAAGATAAACGCTGCTACATATGTTGGTCAAATATGGATCTTCAGCACTGTCCTAATGCATTAAGCCCTTTTATTTTAGGTAGATCTTGCTCACAAGCATTATATCGATGTGAGATCCAAGAGGCAGCACCACTTGTTGCTACACGAATAGACGCAAATGTCAGTTTTCGGTAAAGAGTTTGTATGTGCGTCATTAAAACCCAACCCACTATAAAAGAAGTCTCCAAGAAACAAAGCAGCCGCGCAAGACCGATTAAATAAATAAAATTACTCCTTAACCCAAACGTTCCTTTCCAATCTCTCAAGTTCTTCTTCATATGAGTATCGTTGTCTCTTCTTAAGGGCTTTTAAAAAATGGAAATTAAAGGAAATGCCAAAGGCAAAGTGTTTTCCTCCTCTCTTCCAGTATTCAAAAACTCCAAGGAAGCTAAAAGACGGCACATTCATTACCAGACACAGGATGAGAAGAAAAATCACCTCCATATTTCAGTCTCTATCAACTTCACTGTTAAGTCCGTTTCTCCTAATCAGCATTTTCTCACAAGTTTCATCAGGGAAAAACTCCGTTATCCAAGATCACAGCTGTAATAGTTTGGCCGCAAAAAAAAGAGTAAAAGAAACAATGAAAGTCTGGGAGTGCTGGCCTTGAGACAACAGTTACTGAAGCTAATGGGCGCAGAATTACCCGTAATTATGCATTTTTTTTGCAACCAAAATATTCAACACTTTAAAATGCATTTTAGAAATGTACGTTGTTCAGTTGCAATTTAGACCAAGCCCTAAAACCAGATTTTGCTTGAAATAGGCTAAGAATCATAAATACATTAGACTTGCCCCAGCCGCCAATGAATCGAATGTTAAAATTTTGTTTTCTTTTAAAGTATTAGAAATCCCAAGCCAAGGGCTTCTGCTCGCAAAGGAAAGTACTGAAATCCGCTATAAACGGGGCTTTGCCGTGCAAAACTGAGCAAGGACAGGGAATTTAAGACACCAAACTTATTCTCAAGCTTATTTAAAGAATTGGCTACGGCCAACATTTGGAAGATGCCCAATGGATGAGCGTAAGGTTTTACACCCGAGCAGAGCCACCTTCTTTTCCTCCAGGCAGCTCAGTGGGCTGCAGCCCGCCATGCCGCGGGTAACGACCACCTCACCGAGAACGCTGGAGATGGTGTTCCATGGGCACGTCACCGCTGGTTTGAGCGGAGATTGCTACTGCGAGGGACACCCACAGCCTGACCCTGGCACCAGCGCTACCCTTCGCAGAAGGGGTTGCACCAAGGAAACCGCTTTGCACCTATAAAAACCACCTGAATGAGTTTCCTGAGTCCATAATTACCTGAACAGGGATCATGAAGCAGGTGACCAGAGCATGTTGGCAGGTGGGCAGGTCTGCGGCTCGGTGGGCAGCCTTTGAGTAGACATGGAACTACAGCCTGGGAGAGGTTCAATTAGCTAAATTCATCGCAAGGCTAGATGAAGCCTTAAAAAAAAACATGGCCAGAAGGTCAAAAAAAGGAGTGTGGCCAGCAGGTGGAGGGAGGTCATCCTCCCCCTCCGCTCTGCCCTGGTGAGGCCACATTTGGTGCACTGGGTCCAGTTCTGGGCTCCCCAGTTCAAGAAAGATGGAGAACTACTGGAAAGCGAAGGGTTATGAAGATGATCGAGGACTGGAGCATCTCTGTGCTGAGGAAAGGCTGAGAGCCCTGGGGCTGTTCAGCCTGGAGAAGAGCAGACTGAGGGGGGATCTCATCAATGCTCACCAATAGCTAAAGGGCGGGTGGCAAGAGGATGGGGCCAGACTCTTCTCAGTGGTGCCCAGCGACAGGACAAGGGGCAACGGGCACAAACTGGAAGATGGGAAGTTCCATCTGAACATGAGGAAAAACGTCTTCACTGTAAGGGTGGCAGAGCCCTGGCACAGGCTGCCCAGAGAGGTGGTGGAGTCTCCATCTCTGGAGACATTCCAAACCCACCTGGACACATTCCTGTGCCACCTGCTCTGGGTGACCCTGCTCTGGCAGGGGGTTGGACTAGACGATCTCCAGAGGTCCCTTCCAACCCCGGCCATTCTGTGAAGCCAAACGTGGGCGAGATCCTCCTCCTTACCTCTGGCCCAGTGGGTACGGCCATCGCCCTGCTTCCACCAGCACTGGTGCTCCTCTTATCTCCACTGACTCAAAGAGCTAAACCAACAGAAACCGTGATGTCTCTGGTAGCACTTTTTGTGAAGGCAATAAAAAAAGGAGCTGTTATTCAATAATCTAAGCACACACCGAGTACCAACTGCAAAAAATATGGTATCCAACTCATGGTCAAGAAATACTGTCAACAGTCCTTACTTCTAGACTGCGAACGTGATGGTCTCCAGCCAGATGTACACCACCCCCACAAAGCTTTGCGAGCTCTTCTGCTAGACTTGAACTACGCAGCACACCAGAAACCACCGAAAATTCTGCAAGGACTCGATCCGTCTGCACACGGGAGCATTTAGGACCCCCACTCCAGACTAACTCCCCACGTGGTTATCGTTACCGAGAATGAGAACACCCCCAAATGCATCCTTGGCATAGCCAATGCACTTCAAAATTTGTTCTACCCTTAGTAAAAGTAGGCTTAAACACAGAAAAGTTCTAACAGGTTTTTAAACTGGTTTTATTGGCCAAGCCACTGCATTTAGCAGACGTGCCATCTTTCCAAAAACTAAACAACTCTTCAGATTGTTCCTGAAGAAACTTCTTTTCATACCTTGCTTTTATACTTCGGCTGGTTCTATGGATAAGGAAAAAGCACTAAAAAGCTTCACAAAACTTGTTTCAACAGCACTTCACATTTTGAATTCTGACAGATGCCAGATGTTTGCTATAGCAGACATAAAAAATTTACTCAATTTTATGTTTTTTCTTTTGTTAAATTTAAGTGAATTTGGGGCAGACGGCAAGGTGCAGAAGAGCGAGTCCACTGTGGGCTAAGCCATCCCAACGATGTTTTTTTGTCACCCATCAGAAGGAAAACTGCAAAGTATCACATGCAAATTTCAAAGTTAATGAATAAGCAAATACTTCCTAAAGCCATTTACTCCTGTTTGTAGATAATGATCTCACTGCACTGGTTTCAGCTCAATTATCCTTTTGAAGATTCTCTTTGTTGCCACAGGTAAAAAAAAACAAACAAAACAAAACCAACAAATGCTTTAAAAAATATTAAACTATTTTACAGCAAAGGGCAAGTTTTACGTTTAAGGCATCGGAATAGACGGAGCAGTATTTAGGAGAGTCTATGGCCTGTCCTGCCGTGCCGAAAAGCGTGCCCAGCAGTGATATTTATTGCACCTCGGTGCTCAGAAGGTTCTGCCACTGCATCCCTGCCACGATAAGCAAGCCAATACTTGGACGAGGAGGTGAAATCTAACACCTTTTTAATCCACTCGCTGTAGAGCAAGCCTCAATTAGAGTGGTTTACATTAATACACATCCTCATTCTGGTAGGACTGCCAAAGCCGTTAAGAAATCCACGGGGTGAGTTAAGTAATACCAAGTGACCCGTTTCCCTCAAGAGGCACTTGCTTAAAATCATCCCTACGAAACGCAAAAGCACCAACTGCATTTTCATCACGACTCATTTAAATAAACACTTTTAAAAAACAAAAACAATCTTTGGATAAAGGAATGGGAGCCAAAGCAAGGAGCTGATTTCTCACTATTCTGCTGGCAAAAAGGAAAGCTGGAGCTTGTTTTAAAGGCACCTATTTGCCTGGGCAGCAGGTTACGACATTGGCTTTACCTTCATCTTTCCAATTATTTTAGGGGAGGAGATAAAGGTCAAGACAACAAAATTAAGCTAATGGCAGTTTTTTCCTTCTCAGGAACAGCTGATACCAACTCAGCTATCAAATTCTTTGATTTTTCTTTTCCTAATACGCTGACAGTCATCGGTAGGACAGAAAGTATTTCAGTTAATGAGATTATATCGTTACCCTTCACTGCTCTACTCTCATTTATTTACTTTGCCAGCACCTTCAATGCCAAAGAAGAACTAGAAAGGGAAGCGCTCAATACGTTTGCGTGTGGCAGCTGAAGTAGTCCAATCACCAGGGTTAAGAAAAGTTAATACCAAACTGGTTTGAGAGAGAGAAATGTCAAGAAATTTCTTTTGTGAAGCAATATTTGTGAAAGCCATCTGAAGTGACCATAAAATAGTGTTCTTAACCTCCACCTCCACCGGGCACCGAGGGAAAGCGAGTTCTGTAATCGGGTATTTTCAGGATGAAGGGTTTGTGCCTCTACTGCAATATCTGGAAAAGGTTGGAAGTCATCACCGTAGCATCACTTTTTTCACTCAAAGACCATTCATAGCCCATGTCGCCCCAGGATTTTCATTCATTTCTTCTATGGGTACACATTTCTAATTATTACTCTTGATCTGCTTCAGTTACCACAAAAATGATCTACATTTAAAACAGCAAATTATTAACAGTTGGTTCTTTGCTGTACTGGGGAAACACTGGCTGCACAGATATCGAATTTAACGGTATTCTTCTTAAAACAACAGAGAAAACAGGGAGTGCCATCAGAGAAACCCCCTCTCGACTGCTTGGGCAAGAAAGGCTGGTTCTTGGAAGAAACTAATGGATGACAGCAGTGGAAATAGAGGACAACCGTGTTGGAAGGTCAACCCAACCCAACGAACACCACGGCAAGTAACGCAAACGGACACTGGAGTAAGACGGATTAACGGTGCTGTAGCACCGCAGATCTTTAAACAAAATCCCTCAAGCTTGCAAGACTACAAAGAGTAAGATTTTTGCTCAATCACTCAAGGGGACAAGTGTTAAAACTCTATCCACTGATGTGTAGTGAGAGGAGAACCCCACGGCTCTCCCCCGAAGGCCTGCTCTCCCGATGCACTACAGCAAACACATGCCTTGCGTCTTCAGAAATTTGGGAATATCGTCAAGCACGGACTCCGAGCAGCAAAGGTCTGCAAAACATCGAGCCTTAAGTGAGTAATTTACATGCTACGCACAGAATCTTACAGCGTGTTTATCACTAGAGTTAGGCACTTGCCAATAACGTTAGTTAGATTTCTCTAAACGTCTGACAAGTTTGTTTTCATCTTCTTCCCAAAGAAACGAACCTTGCCGTTGGCACCAGAGTTGTTTTACAGAGCGGTTCTGTATGTGCAGGAGTAGGATTTTAACAACGGTGCGCAGGGAATAGCACAAAGTCAGATACCCAACAAGAGTCTCCCCCACAAAGCAGCCATCCTTTCCGATAAAAGGATTTGACGGCACCAAAGCTCATCAAGCGTTCCTTGGAGAATTTCAGGCAGGACTTTAGACATCCTGGCACCAGGCTGGGGAGCGCCGTGAAGAGCAGGGATCAAGACCCTAAATCTGATTTGATGTTTTATAAAGAGTGCTGATAAGCAAACTCAGTGCTTTCACAGCAGGCTGCTTGTCTGCTCGGTTATGCTGTAGCGTTCGGCATCAGTCGGAAGTTCCTAGGGGGGAGGTTTTTTGTCCAAATAAAACCTGTCAGCTGGTAGCAATGAGAGCAAAAATTACTGAAGCCCTGGGTCTCGCTGTGTTAGGAACACCGGCAGCGTACCTATACCGGCGCCTATTCTGCTACTATTTTTCCAAAGAACTTACCACAACGCCAGGTAGCCTTTTGAAAGGGTAATGCTGCTGAAACAGAAGCGTAAATGCAGCTTACAGAGCTAACGCAGCCTCCGTGCTCTAAGCTCCTATTCATCATCCTTCTATTTATCATACCGATGCAAAACCTTTACAAAACAGTCTTCGGTGAACGCGGCTCATTAAAAAGAACTGCAAAGTCATCGCGCTTCCAGCGATAAATAATGTCTTCTGGCAGGGAGCTGACACAGGATAATACCTTGTTTTCTGTAGCAGCTTTTCCCTCAAATAAAATATATTGTCTTGATGAGTAGTAACATCTTGCACAATCTTCTTCCTCTAATAGTGAAAGCGAGCTGAGGAGGGATGCACAACTCTGAGTGAGCCTCCGTGGGGACAATGTGAGAACCGCTCTGGAAAATAAAGAGATAACCAAAAGGGGTTTCCGACCTAGAGTACTCCCTCTTTACCTGCTCCGGTTTTCTACCCTCTTTCCACGTGAAAAAGCCCAGCAGAGGCATTTGGGCAAGACCAGCAGGAACGATGAGGCTGTTTGGGGCTATCAGCGGACTTCAGGAGAAATGACGAGCGCCCCAGCAGACTCTGGTCGTTTGCTCAATGCACCAAAACACTGATTTTCTCCCTCAGACATAGCAAAAGGTCGTCTGGCCACAGCTAAAACCAGCCCTTCAACCAATTACTCCAAAAGCACATATATTTTTAGTGAGTGGAGCTCGCCAGCTTCAGCGGGCAACGGGGAGAGATAAAACGATGATTTCGGTTTCCTATTACACACATCAGTTATAAATGCATACAAAAATGATAAGGTTTATTACATAGTGGTAGCTATGTATTGCGATAGTCTCTGCAAAATATAATTTTCAAAGGCAAAGATTTATAGAAATGTGCATGCCGACAGAAAAAAAAAAATCCTACAACATAACAGCTCATCCTCCAAGATGCCGTTACATATGAATCCAACACAGAACGTGCTACCAACAGAAACATGCCCTGCTCTGCTAATAAGAAGTCTGATAAATGGCCAAAAATGCCAGCTATCACAGAGATATTTGGATGTGTTTTGGACAATACTGAAAAATCACCCCTCCCGGCACCACACTGTAACGCCTTGTCGAGATAAACAAGAAAAGCAGACTCTCCACGTAAAGATTAGAAGGTGGGCTGGAGAGGACCCAACCAAGATCACCCTGTTGTCATCAAATGAACGCCTCCGAATTTCTGTACATCTCGTCTCATTCCTCGTCCTTTACCAGCCTCCCTGAGGGATAACACTTACAACACCACCAAACTTCTGGAACACGAGACAATTTTTCAAACCTTCTCACTCTTCTCATGAAGAAGTATCACCTCTTTCACTCCAGTTGTAGCATCTATCTCGTGGAAGTTGGTTTGTCAAATAAGAATATGACATTACAGTCATTCAAACATTTAAAAAACCCCATCTCATCAGAATACCCCAACCCGCCAAAACCAAGACTCTTCTTGAAGGCTCTTCCAGCGGGACCACCCATCACCATCTTCCAGAAGCTGAAGTTTCCTCTGCTATTGCACAAGCAGAAGGAAAAGGTGCAACAGGACACTTGGCCTGCAGGATGTTGCCAGCATGGTCAAAACGCATCAAAAATGTGAAGAAAAAGAACCATTAGAGAAATTTCATCACTCATTTTTAGGTAACAGGAGAGTCAAGAGCTGATACAATAAGCATCTGGACTTTTTAAAGAAGCGAGAGGGTCCATCTCAAGAAGAAATGTATTTTGGTTCAGAATTCCATTAAAACACATCTTTGCTGCGCGCAGAAACAAGGGGCGTCGTAATAAATGTGCTCTTCACTCACCTGGTTGTACGCACGCAATCACAGCTTCAGGGGGCACAGTTAACCGTGACATTAATTCTTTAAAGGGTTTCCAAGAATTGTTAAGCGTTGGCCACTGTGCAAGTGTATTTAGGGATTATTTAGTTTATTTAAAGGTTTCTCAGAAGGTGTGCTTTTCTTAGAATACAAAGGCAGAGCTTAAGCTCTTCTTCCCCTTATTTCTCAAACCTAAAAACAGGTGCTGCAGAAGGTAAATTACCGAGTCCCCGAGCTTTTCAGCAATTGTTTGACATTTATTAGAAAACTCCAATGCTCAAACCCTTCCAGCAACACCCTCTCAAGGCTCACAATACAATCACTTCAATTGTACAGCTAACAAAAAGGAGTTTCTTAAAGCAGTTGATATCAATAATTCTTCTACAGTCCAATAACTCTGTAGCTAAAGACCAACAAGTTTCTGCCCTTTTCTGTATTTTCACCGTTCCAGGACACAAACCTTATGCTGAAGCAAAGAAGTTTCTGGAAATACATGGAAAAGAAACGCAGGTTTGAGAAGCGCCCAGCTCATCACCGTTAGATAGACTTAAAGAGAATCGGCTGCTGCAAGGGCAGAGAGAAACGAAGAAAAATTAAACTCGGTGTTGGCCTTTCTGTCTTTATTCACATCCTCTCTCCAGGTTGACTTCTCACTCCATTGCGTGTGGCTGAAGGTTTTGGTTACTGCTCTATGCTTTCAGCGCATTTCTGTTACAGAAAAAAGCGACAAAAGACCATAAAAGAAGGATTACGACATATTTAAATAGAGGTTTGTCCTTTAAAATGGGAAAGGTGATCAAAAGACTCTTACACTATATTCTTTACTGCAAAGACCAAGGCTATCTGTCGTGACGCCAAGTGTTTGTATCTTCTTGCGTTGGTCCACAACTGGCAAGACCAAGCCACAGTTTTGGGCCAGACCTTCCATTTGCAACTCCGCTTTCTAAGGCCACGGAAGCTTTCCCAGCTATATTTGAAGGAAGGATTTGGTCCAAAAGCTTTGTATTTTTTTTAGATTTGTTATTGTATAAGCGCGCAGGTATTGCCTGCTCCATACTGACACGCTTAGAAGACAGTTTTGGGTTTTTCCTTAGCGTACAGCCACCTATTTACGTAACAGTTTTCGCAAAACTAATTTTAATGAGCGCCTCAGCTACAGGCTCTAATAACTGCATCTGTAAGGCATGCACATATTGAGTGTGTAAAATAGCAACTGCATATTGAACAGAAACCTTTTGCAGGAAGAGACACGTAATTCTTTCTTCTAAAAATGATTCCCTTCGTGTGGAGAGAACATTTATGGCACGTTTACAGGCTTCTGAAGTTGGGGTTTATGTTGGAAATAGGGATTGAACCATCAGAGTCGAGACCAAAGCAGCAGACGCTGCTGTAACGAAGCTACAAACCTCAGAAAAATATTTTTCTGAAGTCAGTATCTGCCAAAAAAAAAGCCATAGATGAAGCTGATATACCTACAGAGAAGACCCATTTCTCTACATGTCTGTGTAAGCACAAAAATCTGCTAAAATGAGAGTCTGGAGGTTTTTTCCTCCATTTTCTCTTCAAGCTTGTCAAAGGCTAAAGTTTCAGGAATGCAAAGGACAGCATTTTGCCAAGTCATCAGCTGGAACGGCGACACACGAGAAGAGAAGAAATCTCTAGGCTCAGAAGACCTGAAATACAGGGCACGACTTTGTTCTACTTGGATTTCATTATCGAAAAATATAAGATCAGTAGAGCAGCGTATCTTCTCTGAAATTTCGCTTTGCTAATAAGCACATCCAGTCTGCTGGAAGCTGATTCTCCATGGATTTGATCATCTCCCAACGGCAGCACAAACACACACCTCATGGCAAGGTTGTTGTGAATGGCCGTTTTGGGGTATGAACTGCTGCTATAAGCGACTGTTCCCTACACCCCTGTGAAGGCTCAGGCCAGAGGGAAGGTTGGGTAATGGTTTGAGTTGAAAGAGACCTTAAAGCCCACCCAGTGCCCCCCCCTGCCCTGGGCAGGGACACCTCCCACCAGCCCAGGTTGCTCCAAGCCCCGTCCAGCCTGGCCTTGAACCCCTCCAGGGATGGGGCAGCCACAGCTTCTCTGGGCAACCTGGGCCAGGGGCTCACCGCCCTCACAGCAAAGAATTTCTGCCTCAGATCTCATCTCAATCTCCCCTCTTCCAGTGTAAAACCGTTCCCCCTCGTCCCATGGCTCCCCTCCCTGATCCAGAGTCCCTCCCCAGCTTTCCTGGAGCCCCCTGAGGGCCTGGAAGGGGCTCCAAGGTCTCCCCGGAGCCTTCTCTTCTCCAGGCTGAACCCCCCCAGCTCTCTCAGCCTGTCCTCACAGCAGAGGGGCTCCAGCCCTCCCAGCATCTCCGGGGCCTCCTCCGGCCCCGCTCCAACAGCTCCGTGTCTCTCCTGTGCTGAGGGCTCCAAAGTTGGGCGCAACAGAGTCCTCGAGGAAGCTCACAGCAAAGAATTTCTTCCTTATGTCCAAGAATCTCTAAGAGCAGCTTTCTCTGCAGACCCCAGAAAACCAGAACAGCCCAGCCTCGGGAAGGGCATTAGACTGCAATTTGGAAAATTGCAAGAAAGGAGGAAGAAAGGAGGAAGAAAGGAGGAGGAAAGGAGGAGGAAAGGAGGAGGAAAGGAGGAGGAAAGGAGGACAAGCCCGTCAGAGACAGCACTCCTGGTTCCAATTTTTCAACAACACACTCTGTAAAACCACCTCTTTCCCAATACCAACTCCTTCCTAAAACACTTCTATTAGGGGAGACTTACTTTTTTTTTTTTCCCCCTACGTTAGAATGTAAAAACTTTCCAAAGGCCAGAAAATCTTGTGCCTATTTATTGGTACTGTGTCCACCTGAAGCAATACCACCCACTCCACAGCCTCAGTAATTTCAGTCTTGAGTTGGCTCTGGAAAAGCAATTTCTCTTTCCTGAGGAACACAATCATTTCAGAACACAGATGGAGGCATTTTCTCTGGGAAACCGTAATGTGGTTATTTCCAGACAACTCTGCTTTGCATTGTAATTACATTCCCCGGCTTTTGACACTCCAAATTAGAATAAATAAAAAATAAATAAAGGAGGACGTACAGTTTGTGTGATATCACACTGAGCCAGCCAGCTTCACGTCTTCCGTAGCATCCCGAAGACTCAGTGCTGCCCCAGCTCCAAATAAATATTCCCTTTACTCCTCCTAGTTTCTTTAATAAAATTTTAATTACCCTGAAGGCAGTTACGGCTGCATACGAAGATGGATGCCTCATAATTAATATAACAGAACACCAGGACTATTGTCTAGCCACAATCTGTAAGTCTGAGAAGATTCTATTGGGCAAAATACTTTGGCAGCCACATTTTTATGTTTTATTTTCTTAAATCGCTGCGAGTGTCAAGAAGCGGGAGCATTTATCACCCCACAAAACCCCCCCCGTGACACACGGGCAGACTCCTTTCCTAATTGGAAAATTATTTACGTCCAGCTTGCACTCTCCTAAAAGTCACCTAGGAAAAGCAAAGACATTACTGGCTTGGATAACTGCTTGATGTGCCTTGAGCACCGCGGCTCTTCTAGCAGCTCCGCTACACGCCTAACAGCCCAGGCTTCGGCACCGGCACCGATTGACGACGACAGCCAGTATTTGCGAACGAATCCAACAAGAAGCTTTAGAAATCCCCGTTGAATGGAAGAGAATAAAATTACATGGAGAACTACGGGTGGAATTATGGGAAAAATTAATTATATGGGTTATTTCCAGCGTGGAATATCTTTAAAGCACGCTCTTGTTTAGAGCGCAGCTTGGGCTGGCGGCAGCTTTCATTTGGGGGCTTTGGATGACCGAGTCGCCTAAAGAGTTAAGTTCCATCTTAACGACAAGCATTCGCATCACAAGCCCCAGGCGGCCTCCGTGGCACTTTAGTTGCCAATCTTGACAAGGCTAAAGACTAAACAGGTCAGGAAAAAGAAATTTAAATAAAAATTAAAAATCAACTCTTCTATCCCCCTGCGTTCACCAGGTGAGAACAAGAATACAGTTCACAAGGATGTTTAATTTACTTCATAATGATTTATTTAGTATTTGCTATAAAGCAGACAGAAATCAAGAGACAAAGTAAAAACCCAACCACACACAAACTACTGAACAAGAAACGAGCTTTTCTTTAAAAACCGCGATGTGGACAGGTAACAAACCCCCACCCTCCTAGCTGTTTAGGTAGCGAGAGGGGAAAAAGCGACTTCTGACACCTTCTTCAGGTTAGCTATTGCTAATATCCTAATAAAAGAGCGCTATTTGCAACCAACGGAAAAAACAGCACAAGCAATTTGGCACTAAGATCTAGAAAGTCTCCAAAGCCACAGGCGGTAAAGCCTAGATCACTGGAAGCAGAAATTGCTTTTTACCAGCTAATAACTTACTTTTTTTTTTTCTAAAATAAAATAAAGAAAATAAACATCAGATTCATCAAGACTAGAAAACAGACAAGGGGATGAAATTCAAATATGAAATTCAATAAGGGCAAGTGTCGGGTGCTGCACCTGGGGAGGAATAACCCCCTGCACCAGGACAGGTTGGGGGCTGACCTGCTGGAGAGCAGCTCGGTGGAAAGAGACCTGGGAGTCCTGGTGGACAACAGGATGACCATGAGCCAGCAATGTGCCCTTGTGGCCAAGAAGGCCAGTGGCCTCCTGGGGTGCATCAAGAAGAGTGTGGCCAGCAGGTGGAGGGAGGTCATCCTCCCCCTCTGCTCTGCCCTGGGGAGGCCACATCTGGAGTGCTGTGTCCAGTTCTGGGCTCCCCAGCTCCAGAAGGACGGGGAACTGCTGGAGAGGGTGCAGCATAGGGCTACCAAGGTGATGAGGGGACTGGAACACCTCTCTTATGAGGAAAGGCTGAGGGAATTGGGTCTATTTAGTCTGGAAAAGAGACAGCTGAGGGGTGACCTTATTAATGCTTACAAATACCTAAAGGGTGGGTGTCAGGAGGATGGGGCCAGGCTCTTTTCAGTGGTGCCCAGTGACAGGACAAGAGGTAACGGGCACAAACTTGACCATAGGAAGTTCCATCTCAACATGAGGAGGAACTTCTTTGCTTTGAGGGTGGCAGAGCCCTGGCACAGGCTGCCCAGAGAGGTGGTGGAGTCTCCATCTCTGGAGACATTCCAAAACCACCTGGACGCGTTCCTGTGCAGCCTGTTCTGGGTGATCCTGCTCTGGCAGGGGGGTTGGACTGGATGACCTCCAGAGGTCCCTTCCAACCCTATGATTCTATGATTCTATGATATTAAGAGTGCAGCATGCCTGACCAAGGGAGGACACTGCAGGGTAGGTGCATCAGGAGGCCGTGTCTAGAGTCCATTTGTTGAGGAAACTGTCCATCACTCGTGCTCTGCAGGGAATGATTTCTGATCATTTTTAAAGGGAGTTTGAGCCGTATAGTTCATATGTTTTTTGTCTAAAAGGATTGTTTTCTTTAGCTTCTTTTCTTCCTGGGACTGTGCTCTTTTACCCTCAAACACAGACCAGATGTAAGGAGACCTGGGTGCTAGAGGACACTTCTGAAGGGTGACCTTAGCTCTGCTGCGTCTCCTCACTGAACAGATCGTTCTCCCAGAAGCAGCTTCTTGCCGAAGCATCTTGTCCATCAGCTGTGAATGGAGAAGTCTGATATTCAGGCATTACTTGGCTTTTCAAACTGCCGGAGCAATGATGCCCCATGAGGTGTTGGCTGCTCCTCAACGTGGTGCTACACTTGGCTCCCTTCTGCCCCTCCGCATTCACGAGAGAAATGGACTCCAGCGCACGGGTCTAAATAAATCTAGCTCTAGATAAATCTCGCCACCTGGGGTGAAGCGGGTGATTTAAGCGATTCCTGAGCTGTCAGTGGAAACAATCCAGATCTTCGGGTTAGACATCTCAATCCTGTTCCTCCGAGTAACGTCAGGTCCCTAAAGCATAGAGAGCTCTGCAGATCCAGTCCTGACCTGCAGTATTCCCCAGCAAAAAAGAAACTTAGGTAAATTGAGGCCACCGACTCTGCCTTAAATCAGCAGTACGTTATTTTAAGACCCAAATATTAGACGCACTGTGTCTATATTAAAGTACCCATCTGCGTACCCAAAGACATAGATAATACAATTGCTTGATGCAAGCACGGTCCCTACTGTGAAACGATGATGCAAAACCTTAGTGGCATTAAAAAAAAAGCTAAAATTTGCAACCTTTATTGTGCCTGACATCGCAGGACATGAGCAGGTCTCTGCTGGGTGCTCTGAAAGAGTCTGGTATTCTTTTGCGGGTGCAGATATTTGACAATCTAAATGCATTTTGCACAGAGAAAAACAAAAGGAACAGGATTGGTGAAAGCCTCAAGACAAACAGGGGGTGAAAATCCTTACAGCGGCTGATTTAAGTTCCACTCTGATGTATTATAATGTGCTTGAAAGGTGCCTTTTAAGCGGTTTTCTGCTCTTGTTCTCTCCATTTTATTTGTTTCTGAAACACGTTCTGTCACATTTCTTTTCCTCTGTTCAAAAATTTCTCAGAAACGGAACAAAGACAATGAAGTTTGACAGCACAAGAACTTTACATGTATTAAAAAGCCACCTCAGAACTGAGTCAAGGCTGAACTTCTCAGATAAGAAGAGACCGAAGGAAGCTGCGTCAAAAGGAATACCTGGTACTTCAAAATTGACATTCACCTCGAATATTTTTCCGATTCTTTCTGACACGACTCACAAACGGGTTTGTCTAAGACCTGCCATCCCGATTTCGTCATCCTCGTTGAGGAGAGCTGTTTTTTTAATTCACTGACAGTTCCTGCGTAGTCAGCAGGAAAACCATAAAGACCGGCGTCAAATGACTTCAGGGATACCATAAAATCAGTATGATGGATGAAGTTATGAGGCTGCTTGATCCAATCCAGCGGCTCTGTGGCACCAAAAGGGAAAGGTTCCTCTTCCTCCTCACTCAGCCTTCCTCCTCCTCTTCTCCTGACCACATAGTACTTAACTTTGCATCTACGAACCCATTCAACTCAGCACAGCCCCACCTGCGTACTCCTCACCAACCCTCCAAATTTTTTTTTTTTTTTT